>OZ012735.1:275417200-275447941 GCA_963859935.3 Lathyrus sativus
AGTGATAAATTGAAATTCATTTTAATATGGATATTATTTCTAATAATTCTAAAATCAATAGTGATGATTCTTTATAATTTTTAAAACTGTCTTATATTTTTTTTTAAATAATGTATAATATTATTGTAAATATTTTTAAAATTAACAAAAATATTTGTTTGTTTAAATGTAAAATTCTAGTAAATTTTTACGAATAAATGCAAATAATTTTATCATATACATAGAAATATAAAAATATGGTATTTATTTCACCTTATAGGTTGGATTTTGAAACGGGTGTGTTTTTATATTAGTATAGAGTTGGCATAGGCTCATGACTGACATGTATTAGACTAATTATTAATCAAAACCTGCTATTGCAGTTCATTATGAAAGAGCTAAGTCATTCATATCTGCTGTATAAAAGTAGAATTAATGTATTACTATATAAATAACAATAATAGAAATGCAAAGTTAGTTAGAAAATGAAAAAACTCTCTCTTCATCTCTTTCTAATATTTGACTTTTCTAATAATTAACGGTTATTATTAAGCAGTTTATTATCAAAGAATATCTGCTGTATAAAAGTAGAATTACTACTATATAAATAACAATAATAGAAATGCAAAGTTAGTTAGAAAATGAAAAAACTCTCTCTTCATCTTTTTCTAATATTTGAAATATACACCTTTCTAATAATTAATGGTTATTACTACGCATTTATAATTGGTTATAAAGAATACAAATTCCAAATAACTGAATTTTAAAATTATAATTTTTTCTTATCATTTTAAAATCAATAATAATTCCTTATAATAAAATCAATAATAATTCCTTATAATTTTTAAGGATATGATTCTAAAATCAATAATAATTCTTTGTAATTTCTAAAAATATAAAGATAATAACAAAAATAATGATGATTCATATTTTTTATTAAAACAAATACTTGGTAATTAAGGTATTAGAAAACAAGATTTTTGTAAATTTTCTGTTTTATTAATATAATATATTGACAATTGAAATTGAAAGAAAAATAGGTTGGTTATCAATAGCAAGAAAAACGGTTGAATCTATTGATATTGAAAACTTAGAGTCTAATGGAAAGATAAAGGGGTTATCGGTGAAATCAGGGTACAGATTTACATTCTCAGTTTGGGCAGAAGTTCATTCACGTTCAAATCATCTTATAATTTGGCAGAAATTCATTCACGTTCAAATCATCTTAGAATTTATAAGGTTTATCTCAAATTTTGTTTGAGAAAAAGAAATGTTATATTTAAGAGAAAGAAAGACAAATGTGTTTTTCATAAGAAAGATCTGTATTAACCCGTCATAATTAACTCATGTTTTTTATTAAACTAATATTTATAACAAATTATAATATAAATATTATTCTTTTTCATTAAAAAAATACAATTTCCATAGATATATAATTAAGTGTAATTTCAATTTACGTATTCGTAATATTAAGTAAAATATATATATATATATATATATATATATATATATAATATATATATATATATATATATATATATATATATATATATATATATATATATATATATATATATATATATATATATATATATATATATATATATATATATATATATATATATATATATATATATATATATATATATATATATATATATATATATATATATATATATCAAATTGAATTTTAGTTATAATCTAAAATCTGAGAGAGAGGTTTAAAACTAAAATAAATTATTTTTTTAATAAAAAAATTAGTTATAAAGAATAAAAATTTCTAATAAAGTATAATGATTTATAAATAATTTATAATTATTTCTATTGATTCTGAAATCAATAATGATGTTTCTTATAATTTCTAAAAATATAAAGTTATTATTATAAAGATAACAAAAATAATGATGATTCATATTTTTTATTAAAAGAAATACTTATAGTTGAATTTAGTATAACTGGCTCATATTTTTTTTAAAAGAATGTATAATATTATTGTAAATGTCTTTAAAATTAACAAAAATATTTTATTTATTTAAATCTAAAATTTAGTGAACTTTTACGAATAAATGCAAATATTTTTACCATATATATAAAAATATTAAAAGTGTTTCTTGGAATATACACCCTCTATCTCAAAATATAAGAGACAAAAACTAAACTCAAACTAAAAGTACTACACACTATGTTTTATTATTCCGCTAGTAATAGGGCGTAAGTTTTCATTTTATATTGATCAAGGAATTAAATAATAGGAATCATAGATATAGTTACCAGCGAGAATGGAAGTGAGACAATCTCGTACTAAGGGTGTTATCTTATTGGTACAGTGTAAAAGATGCGAAGCATCAGGTGTGAACGTTTGCAATATGCAGTATCGAGACAAGTGAAGTTGATAAAGATGTTGAAGAATTTATAAGAGGATGGTCGTCAGTATTACATACAGTCAAGAAATTTGTGGATTATATCGTGGAGATTTGATGAGTGTGTATTATTCCAAACCAAGATGAAGTGTTGCGGTTACGTTTTTATGACTCCATACAATAATATGGAGTTGTATATTTCGAAAGCGGAATGTGACTAAGTGTTTTAGAATGGCATGATAGATGAGTTAAGGAAAAGCAAGTCAAAAGTTAACCATACATTGGAACGAGAGTCTGGTCGAGACCAGGTGGTTTTGAGAATTTGTGTATAGAAAAATTGCTAACGAAGACAAGCTGGAAGATTATGTATGTCAGGAGGAGTTTCGACTGAATTGGAGTCAAGTGTGTATCTAAGAAGGTGATACAAGAGTGGTTATTATTGAGTAGAAGAAATTCGGGGGAAATTTTCAATTTAAGAGGGGAGAATGTAATATTCCATATTCCCTTAAATGCTCAATTGGGTGTCAGTTGAGATCAACTCAGATCCTACGTACTCGATTTGTTTAGTTAGAACAATTAGAACTCCTAAGTGATCTAAATAGTATCAGTTGAAACCAATAGAGTAAACATTAAGCTCTGAAGAGATTAGTTAATATTAAAGGAAAATACCAATATTATTAAATGCTAGAGAGAATATTTTGGTAACTCTAATTATTTGTCAATTGGCGTTAGATGACAAAATATCAAACGGAAATATTTTGTATCATTATATTATATTAAATATATTTATGAATAAGTAGAGAAATAAAGATAGTAAGAGAGAAAGAAGAGAAGAAAAGAAAAACGGAAAAGTAGAAAGAAGAAGGAAACCTAGAGGAAAGAAAAGGAAACTTAGATTCTCCTCATTGTTCATCAACATCATCTCATCTCCATCATCTAGAAATTCTTCATCATTATTCAAAGGTGATTTCTAGTTAGATGACTTAGGTTAGAAATGTCAGATAGAAATTGTGAGGTTGGGTTTTTGGTGTATGACTTTATTAATGCCATGGAAATCTTATGAATGGTTGATTATGTTGTTTATGTTAAATAGGTGCAATATATGTTGATAACTTCTTAAGAATAAGCTTGTGTGTTGGTCGGGGTTGAAAACCCTTTGTCTTGATGTTGTTTCTGAAGTTATTATGCAAAAAACGAATTTGTCGATGGGCGAGCTTAGGTGAGCCCGAGGCGACCTGTTTTCTGCTACGATCGCTAGGCGAGGTTAGGAGAACGGAAAGTGACCTATCTCGCTGAAGGTCACTGGGTGAACATTGTGCCATTTTGGTTTTGTCTGCACCTTACTGTAAAATCATAATGTTGGTGACGATGACCATTAGTGCAAAAGGTTGGTGAAAAGAGAGTGAGGAGAGAGAGAATTCCATAGTTTTCTTCAATTGCAAGTAAGAGAGAATTATCATAATACACCATTTCTGTTCAAAGCTTTTATTCATCTTCCATCTGTGGTGAGTTGTGAGTGTGAAATATCATCCTCCAAGGTCCATCCATGGCTGTTTAAGGAGCTGTTTCTCAACACTCAAGATTGTGCATCAAAGTTGCAGCCAAGGATACAAGCTTTTCCCTCCATTTTCTTTGCAAACAGAAAGATCTCTACACCTCAAGGATCATCTGAGGAGCTAGCCAAGTCTTGGATTGCACGAATTCTCAACTTTCTCCACCAATATTCAAGGTATGAAGTTCAATTTGTATCTCTGTAATTATGACCTGTTAGCATGTTTCTTTAGGGTAGATTTGCTAGGGTTAGATAGAAGATGATGTGCAGAAACTTAGGGCGCCATTGGTGATGATTCATGTCAGGGCAGTCAAACTTTTAGGGTCAAGAACTCATGGATTAGGGCAAGATAATCTTAGTTTTTTAGTTTAGAATGATTAGCATAACGCATAGAACATTCTAGTATAGTTTGAGCAAGTTTAATAACCATGCATATCAGGTGCAATTCTTGGTGCCCTAAGGTTACAGCTATCGAGTTGAATTATAGAGTGAGTTTTAGAAAAATCTAAGTGTAGGATCTTGTAGAGGGCTTTGAGTAGGCCATTTTTTGTTTTTGGATCGGGGGATTTGGTTGAGTAAGGAGAGAGAACAGAGCTGTGGAAGTTCGTGCATGTAGGAGGAATTCTGAAAACCCTAGATTCATGTTAGGGACGATGACCAATGGTCGTTGGATCGTTTCCAAATTTTGACTTGTTAGACTCATCAGACGGTCCCAATTCAATTTAAGAAACGGAGGGAATTGACCATAGTGAAACGATGCGTTTCACTTAATGAAACGCCTGGGCCTGATCCAGAACGTGCTATCCCCACCCCCCAAACCTGAGCCCAATGGATATGAACTGTGAAATATTACTAATTGCACCGCGCGTCCATTTCATTTTCTTTTATTTTTTTCTGATTTAATTTCTTAACTGGGCTTAATGCATAATTGATATCTGCGCCCCACCTTCTCTGGCCCATCAAGAATATGAACTAGGCGCATATGCTAGTAGCACCCCCTCTCCATTTTATTTCTTTTTTGTGTTTTTTTATTCTTTTATATTTTTAGCACCTTTAAAAAATCATATAAAATTGAAAAAAGCTTGTTTTTAATTGGTTCTTTTTGTGGTAGGTCAATAATTCTGTTAAGAAAAATAATCAATAATAAAAATAGCATTTTATTTTGTTTTAATATTTTTTGTGTATTTTTCTTGTAAATAGCTTTTTCATGAGTTTAGTTTAGTACTTAATTTTGTTGATTTTAGTTCTAATAGCTCCCTTTAAATTTAGGGACCCATTATTTTTAGGATATGTCACTTAGGACTTCAACTTGTATATAGGATTTAATTTGTAATTTTAGGATTAATTTTTAGATGATTTGATTAGGTGAGATTAGAGTGGTTAAAATTAGGGTTTTAAGTGAACATAGGTAAAATAGATCATTTCTTTTAGGAATTTTGATTTGATTTTTGGGGTATGGGACTATAGGGGTTATGGGTAGATAATAGATCCCTTAGAAAATATTAGGTTTCCCTTACTACTACTAGTATATTGCTTATGTTTGATTGATTGTGTGGTGTGCCCTCTTTAGGGTTATTATTTGTCTGTGTGGGGTATTGGGTTTGTTTGGGGCTTGGGGTTTGAGCTGAAGACTGTGTTGATGAAGCCCATTTGAAGATCAGAGCATGAAGACCAACTTCCAGAGGTGATGAGGAGTATCTTTTGCTGGCAGTTGTTGGAGTTTATAGGATCTAGGAGTTAGGCAGAGCTCTAGAGTAGAAAACTTGATTCTCAAACATGGAAGGTCTTGACTGCCTCCATCCCTCTCTGTGATGCAGAGTCTCTCTAGGACACTCACCCCCTTCCTTTGGAAGGCTTGGTGATAGTGTCTAGGGGATAGAACTCTTGAGAGAAATATTCTTTGTATTGTTAGCAGTTTGTTTGCCACCCTTGGTGGTCAACTGATTGCTTAACACCCAGTTCATTCTTGTGATTGGTTCCTCAGCTGGGAGATTGGGACTTGAAGAAAAGCCATTGGGAGATTGAAGATCAAAAAACTGATGTCTGCTTGAAGCTTGTAGATAGTTAAAGCTGGTAGATAGCTGATGTTGATGAAGACTGCTTTGCTGTTTAGTTTTAGCTGTTTTAATTCTTGATGTATTGTGTGAATTTCCCGAACTGTATTGTTTGTTGTTTACCTTGCTGGGTTGAAAGTGAATTCTGATTCGCTTTTGCCTATTGTTTTCTAGGTTCGAGGTTGAGTGGGACTCCCTTGCCTCGCTTGTATTGTTGCATCCATGCATTTTACTGCTTTATTGTATATATCTGCTGTTTCTGTTTCCGTCTATTCCCTTAGGATCTCTGTTTCTCTCTGTGCAAGAGAGGAGCATGATAGACATTAGGTTTTAACCCATGCATGATAACATTAGGGTAGATTTTTATCCCCTTTTCAACCCTAGGATTTGTAGAGTGTCATCTCTTCTTTCTTCAAAACAACAGAAAAACATTAATAAAGGTTATAACAGAAATCAATTCATTTCTTCCGTCAAAAGATTTGAACAAACATCAACCTTTTTGCCATAAGAAAACCCTTGTTTAAGGTGAGATTTTTCATAAAAGACACTTGAACAGCTTGTGTCGTGCGTAGCCCGAACTACGTTTGCTCTGATCTTCCATGCTGTGTGGAAGTACGTAGGCATAGGATGCGATATCCTAGCGAGCAACCTTCCCCACCTTCACCCGTAGTTAGGCGAACTACGTTGACTCTGATTTCTCGTTCCAGACGGGAATACGTAGGCATAAAGTGCGATGCTTTGCCGAGTCATATTTTTTTTTCTTCAGACCTCATCCTTTAGTTTAGATAGAAGTGCAATCCGTACAAACCAAGTAAGCGTGGATCCCATCGAGTACGATGGACGTGAGGGGTACTAATACCTTCCCCTTGCGTAACCGACTCCCGAATCCAGGTTTTGGTTGCGATGACCATACCTTTCCCCGTTTTTTGCGAGGTTTACTTCGAGCGTTTCCTTTCCCTCCGTTGGGATAAATAACGCACGGTGGCGACTCTTCTGTCAGCCGGCGCCGATTTTCGCAGTAGCGACACTTACCTTGGGTTCGATGGACGAACAGAAAGTGAGCCAGCCTCGCTGGCTACTCGCTAGGCGACTGTGACAGGACTTTGGCAATTTATTTTGGTAATTGTTAGGTTGCTTCACATACATGTTTAACTATATTATGAGTTGCTTTATATGGATTACTACGGTTATTATGCATACTTTCTATTTATGAATAGTTGCTTGTAAATGTGGGGTAACATGACTAAAGTTGATAAAGAAAGGTGAGGAATCAAAGAAGAAGTCCAGAAGCAGTTGGATGCAGGATTTCTCGCTGTAACAACTTACCCTCCGTGGGTCGCTAACATCGTACTTGTACCAAAGAAGGACGGTAAGGTACGGATGTGTGTTGACTATATAGACTTGAATAAAGCAAGCCCGAAGGATGATTTCCCGTTCCCCCATATTGACGTATTGGTTGATAATATTGCGCAGTATTCCGTGTTTTCCTTCATAAACGGTTTTTCCGGGTATAATCAGATTAAGATGGCGCCAGAGGATATGGAGAAAACAACGTTTATTACACCGTAGGGGACTTTCTGTTATAAGATAATGCCTTTTGGGTTGAAAAACGCAGGGGCAACCTATCAGCGGGCAATGGTCACTTTGTTCCATGATATGATTCATCATGAGATTGAAGTATATGTTGATGACATGATAGCAAAGTCGCAAACAGAGGAGGAACATCTGGTAAACCTTTTGAAGCTGTTCGAAAGGCTAAGGAAATTCAGACTGAGGTTGAATCCAAACAAGTGCACTTTTGGTGTCAGGTCGGGAAAGTTGATGGGGTTCATTGTTAGTGAAAAGGGAATCGAGGTTGATCCTGCAAAGATAAAAGCAATTCAAGATATGCCAACGCCGAAAACAGAGAAAGAGGTTTATGGTTTCTTAGGTAGATTGAACTACATTGCTAGGTTCATATCTCATCTAACAGCCACGTGCGAACCCATGTTCAAATTATTAAAGAAAGATCAGGTGGTTGTCTGGAACGAAAATTGCCAAAGGGCATTTGATAAAATAAAAGAATATTTGTAGGAGCCTCCGATATTGATACCTCTAGTAGCTGGAAGACCATCGATAATGTATTTAATGGTTCTTGAGAACAACATGGGTTGTGTTCTCGGTCAGCATGACGAGACAGGAAGAAAGGAGCATGCAATATACTACTTGAGTAAAAAGTTCACTGACTGTGAGTCTAGATACTCAATGTTGGAAAAGACTTGTTGCGCACTTGCTTAGGCCGCCAAATTCCTGAGACATTATATGCTAAATCATACAACCATGCTGATTTCAAAGATGGATCCAATTAAATACGTCTTTGAAAAACAAGCACTTTCGGAGAGGATTGCCAGGTGGCAGATGGTTTTGACAGAGTATGATATTCAATATATTTCCCAGAAAGCTATCAAAGGGAGTATTCTGTCGGAATATCTTGCTGAACAGCCGATTGAAGATTACCAATCGATGAAGTTTGAGTTTCCCGATGAAGATATCATGTTCTTAAATATGAAGGATTGTGATGAGCCATTACCCGATGAAGGTCCGGAGAAGGGTTCCCAATGGCAGATGATATTTGACGGTGCTGTTAACTCATACGGTAGTGGAATTGGAGCAATTATCACCATTCCTCATGGTTCTCATATCCCATTCACTGCCAGGTTAACATTTCCCTGCACCAATAATGAAGCCGAATACGAAGTGTGCATTATGGGGTTGGAAGAAGCCATTGATCTGAGGATCAAGAATCTAGACGTGTATGGCAATTCAACGCTGGTTGTCAATCAGATCAAGGGAGAATGGGGAGACCCGACAGCCTAATCTGATACCTTACATGAACTATGCAGGGAGGTTGTTACCTTTCTTTGACCGAATAGAGTTCCACCATGTGCCTAGAGTAGAGAATTAGATGGCGGATGCCTTAGCCACTTTATCCTCGACGTATAAGGTGAATTTTTGGAATGATGCTCCAAGAATAGTCATCTCTCGCCTTGGTAGGCCGACATTCGTATTCGTTATTGAGGAAGCTTCAGATGACAAGTCATGGTTTTACGATATCCATAATTTCCTTAAGAACCAAGAGTATCTGCCAGGAGCGTCGACCTGGGATAAGAATACTTTGAGGAGGTTAGCTGGGAACTTTTATCTGAACCAGGATGGTGTACTCTACAGGAGGAATTATGACTTGGTGCTTTTAAGATACGTGGACGAAAAAGAAGCGAGTCTGCTTATGGAAGAGGTCTACGAAGGTGCCTTCGGTACACATGTTGGCGGGCATGCCATGTCTCGAAAGCTGTTACGAGCAGGGTATTATTGGTTGACTATGGAGTCGGATTGCTTCAAGTATGCAAAGAAGTGCCATAAATGCAAAATTTATGCTAACAAGATTCATGTGCCGCCGAGTCCGTTGAACGTCATGGCATCGCCTTGGCCCTTTTCCATGTGGGGCATCGACATGATAGGCAAGATTGAGCCCACCGCATCTAATGAACATCGCTTCATCCTGGTAGCCATTGATTACTTCACCAAGTGGGTGGAAGCAACTTCCTATGCTAATGTCACTAAGCAAGTGGTAGCCCGGTTTATCAAGAAGGACATCATCTGTCGTTACAGAGTGTCTGAGAGAATCATTACTGATAATGGTTCGAATTTGAATAACAAGATGATGAAGGAATTGTGCCAGAATTTCAAAATTGAGCATCACAACTCATCTCCATATCGTCCTAAGATGAATGGCATTGTCGAAGCGGCCAACAAGAATATCAAGAAGATAGTGCAGAAGATGGTTGTAACCTATAAAGATTGGAACGAGATGTTGTCATTTGCTTTGCATGGATATCGTACCACGGTACGAACTTCAACTAGGGCAACTCCTTTCTCGCTAGTGTATGGTATGAAAGTTGTCCTGCCATTGGAAGTCGAGATTCCTTCTTTGAGATTCCTGGTCGATGTCAAGCTGGATGAGGCGAAGTGGATAAGAAACAGATTGAATCAGTTTAGCCTGATGGATGATAAAAGGCTGGCATCCATTGCATATGGTCGGTTGTATCAGAGCCGGATGAAGAAAGATTTTGACAAGAAGGTGCGCCCTCGAAGCTTTCAGACGGACGAGTTAGTATTGAAAAGGATTCTCCCTCCACAAACAGATCACTAGGGAAAATGGACTCCCAACTATGAAGGTCCATATGTCGTACGAAAGGTCTTCTCTGGAGGAGCCTTGCTGTTATCAACCATGGATGGTGAAGATTTCACATCCCCTGTGAATGCAGACGCAGTTAAAAAATACTTTGCTTAAAGAGACCCGCTGGAAAGAACTGGCAAACCATAAAAAGATTGGGTTAGGGATATAAAAGAAAAGATGTAAACCCGCAAATTTGAAAACCTAAAAATGCGACTTTGGCAAAAATGGGTATCCCGGTGAATTGAAAACCTGAAAGGGTGATTCAGGCAAAAGTTAGGGATTTGAAAAGCAAATGACTACGGTCTGAGTATTGATCTTCAGAGTATAGTGGATTAAGGGAGGACCTGAAGGTTGTTTATCCGAATCAATCTCTTCAAAGGACGAAACGTCGGGGAATCATCGAAGTCAGGCGAGTCATAGATGGATCAACTCATGGTATTTGTCTATGCCACATTGTCGATATTTTGTATATTTCTGTGCATTTCTGTAATTTTTGCACAACTTCTCTTTTCAGGGGTTGCATCTGTTGTAAATTCTGCCTATCTACAAGCCTTTTGTCAATAAAACATATACTATTCAGTCATTTATTTGTCTTGCTTTAATCTTTACTGTTTTGTTTGCGAAAAATGCCTGATGTTTTGATAAAACTGCGCATACATAAACTTGCAGGCTTTTGCCGATAATCATTAAAACTTTGATTTATTTGAACAATGTCACGGATAATGACCAAGATAGTTTCCTTTGTACAGGATAACTTGTTGTTTTTCATCTGCAGGGTCGTTACCCTTGGGGCAGATTTCCATAGGTGTATCCCCGATAGGGATCACCGTTCCCACATAAAGAGGCGTGTAGTTGAGACTTATTTTTCTCTCCAGCAGAGGCTAGTCTCTACCAGAAAAGGTTGCTCAGGTAGAGGGTGTACACTTCTCCCTACAAGATTGTTTGTATGCACTCGTTCTTCGGCAGTTCAAGACTGAATTCTCCAACAGGGTAGAATCATCCCCAGCGGAGTTAGTGGAGAAGATTCTCTTCCCGCAGAGTGAAGTTACTCCCTAAGAATTGTTATTCTTTATCCTCAACAGAGAGAGTGTGGGATAATTTCCCATCCAATCTTATTCGGTTATCCCCAGTTGAGTAATCCCCGGTAGGTCGGATTTTTGATCTTTGGCAGAGCAGGATTGTTCCCAGAAGTGTGTTTCGTACCCTAGAAGTACTTCGGTGTTCTAGGAGGCCGTTCAGGGCTGTTTTTCCCGGTAAAGTGAAGTTAATCACAGTGGTTGATTGTTATTCCCTGTGGATTCGTTGATTTCCCCTAGCAGGTTAGACTTATCTCCAGCGTTTGGATGTCTTTCCCCAGTCAGGTCATATGTTCCCCAGGAGGTTTGTATCTTGGAAGGCCGTTCAGGGCATTTTCTCTCCAGCAGAGTAGAGTTATTGTTTAGCATGTGATGCTATCTCCCCAGTAGAGTGGATTTGTTCCCCCAGCCAAGTCGGGCGAGCCCCAGAAGAGGCGTATTTTGGTAGGCCATTCAGGGCACTTTCCCTAGTAGAGTTTGCGTTGATCCCCAGTAGGGTGAATTTTTGTTCTCGTCAGAGAAATATTATCCAGGAAAGTTCTTTTTCGGAAGGCCATCCAGGGCTTATTTCCTAGTTTAAGTCCAATGGTGGTTGGCATGTTCCATCCCTCCCCGGTGGGGTTGACCTTTTCTTTTCAGCATTTATTTTGTTGATTCGGCTCCAGTGCATCTGCATTGTGCATAACATTCTCAGAGACGCGTAGCATTTCCATTTCGTATGGACCATTACGCCATTTTCAAACATATGCATTTGGAGCATAGGCCAGGTTGTTACCTCTTGTTTTTTAGGTGTATTTCCAACAGATGGATGATTTCCTTTGCCCGTGTGGTATCCAGACCTTGGCGAGGTGTGACGTAATTCTTTAGCCCGTATGGTATCCAGACCATGGCGAAATTTTTGACGGATGTGTTTCAACTTATCAGGTGTTTCCCAACAGAGTTGCTTGGTTAAGCTTCTTTTTTTTCTCTCCACCAGAGTTGCTTGGTTAAACTTCTCTTTTTCTCCCTACCAGAGTTGCTTGTTTAAGTTTCTCTTTCCCCAGCGGAGTTCTCTTGTGAATTATCGTTATAAGTTTATCAACTGCGTGTTGATCCGGCCTTCGGGTTCAACGCTCGCTTTTGTTCAGCGAATGCCTGCTTTTTAGCAGATGATATTCTCAACTTCGTGTTGAGCCAGCCCTCGGGTTCGATGCTCGCTTTTGTTCAGCAAATTCCTGCTGGTTAGCAGATGATGTTCTCAACTTCGTGTTGAGTCGGCCTTCAGGTTTGATGCTCGCTTTTATTTAGCGAATGCCTTCTTGGGTTAGCAGATGATGTTCTCAACTTCGTGTTAAGCCGGCCTTCGGTTTCGATGATCGCTTTTATTTAGTGAATGCCTGCTTATATTAGCAGATGATCTCAGCTTCGTGTTGAGTCGGCCTTCGGGTTTGATGCCTGTTTTTATTTAACAAATGCCTGGCAGCGATGTCATATGTTCTTCTCAGCTTCGGGTTCAATGCCTATTGTTTTAATAGATGCCTGATGGTTATATAAGATGATCCTTCCGACTTAGTGTCTGTCGCTACTGCGAAAATCGGCGCCGGCTGAACAGAAGAGTCGCCACCGTGCGTTATTTATCCCAACAGAGGGAAAGGAAACGCTCGAAGTAAACCTACCGCAAAGACGGGAAAGGAATGGTCATCGCAACAAAATCCTGGATTCGGGAGTCGGTTACGCAAGGGGAAGGTATTAGCACCCCTCACGTCCGTTGTACTCGACGGGATCCACGCTTGTTTTCTGGTACGGATTATTATTCTATCTACTCTACAGGTCTGGGGTTAAAAGAAAATAAAATGACTCGGCAAAGTATCGCACTTTATGCCTAGGTATTCCCGTCTGGAACGAGAAATCAGAGTCAACGTAGTTCGCCTACCTACGGGAAAGGAGGGGAAGGTTGCTCGCTAGGATATCGCATCCTATGCCTACGTACTTTCATACAGCATGAAAGATCAGAGCAAACGTAGCTCGGGCTACGGAAGACACAGATTTGTCTGACTGTTTTTTATCCTTCTGAAAAAGGTTTTCTCCTGATTACGGGTCCAAGCGGACAAAAATTACACTTTGATTGGTTTTCAGTCTTTTTACGTAAGAACTGTCTTTTATTGATGTTTAAAATCTTATTACTGTGTTTTGAATGATTTTGAGATAGAAGAGAACGACACTCTAAAATCCTATGGTTGAAAAAAATGGGGATCAAAACTAACCTAATGTTGTCATGCATGGGTTAACGCCTAATGTCTGTCATATTTCTCTCTTGCGCAGAGAGAAACAGAGATCCTAGGGGATAAACGGAAAAGAAACAAAAAATATACAGTAAAGTAGTAAAATGCATGAGATGCAGCAATACAAGCGAGGCAAGGGAGTCCCACTCAACCTCGAACCTAAGAAAGCAACAGGCAAAGTGAATCAAATTCACTTCAAGCCTAAAGGGCAAGCAGCACAAGCCAACACAAAAAAAGAAAATAAAACCCAACCCTAGCCCTGACAGCAACACCAGCTTCTACAGTTACAGTTGATCAACAGCAAATGACAGTAACACCTTCAAGTAAGACCCCATCTTCAATCTTCAATAATCCCCAAGTTTCATATAAACCCTTATCTCCAAAAATCTCCAAGCTCTAGCAAGTATGAACTTCAACCAGTCATCAGCTTCAAAAAGCAGCAAAACTCTAGCTTCAACAGATATCCAGCTTTGACAGGCACAAACTTCATCTTCACCAATCTTCAATGCACTTCTTATCTTCAATGGGCTTCTATCTTCAATGCAAGCACTCCAGAAGAGAATCACTTATTAGATTAAGTTGAAATGCTAAACAGCTTATTGACAACCAAAGGAAGCCTATAAGTGTTTAACATCATAAGAGACAGATTCCCTCAAAGTTCTGCTTCCAAAATAAGCCACTTATCCCTCCAAAGGAGGGATGTGAATATCTTAGAAGGACTTTTTTTCATAGGGAGGAATAGAAGCACAAGATGCTTTCTATGTTTGTAAGAAGAAATCATTCTAATCTAAAGCTCTCCCTATTTCTCCTATCTCCTAAGACAAACTTAAAAGAGAAAGAAAGCTCCAATCCAAGCCCCACTCTTCAAGCCAAAGCATCTTCATCATGTCCAGAAGCTCCTCTAAAAAGGAATCCAAAGTCTTCAAGCTCTAAGTCCACCAAACGCTCCAAACAAGGCAAAGCACTCAAGAGAGAACACCGAAACCAACAATCATTTGCAAAACCCAAAAAAAATAGCAAACTAAATTGTAAAATTCTAATAAAATTCCTATGTGAACATGCATGTTTGAACATTCTAACATTCCAGAATCAGGACCTAAATCAATTTCTAGGTCATCTAAACAATTACTAAATGAAATTTGGTCATGGGAAACCATTATTTGGGAAGGCTCTAAACTACACGCCTAAAACAGAATCTAATCAACTTTACAAATTCTAAGAAAATTCCTGGGGAAACCTATGGATGTCCTCTAAATCATATCGAAAGAATCAGCTCAAAAGCATAAAGCATCAAAGAGAAAAAAATCAAACAAACAGCAATATCAATTATGCATAACAATGGATATTAGCACAAAAGAAAATTCGTAACTAATTCACATAAAATCCTAAAAATGCAAACTTAACTCCTACAGTTTCTTAAGACAATCAAGATCTACTAAAAAAAATTTCATAATTATTCGATCATTTTTACTATTTTTAACGCAATTAATCCAAACAGCTATTAAAACAGAAAAAAAAGAACGAAAATGAATTAAATTAAATTTCACATACCGGCTTCGGAGCGTCGAAACAGAGTAGTTGGAGCTCGTTTTTTCTTGCCAAAAAGTGCGGAAAACCTTTGAAGTTTGTTGGAGAAGATTAAATTCTTGATAACTCTTGAAAATGCTTTGATCTCTCACTTTTTCTCTTCCAAACTCCAATGTCAATCTATGGCTTTTGCACAAATGAATCACCAACCCTTGCTTTGAACCTCTTCACAAGTATATATAGAATGTATTTGAAGACCCTAGAAAGTTCTAGATTGATCCAAGGAGAAAGTATTTGAAGACCCTAGAAAGTTCTAGATTGATCCAAGGAGAAAATCAACTTCTCATGTCATGAAAATCTCTTCTTATGCTATGCACATACCATCTCATGTTTTTGGCTTGCAATTCACTTGGTTATGAGTTTAAATTCTCTCCAAATGAGATATTGGAGGTGTATGGATGGAAAGGAGCCTTGCATTTGCTTGGAAGTGTGGTTTTGCAATTGTGCCTTATGGTTCAAGTAACCAATTTACAAAGCAAGTCCTTGAAATAACCCTCAATTCAAAATTGTGACAATGCCATTGTCTTTAAAATTCATTTTACAATCAAATTGGTATGTCATATGGCTTGTTTGTGACCTCTAACCCAAAATTTGATTTTTTCCACCAAACTTTATTTGACTTATTCCCTTTTTTTTAGGCCATTTTAAGTGACTTTTTGAAATAAGCCGATCAATCCACCATGATGAATTATTTGACCTAAAAACCTCATTTTAAGCACATTCCATGTTGAACAATTTTTCATTTGAGAAGTAGAACATGGAGATTTTGACCTATGCTCAAAAATGACCTATAATTCAACTTTCCCAAAATACCCCTGGATTGCCAAGACCATAACTTGAGTTCTACAAATCCTCTTGAGGACTTCTAGTACTCAAATTAAATCTAAGATCAAGATCTACAACTCTTATGTTGGCCAATAATCCATTTGAAAACTCCTTGATAGGCAAAAGTTGCTTGGAATTCAAGTGACGTTCACAGATAAATTTCAGTATCCTCTGGGGACCCATAACTTGCAAGAACCATAACTTGAGTTGTATAAATCTCCTCGAAGACTTCTAGTACTCAAATTAAAGCTATTGAGATTTTCTACAAGTTTCATGTTAACCAAGACTTCATTTGAAACTTGCATTTTGACTTATCTGGCTTAGAAGTTAGGCCTAAATTAGGGGATTTTACACTGAAACCCTAATTTAGTAACTCCTCTTCTTCTTGATTCCTTTTGATTTCTCCTTGGAACGACACCACACATGTATCCACATATTAATTCATGAATCCCATATCCTTCAACCAAGCCTTGATGCTCTTCAATCAATCATTTGACCTAGGGTTGACCCAGATGAAACCCTAGTTGACTGCATTCAACTGTAGCTCTGGTACTTGTATTAATGATTCGTCTCATCTTTAAAATGACCCTCTAGGTCTTCCATGATCTTTGTACACCTTCCATGGCTCACACACTCATTGATGATCTTCAACATATCCCCCAGATTGGGAGAGAAATCCACTGGTTGACCTTCAAACTTCTCAAAGCTTCAACTCATTTCTTGATTACTTGGATGGTCTTGATCTTGAATAAAACCCCTTGATGAGCCTCTTTCTGATGAAAATGGCACTTGATCCCTTGTTAGATGCCTTGTTATGCTATGTTATGCAAATGATTAGACTATGTACATGACTTAGTATGCAAATGACAATGCAATTGAAACATAAACTAAGTGAAATAGGTGGAGCAAATTTTGGGGTGCAACAGCTGCCCCTATTCAAGCGGCTTGGACCTGAAGGGTTGAAGAGCGAACAACCTTCAAACATTCAAAGGTGGAAGACGGTTGAATAAGAAATAAACCCTAAAATTTGTCAACCGCAGAAATAAACTGCACACTCGCTTGGGGAAGAATAATCAAAGAACTGAATCTTGGTTGTTACAACAATAACTAATCAATCGTCTGGTAAAACCACAAATCTTAACCGACCACCTATGTTGGGGTAACTGGGAAAGGTCGGAACCTAAATGTTCAACGAGCACAAAGTTTGAATCTTTCTAAGCAATTAGCCGGAGTCTGAGCACTCAACGTAATAGCATGATCACGTCACGAAATGAATATCTATCGGAGTCGGGATACTCAACGTAATAACTGGGACCAGAATGCTCGACGAACCATCGGAGCCTGCATACTCTACGTAAACAACAACCAGAGCCATACCGTTCAACGTAACAACTATCGGAGCCAGAAAACTTCAACGAAACAATAATGCATCGGAGCCTGGCTACTCAACGAAGCAAGTCCGACGAAAAGAGAATACTACAACTGCTTATCAATATCACATCACACGGGCTTTACCGGGGTCAGGATACTCGACAAGAGAACGAATCAATACAAATTGGAAATTACCGGAGCCTGGGTACTCGCCAGAATAGTCACGAATACCAAATAGGGGTCTGGACCCTCGCTTGATTTTATCGGAGTCTGAACATTCAACGCAGCAATCGGGGCCAGAACTTTCAACATCATCAATCATCGTAGCCAGAACACTCAACGAACAACAATCATCAGAGCTAGAACACTCAACGAACAACAATCATCGGAGCCAGAACACTCAACGAACAACCGGAGCCAGCACGCTCAACGTCATCAATCATCGGAGCCAGAACACTCAACGAACAAAAATCATCGGAGCCAGAACACTCAACGAACAACCGGAGCCAGCACGCTCAACGTCATCAATCATCGGAGCCAGAACACTCAACGAACAACAATCATCGGAGCCAGAACACTCAACGAACAACAATCATCGGAGCCAGAACACTCAACGAACAACAATCATCGGAGCCAGAACACTCAACGAACAACAATCATCGGAGCCATAACACTCAACGAACAACAATCATCAGAGCCAGAACACTCAACGAACAACCGGAGCCAGCACGCTCAACGTCATCAATCATCAGAGCCAGAACACTCAAGGAACAACAATTATCGGAGCTAGAACACTCAAGGAACAACAATTATCGGAGCTAGAACACTCAACGAACAACCGGAGCCAACACGCTCAACGTCATCAATCATCGGAGCCAGAACACTCAACGAACAACAATCATCGGAGCCAGAACACTCAACAAACAACAATCATCGGAGCCAGAACACTCAACGAACAACAATCATCGGAGCCAGAACACTCAACGAACAACAATCATCGGAGCCAGAACACTCAACGAACAACAATCATCGGAGCCAGAACACTCAACGAACAACAATCATCGGAGCCAGAACACTCAATGAACAACCGGAGCCAACACGCTCAACGTCATCAATCATCGGAGCCAGAACACTCAACGAACAACCAGAGCCAGCACGCTCAACGTCATCAATCATCGGAGCCAGAACACTTAACCAAGAATCTCTGTGGGGAATATAAGAAGATGAACCATATCATCCCGTGTCTCACAGCGAGACCTCGAATATCTGGAAACCTGTCTGAGCTTTAGAACTCCACACTCCTGTTGAGAAACACACCTGAAAGCAAAAGGTTAACTAACCTGATTTATGTTTCCAAATGCGTATGTTTGACAATGGCGTAATGATCCATATAGTATGGAAATGCTACGCGTTTTGGGTGGATGCAAATGAAAATGCAGGTTCAGGCTGTCGGGGAAACTCTGATAAGCTTGCTTCATCAACACGGATGCTGAGGACAAATACCACCTTGCTGGGGAATGAACGGGTACCACCAAGTATTCCGGCAAAATAAATGCCAGGACATACAACCAATTCTGCCAGGGAGAGCTTTAAACCTTCGATCTCCACTGGGAGGAAAGAATAACACCTGCTGGGGAGAGAAAACTCCGCTGGGGAAGAAACGGCTCTCTTGGGGAATATTAACCGACTCCGCTAGGGAGAATAAACAACCCTATTGGGGATAGGGCATCCTTTTGGAGGAAACACTACTGTGTGAGCACGGTCTACCACTTTGGAGTTATTAGTCTGTTGAGGACAAACATCCTGATCACTGGCCTGACAACCTGTGGGGAGAAAGGAAACCATCTTCTACGGTAAAAAAAATCCTTCTGAACCAACCCTGACTTGGTTAAACACCGCTAGAATCCTCTCAGCTGGGGATTGCACCTGCACATACTCTCTTTGGGGAGCGTCCACCCTGCAGGGGATACTGATTCGACTTGCTGGAGACATCCTGTAGACTGCTTTCATGAGGATACTCTTCTGGGGGATTATCCCTTCCTTCGGTAAAGGCTATCATTATCTCAACTTCGGGGACGAAGTACGACCTACATGGGGATTAGCATCGCATAAAGTCAAGTTTTTCATCAAAAGCCTCTGGTTAGGGCAACATGAATTCCATTCACCTTCTTGGAACTTTTCCCTAAGGATACTAACATGTCCCAGTCTGAATTCTGGAATACTTCTCCTCGAAAGGAACCCTGGTCAGGACACTATCTTGAAATAGCTTCCCCTGAATCTGCGACAATTTTGAAACAGACCTTACAGTCTTTGTACCCTGACGGCCAAACATGAACTACTTCTGCATCTCAAACCTCGAAGAGGTGTTCCAACAAAACAGCTTCCATGCTCTTAGGTGACCTGCCCCAGTCTTGCAATAATCTTTTGCCCCTGATTGACTGATTCGTGGAGCAGCGCCCATAACTGCGAGAGATTTGCCAAATCTCGACCTGATTGCCCCAGATTGGCTGATTCTTGGATAGCTGACTTTACTGGATTAATCGACATATCTTGCCCCAGCTCATGAAACATTCGGGCCTTCTGCATTATGTCCTGGTCAGGCCTTCTACTGTAGGAACCTTTCCTGCCGGCATGCGCTTACTCGCAAGTAACACAAGTTGTTCTGCATAAAAGATATATTAAATGCAATGCATATGACAGTTTCAAAAATTCAAGTCTGTTCACTGGAAAAAATTTTGTGACATATAATGAATCAAACTGTCAATATTAATGCTGATAAGAGGAACCCTTTTAGGAGTCAGTTTCGATGCGATCTTTTACTGAAGTATGCTCTCGAACTAAATCTGTTTCAATTAGGACTTTTTTGGGTCGTAACGTGGTCAGGTTCACGGTTAACAAGGAAGGATATAGGCTCAAAGTTTTATTTTAACCCACCCATTCTCCATGATGTTCTCGAATCCTATGTTCAGCTAATTTAACTTCAGCGTTCACCTACTAAAGGTGGAACGACAGGAGTGATGGTTCAGGATACCACACATTTTTCGGAGGGACAGTCACTTACTTTTTCGTCTTTGGGTGCCTAGAGTCATACGACTTTGTCCTTTTCGAGGATTTTTATTTGATAGTCCTTTTCGTCTTTCGTTTTTTTTTGTTCCCTAACTTTTTCCTGGACCGACTCTTTTGAGTATCTTTTGCTTTTGAAGTCCAGCAGGATGCCCTAATTTTTTTTTTGCCTAAGTCGCTTATTCTCAAGATTCGACTTAGCGGGCTTTTTCTTTTGATTTTTTCTTTTTGAACAAATCATGTGACACCGGTTGTCTGACTCTTTGTGGAATAATGTGACTGTTTCACTCTTGGGTCGGCGAGCCTTAACCATTGTGGTATTTAGGCACGACCTATATGGATGTAATTTATCCTTAAACGGACACTCCTTTCGCGATTTGAACGCTTGGCCAAACTAACTGACACCTACCCTGCCCCAGGTTAAGATTTAGGTTTTTTCACTTTTAGAAAGAAACTCCTACAACTAGGCTCAAAGGGTTTATCAAGGGATTATCTTCCTTATATCTCCGGTGTTTATGGATTGAAACAATGCATGTACATCATCAACAGGTTTTTTATCCAAAAGCATACGATCAGAAGTTTTTTCGTCATCTGTTTTCGTCATCCTCCCCGGATTCCACTTAACAAGCGTTTGAAATAAATGAAAACACAAAGAGTGATCATGACTGGATTAATTCAAACATGCATATTTATTTCATTTATCAATATCAGTTGAGAAAACAACAAGTTTTACAAACGAAATTTGCAATTAAACAAAAAGGCAACTACAAATGCAAAGACATGAACAAGATAACATGAACAATGCCAGTGTCTCAGAACCGGACTTCTTGCACTTTGACTTATTGGCGAGTCAACCATCCTCAGACCAATGTTAGAGGTAGCCTGCTGCTGTCTTGACCTTCTTTCAACGACCCTGCCAAACCAAAGAACCCCTTTTTGTCATTCAGACTCTGGCTTGTCCGTGACCCTACGCCGCATTGGGGACATCATCGGAGAAGTTGATTACCTTGCTGTCGATCAAGTCTTGCACCTTGTGCTTAAAGGCCTTGCATTGCTTAATCGAATGACCAGGTGCCCCTGAGTGAAACTCACATTGCACATTCTCATCATAACCAGGTGGCGGCGTCCCTGTCAAGGGTGCCAAGGTTCTCTTCTGAACAAGCTGTAATCTCAACAAGGTTTGGAGTAGCTCAGCATAGGAGGAGTTTGGTGTGTCAAAATGTCTGTTTGCTGGCCAGACTGGATACTTCCTATACCCCTGCTGATTCTGCGGCTGCTGTGCAGCCACGAGAATGGTGACATTAGCGACCTGTTGCTGCTGGTTGCCCCATCGTTGATTCCTCCTTCTTCCACGGGAGCTGGACACGGAGCTCGTTTCCCCTTCTCCTTTTCTGCCACCGAAGGCTTTCTTCGTTCCTCCAGCCGAGGTAGACTCACTTGCTTGGAACCTTCCAACTCTGATCCCATTCTCGATCATCTCCCCCATAAGAATTAAATTTGAGAAACTGCCCAGCGCCACAGCAAACAATTTTTCGTAGAATATCCCCGTAAATGTCCCAATGAACATGTCATTCATCTCCCTCTCAGTTAAGGGAGGATGCACTATTGCTGCCATATCGCGCCACCTTTGCGCGTACTCTTTAAAACTCTCCCCACTTTTCTGAGACAAGCCTTGCAATTGGACTATGTTCGGTGCCAAGTCACTGTTATATTTGTAATATGTCACAAACGCATCAGCTAGTTGCTTCCAGGTTTTGATCTGAGTGGGTTCCAGCCCCATATACCACTCAAGTGACGATCCGGATAAGCTGTCTTGAAAGAAATGCATTAGCATTCTTTCATCATCTGAGTACGCAGACATTCTTCTGTAATAAGAGCGGACGTGCACCTTTGGGCAAGTGTCCCCCTTATATTTATCAAATGTGGGCGCTTTGAACTTCATCGGTACCTTCAGCCCAGGCACTAAGCCCATTGTAGTCATGTCTAGCCTAGTAGTATTCTGATTAATAACCCCCTTCATCTGTTCTTCTAACATTTTGATTCTCTGCCACAGGATCCACAGGCCCTTCAATACCTCTACCAGAAAAGGCATCTTCTTATTGGTCTTCACCCCAATTGATATTTTCATTTCTGTACCCGTCATAACCAAAATTACGACTGAATTCTGGCTGATTCCTCGTAGGACCTCGTCCTCTGTTACCATACCCTTGATTGACCCTGGCGGGTCCAAACCCGGCGTTGATATGCATCAGTCCAGCACCATTTCCGTTACCGAATCCACCATAACCTTGATTAGCATTACCAAAACCATCATATCCGAAACCCTGGGTGTTGAAGCCGAACTTCCCATCCTGATTGCCATAATCAAACCCCTGATCGTTATAGCCGAACCCGTTGCTACCAAAGCCATTACCTCCATTGTTATCACTGCCCAGATTGGCATCCCCGAATCCAACATTGTTAATGACAGTCTCATTACTAATTCCTGTATTACCATTCCCGGTGCCAGCGCCATTGTTCACATTCACAACAGGTATATTCACCGTAGGTGGAGCTACAGGCGTAGGAGTACCATCCCCATAAATGGTTTCAACACGTACAAAATTGTGGTCTTCGTTTCCATTCCCAGCACTTCTCGCCAGTAATGGCTGCACCAACGTCTGCAGGCTTTCCTGCCCCTTCACAATTGTCTCCATCGTCTGCATGAACAGCGCCAACTTTTCACGCATCTCCTGCATCTCGTTTTGCATCTGGTCCATAACTTTTTTGCAGTTGGTACGAGTAGAGTATCGATGAGGACGTTGACTTTCAATCCTGGAAAACCTGGCGAGACGCAGGAAATGAGATACAGTTTCAATAATTACCTGGTAATGCAATATGGATATGTATGCAAATGCAATATGTGTTTGTGCATTAGGGAATATCACTCCCCCAATTCTAGTGCCAATGTGCTTGTGTAGTGCAGTGCTGTGACAGTGCGGTGATAAGAAGCTTAGATACATTCATAGAAGAAACAACTCATATATTGCTGAAGAGCCCACCAAATCGGGAATACAATATACAATACAAAGAAGGCATGACCTCAACCAACAATCCTGGTGATGGTCAGCACGATGCAAATAAAGCATACATAATAGTACGTAAAACGATCACGTGCGACCATACGCCCGATACTCTTCCAGCAGCCTTTTGGTCTTCTGATGGTCTGGCTGAGAAAGCAATCCCTCGATAAGTAGATCTCTTCGCTTGAGAACACGCCGTAAATTACCAATAGATTCCTCTCATGCCCCTTCTCAAAAGCAGTCATCTAACTTCCGTTTCTGAGATGCAGACTCCTTCTTGCACTTGATAACTTTGTTCAAGGAATTCTGGACATCATACCTCCGCGTAACCTCTTCTTCTAACCTCGTCTGGCTAGCTTTCAACTGACCTTCCAGCTCATAGATCTGCAGCCTCAATTTGTCTTCTCTTTCCTTATTGCCGGTCAGCGTGGCGTTCCAGGTTTTGTTGAATGCAGAGATCTCCCGGTAGGCGGTATCGAGTGACTTCTTCTTGGACTCTAACATATCATGAGAGCTTCTGAATTCTTTTCCCAGGCGTTCACGCTTCTTTTTCTCTTCTGCCAGTTCAGCACCTAACCTGTTTACCAACTCAGTCTTCTGTTGGAAGGAATACACAACCTCGTTTTCCCCCTCCGGATTCGAGCCAATTCCTTCTCTAACTCTTCATTGATCTTTATCAAGTCTTCTTTTTCTTTTACTACCTGCTCATAGACCTCAATAGCCACAGAAGTGGGCTCCTCGACTGGAACAGGACGTGATACTGCTGGAAAAGGCATCTGCACCTGTCTTACCCTCTCTTGAATCCACACCTTGTAAGGCATATAGGTTTGACAATCATTCTTGCCTAGTAATGGTTTCCCTCTTCTGCAGATATGATTCCAAGCGCGCTGAAGCTTGGCCAATAATTCCCCACTCAGGTCACCAGTGAAATACAGAGATTCCTGTATTTCTTCTTCCTTCGGCGGACTCTTCAAAGCATACCCAAACTGTCGAACCAACAAAGATGGGTTGTAGTTAATACACCTCTTCCTTCCAATCAGAGGAACGTTGGGAAACTCGACGCAACTGAAGATAATCTCTGACCCTAATAAATCTCTATTGAACCAGACAATGTCTTCTGAAGAAAGTCTCATTAGCCGTTCAGACCACTCAGCTGTATCTGCAGATTCAACAAAAGGACCCTTCTTGGGCAGATGGCTCTCAAACCACATGTTCAGCAAAGGTACACAACAATGGACATTTTCCCCCTTCTGTTTTCATTCTTATAATGCAAGGAATGATAGAAATCTCCAATCAAGGTAGGCACCGGGTTGCCTGCAGCAAACAAGTGGAATGCATCCAAATCAACGAATTTAGGCAAATTAGGGAACAGTATAATCCCATAGATGCACAAGGCAAGAACAACGTTAAACACGATCCAGCAACCACTTTTGGCATATTCTTGAGCTTTGCTAACCAAGAACTTGAGAGAAAACCCCGAAACTCCATGCCAGGAAGTCAACAACAACTCTGCAGGATCCATATGTAAGGGAACATCTAAGTCCTCCAGCTGAGGCTTGGCATCAAAGTGAATGAAGGGCACTTTGTTCTGAACTGGCAACTCTAGAAACTCAGCGTACTCCTCCATGGTCAGAGCCAAAATGAAGTCCTGGAACATAAAACATCTCAAGGAGGGATCATATAACTGCATCAATGTGTATAACCCATTCAGCTCATATGCAGTTGGTCTGCAGACCAAACTCAGCAGCTTCCCATAGCTCTTCCTAAAGCTTCTCCTCACATCATCATCAGCTAGGGAAATCAGACCCAACAGAGAAGTCACATCAGGAGTAGGCAACTTATACGCAACAGTCTTCCTCAAAGTACTCATAATAACAGATAGAAGTCCGGAGCACTAGAATCGGGAAGTATGAAAATGCACCTGCAGCACAGACACACGTTAATGATATGCACATGATGATGCAAACAATGCAATATGCAAACAATGCAACAAGGGATCAAGTGCCCCTGGCTGAGAAGCCCAATCCACAATACTGGCCTTGAATAGACCCACAAACTGCTCAAAACCAACCACGATGCTCCAACCTGGTCTCTGACAGACCCAATAACACTGTCCTCAAATATCACACCACTGAATCTCAATCAAGAAAACCGGTAATCTGGAGGTCAAGTTACATGCATGCCCAACCCCTCTCACAGGTAGGTGTCCTAATAACTGACACAAGGTACGACATCCTATGCGGTCGTTGGCGTCACAGACTTTCAAGACGGATGATATGATACCCAGAAGGTGTGGTATCATCATGTCCTGAAGAGGCCTCACTTAACCAACTTCCAAATGATCGGTCCCCAGAGTCGACAATCCAACTAACCAACAACCCCTTCAACCCAAAGGGTTGAAAAAAAAGCCAACCAGAAGAACCTCGTCTGAGCGTGGATTTCATGAGACACTAGTACATACAAAGCATGCACGCGCCCATTAATTTCCACTCTAATTCTAGGTGCACTCAAGCCCAGGTCCGGCTTATCTCTCAATCATAGAACCCCCTCATACCCACAGCAATAATCACAATAATATAATGCTGAATGTAAAATACAGAAACGTAAATCCATACAAAACCCACGACGGGAAAATAAGCGCTAGGATTGACTCGCGTAGGGAACCGTTGGAGTCCCCAGAAGAGTCGCCAGCTGGTGCTACTGCGAAAATTGGCGCCGGATGAACAGAAGAGTCGCTACCGTGCGTTATTTATCCCAACAGAGGGAAAGGAAACGCTCGAAGTAAACCTACCGCAAAGATGGGAAAGGAATGGTCATCGCAACCAAATCCTGGATTCGGGAGTCGGTTACGCAAGGGGAAGGTATTAGCACCCCTCACGTCCGTCGTACTCGACGGGATCCACGCTTGTTTTCTAGTACGGATTGTTATTCTATCTACTCTACAGGTCTGGGGTTAAAAGAAAATAAAATGACTTGGCAAAGTATCGCACTTTATGCCTACGTATTCCCGTCTGGAACGAGAAATCAGAGTCAAAGTAGTTCGTCTACCTACAGGAAAGGAGGGGAAGGTTGCTCGCTAGGATATCGCATCCTATGCCTACGTACTTTCATACAGCATGAAAGATCAGAGCAAATGTAGTTCAGGCCACGGAAGACACAAATTTGTCTGACTGTTTTTTATCCTTCTGAAAAAGGTTTTCTCCTGATTACGGGTCCAAGCGGACAAAAATGACACTTTGATTGGTTTTCAGTCTTTTTACGTAAGAACTGTCTTTTATTGATGTTTAAAATCTTATTACTGTGTTTTGAATGATTTTGAGATAGAAGAGAACGACACTCTAAAATCCTATGGTTGAAAAAAATGGGGATCAAAACTAACCTAATGTTGTCATGCATGGGTTCACGCCTAATGTCTGTCATATTTCTCTCTTGCGCAGAGAGAAACAGAGATCCTAGGGGATAAACGGAAAAGAAACAACAAATATACAGTAAAGCAGTAAAATGCATGAGATGCAGCAATACAAGCGAGGCAAGGGAGTCCCACTCAACCTCGAACCTAAGAAAGCAACAGGCAAAGTGAATCAAATTCACTTCAAGCCTAAAGGGCAAGCAGCACAAGCCAACACAAAAAAAGAAAATAAAACCCAACCCCAGCCCTGACAGCAACACCAGCTTCTACAGTTACAGTTGATCAACAGCAAATGACAGTAACACCTTCAAGTAATACCCCATCTTCAATCTTCAATAATCTCCAAGTTTCATATAAACCCTTATCTCCAAAAATCTCCAAGCTCTAGCAAGTATGAACTTCAACCAGTCAACAGCTTCAAAAAGCAGCAAAACTCCAGCTTCAACAGATATCCAGCTTTGACAGGCACAAGCTTCATCTTCACCAATCTTCAATGCACTTCTTATCTTCAATGGGCTTCTATCTTCAATGCAAGCACTCCAGAAGAGAATCACTTATTAGATTAAGTTGAAATGTTAAACAGCTTATTGACAACCAAAGGAAGCCTATAAGTGTTTAACATCAAAAGAGACAGATTCCCTCAAAGTTCTGCTTCCAAAATAAGCCACTTATCCCTCCAAAGGAGGGATGTGAATATCTTAGAAGGACTTTTTGTCATAGGGAGGAATAGAAGCACAAGATGCTTTCTATGTTTGTAAGAAGAAATCATTCTAATCTAAAACTCTCCCTATTTCTCCTATCTCCTAAGACAAACTTAAAAGAGAAAGAAAGCTTCACTCCAAGCCCCACTCTTCAAGCCAAATCATCTTTATCATGTCCAGAAGCTCCTCTAAAAAGGAATCCAAAGTCTTCAAGCTCCAAGTCCACCAAACGCTCAAAACAAGGCAAAGCACTCAAGAGAGAACACCGAAACCAACAATCATTTGCAAAACCAAAAAAAAAATAGCAACTAAATTGTAAAATTCTAATAAAATTCCTATGTGAACATGCATGTTTGAACATTCTAACATTCTAGAATCAGGACATAAATCAATTTCTAGGTCATCTAAACAATTACTAAATGAAATTTGGTCATGGGAAACCATTATTTGGGAAGGCTCTAAACTACACGCCTAAAACAGAATCTAATCAATTTTACAAATTCTAAGAAAATTCCTGGGGAAACCTATGGGTGTCCTCTAAATCATATCGAAAGAATCAGCTCAAAAGCATAAAGCATCAAAGAGAACAAAATCAAACAAACAACAATGTCAATTATGCATAACAATGGATATTAGCACAAAAGAAAATTCGTAACTAATTCACATAAAATCCTAAAAATGCAAACTCAACTCCTACAGCTTCTTAAGACAATCAAGATCAACAGAAAAAAATTTCATAACTTTTCGATCATTTTTACTATTTTTAACGCAATTAATCCAAACAGCTATTAAAACAGAAAAAAAGAACAAAAATGAATTAAATTAAATTTTACATACCGGCTTCGGAGCGTCGAAACGGAGTAGTTGGAGCTCGTTTTTTCTTGCCAAAAAGTGCGGAAAACCTTTGAAGTTTGTTGGAGAAGATTAAATTCTTGATAACTCTTGAAAATGCTTTGATCTCTCACTTTTTCTCTTCCAAACTCCAATGTCAATCTATGGCTTTTGCACAAATGAATCACCAACTCTTGCTTTGAACCTCTTCACAAGTATATATAGAATGTATTTGAAGACCCTAGAAAGTTCTAGATTGATCCAAGGAGAAAGTATTTGAAGACCCTAGAAAGTTCTAGATTGATCCAAGGAGAAAATCAACTTCTCATGTCATGAAAATCTCTTCTTATGCTATGCACATACCATCTCATGTTTTTGGTTTGCAATTCACTTGGTTATGAGTTTAAATTCTCTCCAAATGAGATATTGGAGGTGTATGGATGGAAAGGAGCCTTGCATTTGCTTGGAAGTGTGGTTTTGCAATTAGGCCTTATGGTTCAAGTAACCAATTTACAAAGCAAGTCCTTGAAATAACCCTCAATTCAAAATTGTGGCAATGCCATTGTCTTTAAAATGCATTTTACAATCAAATTGGTATGTCATATGGCTTGTTTGTGACCTCTAACCCAAAATTTGATTTTTTCCACCAAATTTTATTTGACTTATTCCCTTTTTTTTAGGCCATTTTAAGTGACTTTTTGAAATAAGCCGATCAATCCACCATGATGACTTATTTGACCTAAAAACATCATTTTAAGCACATTCCATGTTGAACAATTTTTCATTTGAGAAGTGGAACATGGAGATTTTGACCTATGCTAAAAAATGACCTGTAATTCAACTTTCCCAAAATACCCCTGGATTGCCAAGACCATAACTTGAGTTCTACAAATCCTCTTGGGTACTTCTAGTACTCAAATTAAAGATAAGATCAAGATCTAAAACTCTTATGTTGTCCAAGAATCCATTTGAAAACTCCTTGATGGGAAAAAGTTGCTTGGAAGTCAAGTGACGTTCATAGATAAATTTCAGTATCCTCTGGGGACCCATAACTTGCAAGAACCATAACTTGAGTTATATAAATATCCTCGAAGACTTCTAGTACTCAAATTAAAGCTATTGAGATGTTATACAAGTTTCATGTTGACCAAGACTTCATTTGAAACTTGAATTTTGACTTATCTGGCTTGGAAGTTAGGCCTAAATTAGGAGATTTTACACTGAAACCCTAATTTAGTAACTCCTCTTCTTCTTGATTCCTTTTGATTTCTCCTTGGCACGAAACCACACATGTATCCACATATTAATTCATGAATCCTATATCCTTCAACCAAGCCTTGATGCTCTTCAATCAATCATTTGACCTAGGGTTGACCCAGATGAAACCCTAGTTGACTGCATTCAACTGTAGCTCTGGTACTTGTATTAATGATTTGTCTCATCTTTAAAATGACCCTCTAGGTCTTCCATGATCTTTTTACACCTTCCATGGCTCACACACTCATTGATGATATTCAACATATCCCCCAGACTGGGAGAGAAATCCACTGGTTGACCTTCAAACTTCTCAAAGCTTCAACTCATTTCTTGATTACTTGGATGGTCTTGATCTTGAATAAAACCCCTTGATGGGCCTCTTTCTGATGAAAATGGAACTTGATCCCTTGTTAGATGCCTTGTTATGCTATGTTATGTAAATGATTAGACTATGTACATGACTTAGTATGCAAATGACAATGCAATTGAAACATAAACTAAGTGAAATAGGTGGAGCAAATTTTGGGGTGCAACAGTGTCGTCGCCTGCGTGTTAGCAGATATTTCTTCCGACTGCGTGTCGAGGTTTTCTGATTGGTAATTAGTCAGCTTGTTGTCGTTGCGACTATCAATTCATTTATTTCTGGAGATTTTTGTTCTAGTAACAGTTTGTAGTTCTTTTTCTGCGGTTGGCAAATTTCTAGGTTCTTTGGTATTCAACCGTCTTTTAGCTTGATTGGTTGAAAGTCGTTCGCTTTTTACCCAGTCAGGTCCAAGTCGATTGAATAGGGGCAGCTGTTGTACCCCAAAATTTGCCCAACCTTTTTCTTTACTTGGCTTATGCTTCATTTCATTCTTTAGCATTTGAATCTGCATAGCATTGTCTTTTGCAGGGGATCAAGGGAAGTGTGCCATCCAAGAGAAGGTTATCAATGGTATCAAGATCAACCAAGAGTGCTTATTCAAGTTATCTAATGCTTACAATCATCAAGAAGTGGTCAAAGCTCTTTGAGAGAAAAGATTGACAAGTGTTGGTTACCTCCTATCTTGGAGGGCAATTGAGGATCATCAGGGTTTCACAAGGTCATGGTTATGGATAAGAGATGTTTTGGAAGCTCTTTGAGTGATTTTGAAGTCA
>OZ012735.1:275448441-275896299 GCA_963859935.3 Lathyrus sativus
TCAGATTCCTTTGCATCCATTGTTGATGAACATTTCCTCTATACAGAACCTAAATACATCTGTATTTCTTGCAAAAAACTTGTAAATAAATGATCAACATTCAGTCTAGGTCTTGGGTGTAACAGAGTTTCCAAGGTTATTGGCTTGGGTTGGGGAGTAGGTGGAAAGATAGATTTATGAATGGTGATCAGAGGAGGAGGGTAGTAGGGTATGAATGGAATTTCAGATGATTTGTCAGGTTTTGATCTGGTAAAGCATTCATCAGATTTGGTTTTGCTTTTGTTGGATAGGAAACCACATCAAATGGTTTATCAGAGTAAGGTTTGAAAGCAGATTTAACAGGTTTATCAGATTTAGCAGAGTATGGTTTTGGATCTGATGAAGGTACTGCTGACATTGTTTTGATATATGTTTGAAGCACAGACGGTAGAATTATGGTAAGTTTAGGTTTGAGAGGAGTGATATTGTCAGATGGTTCAATTCTGGTGTAGAAATTTTTCAAGGTGAAACCAGAAGGAAGTTTGTTGGAAGAGAATAGTTTGCACGAAGCAGAAGGTACATGCTCAGATGTTCTTGGCTTGGGTGCAGGGGTAGGATTGGGAATGGTAATTTCAGAAGATGGTTTAGGTGTTAGAATAGGATTTGGAATAATAACTTCAGAAGAAACAGGTGGTTCTGGTTGGTTTACTTCAGAATTTCTGTGAGAGGGAGATACCAGAAAGTTTGGGTGTATATCAGATTCTGATGAGTTGGATGATGTGGTTGGAGTGTAAGAGGTAGAGGACACTTCAAAAATAGTTTTGAGAGGTGTAATGTTTAGAACCTCTGTCTCAGGAATATGGGTTTCAGATGGGTTGGTTGATTCTAATGGATTCTCAGAAGGTTTTGATGGGGGTTCAGATGTAGTTGGTTCTGATGTAATAGGATTATATGTAACTTTTGCAGATCCAATAGGTTCAGATGAGTTTGATGGTGGTTTTTCTTGTTGTGGTTGTTTTTCTTGTTGTTGTGGTTGTGGTTCAGATTGTTTTTGTTGTTGATGTTAAGATGGTTTTTCTTGTTGTTGTTCAGATTGTTTTTCTGGTTGTTGTTCAGATTGTTCTGTAGGTTTTTCTGTTTAAGGTTGTTTTTCTGATTGTTGTTGTTGTGATATAGATTGTTTTGTTGGTTTTTCTGGTTGAGGAGTCTGATTTTGTGGTTTTGTTGTTGATGGTTTTGGTGCAGATGATTGTGTAGTAGAAGGTTTTATAGGTGAGATGGAAACAAAATTAGATGATTTTTATGGGATGGAACAGATATATGAGATGGAGCAGGAACAGATTGTTTCTGAGTAGAAGGTGGTTTTGGAATAGACTTAAATGTTGACTCATTTACAATAGTATTATTGAAAGAAGATACAGAAGATTTGGTACCTTTAATCTTGATACGTTTTGCAGGAACAAAAGGAGTGTATCTAGATGCTTTCCTCTTGATCAGCTTCTGAGGCTTGCCAGCAATTTTGGGCTTCTTCTGAACAGGCACAACTTCTGCTTCTGATTGACTTCTTTTTCTTGTGATTTCTTCTCCTCCATCAAGCATTGGTTCCCTTGCTCTTTTCAGAATATCTGTAGGGATTGGGGTTCCATCTGCTTTGCAAGAGTCAATATACCTTATAATGATTTCCCTTGGTTCTTCAGCATAGAACAGAGGGTAGTCTTCTACTGGGATTCTCTTCTGACTGAGTTCAGAAGTATTCAGCTTCTTGGGTGCTGATGTGAGTTCCTCTACAATTTTAAGTCTCTGAAGACTTTTGGCATTTAGAGGCTTCCCAACAATAGAATCAAGTTCCTCCTTGACTCCAGCAGCATACAGAGCAGTCACCAATCCATTTTCTGTCAGAATATCTGAAATTAATCTTCCAAAGGGAATCCATGTTCTGATTTTCTGACCCTTGTCTTTCACAGATTCTCTGGAGGCATTTATATGATTCCATAAATGCATGAATAGAATTTAGGGAAGATCTACCTTAGTGCTCTGACTTAAGCAGTACATAAAGTAGAGTTGTTCATTGTTCACGTAATCTGGAGAGTTTGTAGACTTTCTGTGATGAATACATCCCATGAAATTTTTTGCCCAGATCTTGTAGTCAGGCTTCAGATCTTTAAACTTATTAGAGGCATGTCCAGCATTCATGACTTCCTCATACACTTCTTCCATATCTACACGCCCAGCTGGCAGATGAGATACTCCATCAGTCTCCTCATATCCAATGAGTTTCCTGATCAGATCTTCTGTAATGATTATCTCTTTACCCAGAACAGAAGACAAGATAAACTTAGGGTATACAGCAGCATGGATCCAGAACTCTTTCACCAGATGGGGGTAAACTGGTCCAAAAAGTCTGTCAAAGTATTTTACCTATCCTTGAGCATCAATTATTGAACGAAACTCAAATCCATTTTCAGCCAGTGAATCAAACTCCACCATTGATTCACAGAGAACTTCCAGTTTGTCAACAGGTGTTAACAAAGTTTTTTTTGGTGTCGTATATGGAGTTACACCCATATTTGCAGAAGTAACTGCAGCCATGGTTGATTGAAACTGTGCAGCAGTGGATGATGAAGTTGCCATTGAAGATGAGTTTGTCAAAGGTTTAGGGTTTTTGTGAAGAGAGAAAAGAAGACAGAAATGCATAAAAGTTCTTGAGATGTGAAAAGTGTGAAAGTGGTGAGAAATGTGATATTTATAGTAAACACTTAGGCATACAAACAGACAGATAATGGCACGTTCACACATAGCAATTAATGAAAAAGAATAAAAATCATTTCAAACATTAATTGATTCTGACAAATTGGGGGGGAAATCAAGATTTTCACTATTCAAACTTCACCTCAAACGTCTCTTCAGTAGTGTACACGCCACCTTTGCAGATTTAGAGTGACACGTGTTTGCTTGCATGTGCTTCTGAATTCTCTTGAGAAATGAAACGTTAACCAACGTTCAGATCCTCTGAGTATTGTTAGTTCAGATTTTCACAAATAAAGTAGTTTAAGGAAATGAATAAGTAATCAGATGAAATACTTCAGAGCATTAAACATTTTTGCATCTGTAAAATTTGCTTCTGACAAATATTATTCTGGACACAAATTCATACCAATATTTTTCAGAATAAATTTGAACCTATCTTCAACAAGGGGTTTTTGTGAAAATATCTGCCCATTGATGATCTGTATCAACAAAGGTTAAGTTTATGATTCCCTTCTGAACATAGTCTCTGATGAAATGATGCTTAATTTCTATATGTTTTGCCTTAGAGTGTAAAATGGGGTTTTTAGACAAACATATAGCAGAAGTATTATCATAGAATATAGAAATGTTACTTTCAAATATCTGATAGTCTTCTAGCTGACTTTTCATCCAGAGCATCTGCGTGCTACATCCAGCAGCAGCAATATATTCTGCCTCTGTAGTTGATAGTGCAATTGTGGGTTGCTTCTTGCTATACCAATAGATTAGATTTCTTCCTAGAAATTGACAACTTCCAGAAGTACTTTTTCTTTCCACTCTGTCTCCAGCGTAGTCAACATCACAGAATCCAACTAATTTGAAATCATCAGATTTTCTGTAACACAAGCCCACATTAGAAGTACCTTTCAGATACCTTAGAATCCTCTTAACAGTTGTTAAGTGTGATTCTCTAGGATCTGATTGGAATCTAGCACACAAGCATACACTGAACAAAATGTCAGGTCTAGAAGCAGTTAAGTAAAGAAGAGATCCTATCATACCTCTGTAGAGTTTCTGATCTACTTTCTTACTTACCTCTTCCTTGCCTAGTGAACTAGTTGGATGCATGGGAGTCTTTGCCAGCTTACTATCAGTCATGTTAAATTTCTTCAAAAGTTCTTTAACATATTTGGTCTGATGTATGTAAGTGCACTCTGGAGTTTGGTTGACTTGAATTCCCAGAAAGAATCTCAATTCTCCCATCATGCCCATTTCAAATTCTGCCTGCATACATTGAGCAAACTCCTTTCCCAGCATAGTATTGGTAGATCCAAATATGATATCATCCACATATATTTGACAAATTAGAAGATCTTTCTTAAATGATTTACAAAAGAGTGTTGTGTCCACTTTGCCTCTGATGAAATTTTCTCCAGAAGAAAATTTCTCAATCTCTCATACCAAGCTCTGGGAGCTTGTTTTAAACCATACAGAGATTTCTTTTGTTTGAAAACATGTTCTGGAAATTTTTCACTCTCAAAACTAGGAGGCTGGTGGACATAAACTTCTTCTTCTATAATACCATTTAGAAAGGCACTTTTAACATCCATCTGATATAGAGTGATGTTATTTTGTGCAGCAAATGAAATAAGAAGGCGTATAGATTCTAACCTTGCCACTGGAGCATAAGTTTCAGTATAATCAATACCTTCTTGTTGACTGTACCCTTGAGCAACAAGCCTTGCCTTATTCCTTTCAACTTCTCCTTTCTCATTAAGCTTATTTCTGAAGACCCATTTAGTTCCAATTATATTGAATCCTTTTGGTCTTTGAACTAAATCCCACACATCATTTCTGGTGAATTGGTTTAGCTCTTCTTGCATGGTAATAATCCAATCATTGTATTGCAGAGCTTCATCTACAGAAGTTGGTTCAATTATTGACACCAGTCCAAATAATGATGCTTCAAATGATCTGAGAAAGGATCTTGTTCTGATAGGGTCATCCTTCTTTCCAATGATAACATTCTCTAGATGAGAAGCTTTGATTCTGGAAGATGATCCTCTAATAGTTGATTCTTCAGAAATGTTTAAATTGTTCATCTGAGAAGTTAAAGGAATTGCATCTGTAGTTGCTTCTGGTTTCTTCACTTGAGCTTTGTCTGCCTCAGAGCCTTCAGAGTCTATGAAAACTACTTCTATATCTGCAGAGTTTTCATACTGCTTTGGCTTTTTACTGCCAAGCTTATCATCAAATCTAACATGAATAGATTCTCTCACAATCTGTGTCTCAGTGTTGTATACTCTGTAGCCTTTAGAGCGTTCAGAATATCCAAGCATGAAACACTTCTGTGCTTTGGAATCAAACTTGTTCAGATTTTCTTTAGTATTTAACATATAGCAAATACATCCAAAAGGATGAAAATATGAAATGTTGGGCTTTCTGTTCTTCCACAGTTCATATGGAGTCTTCTCCAGAAGAGGTCTTACAGACACTCTGTTCTGAATGTAGCAGGCTGTGTTGATTGCTTCTGCCCAAAAGTGTTTTTCCAGATTAGTCTCATTGATCATGGTTCTGGCCATTTCTTGCAGAGTTCTATTTTTCCTCTCTACAACTCCATTTTGTTGTGGAGTTCTAGGACAGGAAAAATCATGAGCAATGCCATTTTCATTAAAATATTTTTCAAAATATTTATTTTCAAATTCACCACCATGATCACTTCTGACTTTTATAATTTTGAAATCTTTTTCATTCTGGACTTGTTTACAGAAGTCAAAGAACACAGAATGTGACTCATCCTTGTGTTTTAAGAACTTTACCCATGTCCATCTACTATAGTCACACAATGGCTAACCCATACTTCTTGCCTCTGATGGATGCAGTTTTCACTGTTCCAAACAGATCAATATGAAGTAATTCTAGTGGTCTGGAAGTAGAAACAACATTTTTTGATTTAAAGATGATTTTGAAAACTCCCCTTTTTGGCATGCTTCACAAAGAGCATCTGAGGTGAACTTCAGATTAGGAAGTCCTCTGACAAGATTAAGTTTATTAATCTGAGATATACGTCTCATATTAATATGCCCCAATCTTCTGTGCCAGGCCCATTGCTCCTCATTAACAGACAAGAGCCATTTAACATTCTGAACCTTAAGTTCTGAAAGATTTATTTTATAAATGTTGTTTTTCCTCTTTCCACTAAATAGAATTGAGCCATCCTTTTGACTAATAGCTTTACAACATTTTTGATTAAAGATTATATCATAACCATTGTCACTTAATTGACTTATGGACAATAAGTTATGCTTTAATCCTTCTACAAGTAAAACATTAGTAATAGAGGGAAGTTTACCATTTCCAATAGTGCCAGATCCAATTATCTTGCCCTTTTGATTCCCTCCAAATTTCACATCACCTCCAGATCTAAGCTCCAGACTTTGGAACATAGACCTTTCTCCTGTCATGTGTCGCGAGCATCCAGAGTCCAGGTCCCATGATTGGCGTCCTGACCTTGTTGCTAAGAACATCTGCAACAGGAATTATTTTACTTTTAGGTACCCAGATCTTCTTGGGTCCTTTTGGGTTAGTTGTTCTGAAGGTTTGTCTAAACTTTTGTTTTTCAACATAAGGTTTATTCTGACTAGCCTTAGATTTAAACACATGAATATTCTTTTCAGAACGTGTTTGTTCAATATCATTCAAGTGACCAAATTTAAAGTGGGAATATAAAGGAGTTTTCTTGATGATAATTTTATCAACAGGTTTTGGATTTAAATCCTTTCCAGAGGAAGATTTATATCCAATTCCTTTTCTGTTATTTCTGCTAACTCCATAGATCATAGAAGCCATTTTGCTTCTGTCTATGCTTTTAGCAAGAAACTTCTGAAAGCTGTAATCATATTTTTCCAAAATATTTTTGCATTCAGATTCAGTTTCAGAATCAGAGTTTTGTTGAGCTAATTCAGAATCATTTTTCAATTTTAAGTTCTTTTCATTTAGCTCAGCTACTTCTGATTTGACGCTTCTTGTATTTGAGCTTAATATTGTTATAGCTCTTCATAACTTCTGATAACACTTTGATAAGTTCTTCTTTAGTGAGTTTAGCCATTACCTCTTCAGCGTCAGAGTTAGATTCAGATCCTGAAGTTCCTTCCTCCTGATCTTCTATGTCTGCCATCAAAGCTACATTGGCACATTCCTCTTCTGACTCAGATTCAGATTCAGATGTACCTGAATCATCCCAGGTGGCCATTAGAACCTTTTTCTTCTTATCAGATTTTCTTTTAGGCTTTTCTTTCAGCACCTTTGGACATTCATTTTTGTAATGTCCAGGTTCTTTACATTCATAACAGACAACCTCCTTTTTGCCAAATCTTCTGTGTCCAGAAGACTCTTTTCTTTGGTCAGGCTTTCTGAAGTTTCTGAACTTCTTTCCTTTATGCTTCCAGAGTTTGTTTATTCTTCTGGACAACATGGATAGTTCATCTTCATCTTCAGATGAGGATTCTTCAGAGCTTTCCTCTATTACCTGCAACACTTTAGCAGATTTATTAGATTTTAAAGCAATTGATTTGCCTTTCTTTTGAGGTTCATCTTCCTCAAGTTCAATTTCATGACTTCTTAGTGAACTGATTAGTTCCTCTAAGGAGATATTGTTCAGATCTTTAGCCATTTTCAGCGCAGTCACCATAGGTCTCCATCTGGTAGGTAAGCTTCTTATGATCTTTTTCACATGATCAGCAGTAGACTATCCTTTATCCAGAACCTTTAGTTCAGCTGTAAGTATTTGAAATCTGGAGAACATAGCTTCAATAGATTGAGAGTCTTCCATCTTGAAGGCTTCATACTTCTGGATTAGAGCCAGAGTCTTTGTTTCCTTGACTTGAGAGTTTCCCTCATGAGTCATTTTTAAGGACTCAAACATGTCAAATGCAGTTTCTCTATTTGTGATCTTTTCATACTCAGTGTGAGATATTGCATTTAACAATATTGTTCTGGCCTTGTGGTGATTTCTAAATTCCTTCTTTCGGGCTTCTGTCATAGATTTTATATCTACTTTCTTGCCATTCCCATCAATGGGATGAACATATCCATCTATGACCAAATCCCATAAATCAGCATCATAACCAAGGAAAAAACTTTCAATCCTGTCTTTCCAATAATCAAATTTCTCCCCATCAAACATGGGGGGTTTTGTGTTGATTTTGTCCCTTTCTTCAAATTTGTTGTTAATGTTAGACATTGTATTATCATCCATAGTGTTGTAACCTAAAATTTGCTCAACCTATTTCACCTGGTTTATGTTTCAATTGCATTGTCATTTGCATAATAAGTCATGTACATAGTCTAATCATTTGCATAGCATAGCATAACAAGTTATCCAACAAGGGATCAAGTGCCATTCTTATCTAAAGAAGCACATCAAGGGGTTTTATTCAAGTATAAAGCCATTCAAGTCATCAAAGAAAGGCTTGAAGCTTTGAGGAGTCTTGAATGTCAACAAGTGGATTTCTCTCCTAATCTTGGGGTGTTGAAGATCATCAATGAGTGTGTGAGCCATGAATGAGGGTATGGAATGTGCACAAAGAACATGGAAGACCTAGAGGGTCATTTTGAAGATGAGACAAGTCATTGATACAAGTACAAGAGTCAGAGTTGAAGTACAGTCAACTAGGGTTTCATCTGGGTCAACCCTAGGCCAACTGGGTGATTGAAGAGCATCAAGGCTTAATGGAAGGATGTGGGATTCATGAATTGATATGTTGACATAAGTGTGGTGTTGTTCCAAGGATAAATCAAAGAAAATCAAGAGGAGGAGGAGTTACTAAATTAGGGTTTTAGTGTAAAATCCCCTAATTTAGGCCTCACTTCCAAGCCAGATAAGTCAAAATGCAAGTTTCAAATGGATTCTTGGTCAACATGAAACTTGTAGAGCTTCTCAATAGATTTAATTTGAGTACTAGAAGTCTTCAAGAAGATTTGTAGAACTCAAGTTATGGTTCTTGCAAGTTATGGGTCCCCAGAGGACACTGAAATTTATCTGTGAAAGTCACTTGATTTCCAAGCAACCTTTTCCCATCAAGGAGTTTTCAAATGGATTCTTGGCCAACATAAGAGTTGTAGATATTGATCTTAGCTTTAATTTTAGTACTATAAGTCCTCAAGAGGATTTGTAGAACTCAAGTTATGGTCTTGGCAATCCAGGGGTATTTTGGGTATTGATGATTACAGGTCATTTTTCAACATAGGTCAAAATCTCCATCTTCCACTCCTCAAATGGAAAAATTTTCAACATGAGATGTGTTCAAAATGATGTTTTTAAGCTATATAAGAGGTCATGAGAACTTGGAAGGGCTTGCTTCACAAAATCACAAAAATGGCCTAAAATAAGGTTTAATTTTAAATGAATCAAGGGTGAAAATTGGGGTTTTTGATCTACACATCCAAACCAAGCCATATGACATACCAATTTGATTGTAAAATACATTTTGAGAACATTGACATTGCCACATTTTTGAGTTGAGGATTAATTCAAGGACTTGCTTTGAAAATTGGTTACTTACATCATAAGTAACAATTGCAAAACCACTCTTCAAGGCAAATGCAAGGCTCCATTCAATCCAAGCACATCCAAAATATCATCTAAGGAAATTTTAAACTCAAAGCATAGTGTTGTACAAGCTAAAAAATGAGCTGATATGAACCAAGCATGAGATGAGATTTCCATGGCATGAGAATTTGAATTTCTCATAAGATCAATCCAGAACTTTCTAGAGCCTTCATCCACATTCTATATATACATTTGAAGTGATTCAGAGCTTGAGTTGGAGAAAATTGAGTGAGATTGGAGAGATTTCATTTTCAACCTTCCATTTGCAAAACAGAATTCAGTTACAAGTTTCAACCACTTTCAATCCATTCTTTTGATCTCAGAACCTTGATCAAGCATATGTGAGTGATTCCAAATGGATTATTGAGCAAGAACACTGAAGAATCGTGAGTTGGCACTTGGAGTTCATCACTTGCAATTGAAAATAGAATTCAAGGATTCAGAGGGATATAACCAAATTTAATGCATACAGAAGTTTGATTACCATTCATAGATTGTATCTGGAGAATCTTAGAGCTTAATTTGGAGGTTTTGTTGTTCTGTTCATCAAGAATTTGTAGGTATGTAAATCTCATCCTACAGCATAATCCATGTAGTTTCTTTAGGTTTTGTTAGGTTAGACTCATTGTAGATGATGGTTAGGAGCTTTCTGGTAGCATTAGGAGTGATTTAGAGACAATTAGTTGAATGACACAATTTCTGTTCATGATCATATCTTCGTGTTCTTGATGATAGAATCTTAGTTTGATAGTTAGAATTGATCAGGGTGAAGTGGTGAAGAGTTTAGGCCACTCAATTTTAGGTTTAGTGAGAATTAATTTCTGAGCAATTTCTGATGGTTCAATCGTGTTTTGAGGAGGAAGATGTTTCAATGATTGTGAATGACATGGTTAGATTGCTGGTGAGAAATGGATTAGATTAGGATGCTTAGTTTTGATTTTTGATGAAGTATTAGAGGAATCCGATTGAGGAAGATGAAGTTCTTGGTTCAGACATCCATGGCATTTTCTTTCCCTCCCAATCTCAAAGGTTGAAGACGAGTTAACCACCATAGGATCAGGTATAAGACTTTGACCAAAACGGGATCTAACGGCCAGGCTTTAATCTCATTTTGTGAAGGGGACTCTGAAGACCCAAACGCACCGTATCACTTAATTTCCAGCATGGGCTTAAGTGATCAAATGATAACCACACCCCACTTTAGAGGCCCATTAGGAAATACACGTGACTGCATTGCTATCCGCACCAAGTTCTTCTCCATTTTCTTTCTATTTTCATTTTTAATTTCTGATTAATAACTGGGCGTAATGCGCGCTGACTATTAACACCCCCCCTCTGGGCCCAGTTGATGATTTGAACTAGTCTTGATTGCTATTTGACACGCACCTTCTCCATTTTTCTCATATTTTCTCCTATTTTCACACATTTATTTTAGGTTCTTTGAAAAATCATAACTAATTGGAAAATTAATATTTCTGGATGGGGATTTTTTTTCCTTATTTTCCTTAGGACTTCAAGAAAATAATAAAACAATAAAAGTGTCATTTCATTCATTTTTCTTTTGTATGGAATTTTTACAATTTTAATTGTCTTTATGTTCATTTTAATTGACATGTTAACTTCTTGAATTTTGTATGATCATTTGACTGAGAATTTTGATGCCATTCTTTTTTATATAGTTAGGTTATAGTATTAGGTTCCCCCTGGAATTTTATCACATTTTTGTGATTTAATTTTAGTTAGTTTTGAATATTAAACTTTAGGGTGATTAGGATTAGGGTTTACCTTGACATAGGTGCCTTTCAATACATAGTTTTGGGGTTTTTAGTTTGATTTAGGCCTTGGAGTTTATATGGGGTATAAGGTACCTAGTTAGGATCCCTTAGAAATTAATCTAAGATTTTATGAGGAGTATTTCCATTTTCTTTGATTTTTGCAATTTGGTTGTTATTGGTGTGTTTCCCTCTTGGGAAGTTGCTTTGTTTGTTGGGTTTTGGGCATTTCAATTGGGCTTGGGGCTTGAGCTTTGCTTGATGGAGCTAATGAAGACTTTGAGGATGATTGAAGACAAATAATGATGTTTAGAGCTTGGAGATTCTCTTGCTTGAAGATTGCTTGATGAAGACTTAGGAGATAGGAGATATAGGGAGAGCTTTAGAGTAGACTGATTTCCTCTGTCAAAAATAGAGAGCTTCTTGTGCCTCTATTCCATCCCATGACACAAGGTCCCCCAAAGAAGTTCCATCTCTCCTTAGTAGGGATGTAGAGCATGCTTTGATTGGGTAGAACCTTGAGGATACCTCTCCCTTGCTATGACAAGATCTTAGTGATTTCCCTGGGTTATCATTAAGCCTCTTAACATTCCACCTTCATCTATTAAGTTGATTCTCTCCTGTGAGTGTTTGCCTTGAAGATGGAAGCTTATTGAAGAGGAAGTTCATTGATGACTAGAGAAGATGAAGCTTGTGCCTGTCAAAGTTGGGTATCTGTGAAGATTAGGGTTTTGCTGCTGATTGAAGCTGTCTACTGGTTAGGGTTCATGGCTTGCCAAAGTTTGGAGATTATTGGAGGTAAGAGCTTATCTGAAGCTTGAATATCATTGGAAAGGGAAGATGAGATCTTACTTGAAGTTGTTACTGTCAACCTTGTTGTTGTTGATCAACTGTAGTTGTCAGAGCTGTTACTGTAGGAGCTGGTGTTGCTGTCGGAGCTGGTGTTGGGTTTTATTTTCTTTTTCAGTACTGATTGTTGGTTTTTTCAACTTTCCCCTTAGGTTTGAAGTGAAGTTGTTTCACTTTGCCTATTGTTTTCCCAGGTTCGAGGTTGAGTGGGACTCCCTTGCCTCTCTTGTATTGCTGCATCTCATGCATACTTACTGTTTACTGTATATCTGCTGTTTCTTTTCCGTTTATCCCCTAGGATCTCTGATTTCCTCTGTGCAGGAGGGAATTATGACAGACATTAGGTTGTAATCCATGCATGACAACATTAGGTTAGTTTTTATTCCCTTTCAAACCCTAGGTTTTTTTAGACTTCTTTCTCTTCTATCTCAGAACAATTCAAAACACAGTAATAAAGATGATCGACATCGTATGCTACGAGCCTTAAGCTATTTGAGAAAGGTTGTTGGAGGGTCACTCTTCAGTAATCTGATTACTTAGTGTGTTACCCTTAGGGTCACATACGACGTAGTCACTCTCAAATCATAGTCTCTAGTACGTCAGAGATTGCAAACATAAAAAAAAACAGTTCTTGCATAAAAGACTGAAAACCAATCAAAGTGTCATTTTTGTCCGCTTGGACTCTTAATCAGGAAAAAACCCTTTCATAAGGAGATAAAAACAGTCAGACAAACTTGTGTCTTCCGTAGCCCGAACTACGTTTGCTCTGATCTTTCATGCTGTATGAAAGTACGTAGGCATAGGATGTGATATCCTAGCGAGCAACCTTCCCCTCCTTTCCCGTAGGTAGGCGAACTACGTCGACTCTGATTTCTCGTTCCAGACGGGAATACGTAGGCATAAAGTGCGATACTTTGCCGAGTCATTTTCTTTTCTTTTAACCCCAGACCTTTAGAGTAGATAGAATAATAATCCGTACTAGAAAACAAGCGTGGATCCCGTCGAGTACGACGGACGTAAGGGGTGCTAATACCTTCCCCTTGCGTAATCGACTCCCGAATCCAGGATTTGGTTACGACGACCATTCCTTTCCCGTCTTTGCGTGAGGTTTACTTCGAGCGTTTCCTTTCCCTCTTGTGGGATAAATAACGCACGGTGGCGACTCTTCTGTCATAGCCGACACCGATTTTCGCAGTAGCGACAGCTGGAGACTCTGCTGGGGGACCGTAATATCCCCTATGTGAGTCAATCCTAGCGCTTGTTTTCCCGTCATGGGTGTTGTATTGACTTACTTTTTCTGTCTTTACTTTTCGCATTTTATTATCAGCTTTATACTGTTATTGCTGCTATGGGAAGGGGGTAATCTGTTGAGAGATAAGCCGGACCTGGGCTTGAGGTTACACATAGACTTAGAAATAGAGAGTAGTGGTTAGCCTGCTTGCTTAGCTCGCACCAGCTAGCCGCGAAATTTACGCTCGGACGAGATTCTCTTTGATGCTTCTTGCCTGGCCCTTAGGGCTCGACAAGTTGTCTGACCCGAGGATTGTCGACTCTGGGAACCTATCAATTGGGATTCAACTAAGTGAGGCCGCTTCAAGGGATGATGATGCCACACCTTCTGGGTATCGTATCATCGCTCTTGAAATTCTGTGACGTTGAACCTGCATAGGATGTCGTACCTCGCCTGCGAGTTAAGTACATACCTGTGAGGGGTAGGTGGGTCTGTTTGCAGGAAACCTTTGACCTCAGAATACCTGGTTTATCTCTGTCAGTGAGATATGGTTACAAGGTTCATTTGAGTGGTTGGTTTTGTTTGAGATGAAGATCGGATGGTTCTCAGGCTCCAGTACAGAGCAGCACAGTCTATCAGCATTGCACTTGATCCCTTGTTTGCATATGCATGTGCATTTTCATGACTGCATTTCATTAACATGTATTTATGTTGCAGGTGATCATTCCCCTCTAATTCTAGTATCTTCTAGCCAGACATGGAGTCCCTGAAGAAGACAGTTGCTTACCGGTTGCATTCACCAGATATCAGTTCCTTGCTGGGGTTGGTTGCTCTGGCAGATGAGAGTGTGAGGGCTGAGTTCAGAATATCTTATGGGAAATTACTCAGTCTGTTGTACAGACCTTCAGCATTCAAGATGACTGGGGTGTATAATTTGATGCAGTTTTATGAGCCGCAGCTGAGATGTTTCTTATTTCCTGACTATATTCTGGCACCCACTTTAGAGGAGTATTCTGCGATGTTGGGAGTTCCTGTGTTAGACCAGATACCCTTCATACATGTCGATGCTGAGCCTGAGTTGGCTACACTCGCTGAGATTGTCAGCTTAGATGCTTCTGAGTTTCCTGGAGGTTGGGTTAAGCTAAACGGAGCTTATGGTTTTCACCTATCTGTCCTGGTTGAGAAGGCTACACAGTGCGCGAAGAGTGGATGTTGGGTTGCTTTCAGTGCTATTCTAGCTGTCTGCATCTATGGGATTGTCCTGTTTCCTAATGTGCCAGATTTTGTCGACTCAGATGCCTTCTCGATTCTTGCCTCGAAGAATCCAGTTCCTACTCTCTTGGGCAATGTTTATCATTCCATTCACTATAAGAATGAGAAACGTCGTGGCAAGAATGTTTCCTGCTGTCTTCCTCTTTTGTATAGGTGGTTCCAGGGGCACCTTCCGAAGACAGGACCTTTTGTTGATGCTGTTGATACTTTGGATTGGTCTTCCCGCCGGTTGATGGGATGTCTGCTGAGAACGTCATTTGGTTTGATCGGAGCATGCTTGGTACTGACATTATATATAGTTGCGGTGGCTTCCGAATGTCCCCCTGATTGGACGGAAAGGTTGTATCAACTATAACCCTTCACTGCTGGTCAGACAGTTAGGTTATGCTTTGAGGGATACTCCTATTGAGAAGGAGATACAGGAATCTCTGTATCTCACAGGGTCATTAGACGCGGCTGTTTTGATCAGATTAAGACATGCATGGGCTAACATCCATAGGAAAGGGAAAGCTTTGCTCGGTAAGAGCAACAGCAGAGTTTATGATCCTTATTTGGCGTGGGTCCGAGAGAGAGCTAGGATTTCCTTGATGCCTTATCTGCTGCGGAACCCCTGTATCTTCCATTGATTGAGGTACCTACTTCAGAAGAAAGTGAGAGGTATAACAAATTGTTGGCTGAAAACGAAGAATTGAAGAAGGCCAATGATGAGTTAGAGAAGGAGATCTTCCAGTTACGTCGTGAGAAGAATGAAGCCACCTTCACTATGAAGGAACATACTGAATTGATTAATAGGTTGGGATCAGAGCTGACGGAAGAGACCAACAAGAAAGAAAAGTGGGGATAGCCTTGAACGGAGTTAGCAAGGTGCTTGCTTCCAAGAAGGAACTTCTAAGCAAAGCTTATGCCCGTCTCAGCAAGTGGGAAGCTTTGTGGAACGCCACGCTTACCAAACAGAAGGAGCGCGAAGATGAACTGAAGCTGCAGATTGCCACGCTAGAGGCACAGATTAGAGCCCAAGACGCAAAGATTGCTGAAGAGACATCACTTAGGAGCGCTGATGAGATTAGAGTAAGTGACATCGACGAGAAGCTGAGAGGTTATGAAGAGAAGGCCGGTTCCAAGAGGTACAGATTTGACGAGAGTTCTGGCGAAGGAACCTACCAGGATGATGCCAAAAAGCTGAGATCCACTACCGAGCAGCATGCTTTACTGATACAGGAGCTGATCTCCCGACTAGGGCACTCGGAGACGTTGAGGATATTGGAAGATGTCATAGCCCGCCATTTGGCCTGATTTAGCTTTGCCTTGCCTTTGTTATTTGCACTTGTATTTGGACCATCGCCAGGCTTGTTGGCCGAGGTCTCTTCAGTTGTATTCAGTTTTACTCTTGTACTCAGCCTCTTGGCACGTGTTTATATAGGAGGATTTTCTGATTCCTTGCTTGCTTGATAGGGACTCCATTGTCGTAATGGCCTTCTCTCCGAAACTAGAATCGGGGGTATAACCTGTAGCATATTTACACATTTTCATATGCATTCATATTGCACGACCGGTATTCTTGAGTCTGTATCTTATTTCCTGCATCTTCAGGTTTCCAGATTGACGAACAAAGAGTTCACCGCTACTCAACCCGAAACAACTGCAAGAGAATCATGGATCAAGTCCAAGTGGAGATGCAGGAAATTCGCGAGAAGTTGAATCTGTTCATGCAGGCAATGGAGAATATTGCTAAGGGTCAGGAGAGCCTACAGACTTTGGTGCAGCCGCTGCTGACGCAGGCTAATGGGAATGGCAACAATGACCATAACTCTGCGCACGTTGAGACTATTCTAGAGGATGGTCCCCCTACGCTTGTGGTTCCTCCTGTGGTGACCCCACCTGTTGTGGTTGTGAACAATGACGCTGGCGCTGGCAATAGTAACACAGGGAATGAAAATGAGACTGTTGTAACAATGTTGGATTTGGAGATGCCAATTTGGGCGGTTGGTAACTACAATGGTGGTAATGGTTTTGGTAACAATGGATTCGGCTATAACGACCAGGGGTTTGAGTACGGCAATCAGGGCGGAAAGTTTGGCTTCAACACTCTGGGCTTCGGCTATGACGGTTTTGGTAACGCTAACCAGGGTTATGGAGGAAATGGTGTTGGATTGATTCCTGTCAACACTGGTTTCGGGCATGTTGGGGTCAATCAAGGTTATGGTAATGGGGGACGAGGTCCCATGACTAATCAGCAAGGGTTTGGTCGTAACACTGGTTATAACGGGTACGGAAATGAAAATGTGAACTGGGGCGAAGACTGCCAAGAGGACGCCTTCTCGGGGAGAGGCATGGGATTTGAAGGACCCGTTGACAATACTCAGAGGATTAAAATGCTTGAAGAACAGGTGAAGGGTATGGCTAATCAGAATTCTACCGGATTAGACATGACTACTATGGGCTTGGTGCCTGGGCTGAGGGTACCGCTGAAATTCAGAGCTCCCACTTTCGACAAATATAAGGGGGACACTTGCCCTAAGGTGCATGTCCGCGCTTATTACAGAAGGATGTCCGCGTATTCAGATGACGAAAGGATGCTTATGCATTTCTTTCAAGACAGCCTGTCAGGACCGTCACTCGAATGGTACATGGGGTTAGAGCCCGCTCAAATCAAAACCTGGAAGCAATTGGCGGATGCTTTCGTCATGCATTATAAGTATAACAGTGATCTGGCACCGAACCGAGTTCAATTGCAAGGTTTGTCGCAGAAGAACGGGGAAAGCTTTAAAGAGTATGCGCAAAGATGGCGCGATATGGCAGCAAGAGTGCATCCTCCGTTAGCTGAAAGAGAAATGAATAGTATGTTCATTGGGACATTTACGGGGATATATTACGAAAAATTGTTTAATGTTTCGTTGAGCAGTTTTTCAGATTTGATTCTTATGAGTGAGATGGTCAAAGACGGGATTAAAGTTGGAAGATTCCAAGCAGGTGAGTCTGCCCCCGCAGGAGGTACAAGAAAAGCATTCGGTGGTAGACGACAAGGTGATACTAGTGCCGTGTTTGGTGGCAGGGTCCAGGGCAGATGACGAAGTCAGTATGCTCAGCATCAACAGGTCGCTAGTGTTACCATCCCTTTTCCACAACAACAACAACAGCAGCAACAGCAGCCGCAGCAGCAGCAACAACAAAGGCAACACCCCGCCCAACGCCGAATCCTAGAGGGCAAGCCAAGGAGAGTATTTGAAACGCCTCCTTCAACATACGTCGAACTGCTTCAAACACTGTTAGGATTAAAGTTGGTTGAGAAAAGGACCATGGCGCCATTAACGGGCACTCCTCCATTTGGCTATGATGCTGGTAAACACTGTGAGTTTCACTCCGGGGCGCCCGGACATGATATTGAAGGCTGTCATGCGTTTAAACATAAAGTCCAAGACTTGTTGGACAGCAAAGCTATCAACTTTGGGCAGGCGGGTCGAAATATAGTACAACAACCTATGCCCAATCACGGGGCAAACACCATCCTGACCGAGGAAAACTTGAATCTAGTGACATATGTCAATGACCTGAAGACACCGTTGGGTGAGATTAAAAGCAGGTTGTTAAAAGGGGGTGTATTCCCAGGCTGTGGTGAGTTTTGCCTGGATTGTTGGATACAGCCAGAGGGTTGTAACGAGTTGAAATAGGGCATTCAGGCTATGATGGATGAAGGAACATTGCAGTTTGAAAGCACTGCGGTTGAAAAGCCTGTAGAGGCATTGTGTGATGAGCGGAACGATGTTGCTACGATAACGATTCCAAGGAAAACGATAACAATAATGGCGCCTGCCCGGCGGCCGACGATCACAATTACTAAAGCAGGACCTGTTCCTTTTGAGAATACTAAAGCAGTGCCATGGACTTACGGGTTGGAGGTATATTGCGATGGTAAGAAAATTGAAGTTGATGGACAACCAGCTGGGGTTGTAGATAATGTTGTCGGAACAGGAGGTATGACTAGAAGTGGGAGAATCTTCACATCGCCTGAGGTAGAGGCAGAAAGATTGGCAAAGGGGAAAGCCAAGGTAGACGAGAGTGGCCCCTCGCAGATAAAGGAAAAGGAAACATCGCTTAAGGATGTGGAAGAGTTTATAAGGCTCATCCGTAAAAGTGATTACAAAATCTTGGAGCACATCCAACAAACGCCATCAAAGATCTCGATCTTGTCACTGCTATTATGTTCCAAGGCCCATCGGAATGCTTTGCTGAAGATCCTAGACACGTCATTCGTTCCTCAAGACGTTTTGGTTAACCAGTTGGAAGGGGTCATGGCGCATGTTAATGCGGGGCACAGTTTAGGCTTTACAGATTTTGATTTGACTCCGAGAGGGAGGGAGCATAACATGGCGCTGCATGTATCAGTAGAATGCCGGGGCACGGTCATGTCCCACGTTTTAGTAGACACTGGATCTTCCCTGAATGTGCTACCGAAGAAAGCCACGATGAAGTTGGATCTCAGGGGGATTCTCTGCACGCCCAGTGACTTAGTGGTAAGAGCGTTCGATGGAACGAGGAGGTTAGTTTTCGGATCGATAACATTACCATTGCAGGTGAGGCCGAAAATTTTTGAAACTGAATTCTATATAATGGACATCCAGCCAGCGTATAGTTGCCTTCTTGGACGCCCATGGATTCATGCTGCTGGGGCAGTCACGTCCACGTTACACCAAAAGTTGAAGTATATGGTGGGGGATAGTGTCGTCACTATTTGTGGAGAAGAAGATATTCTGGTTAGCCATCTGTCTTCATTCAGATATGTGGAGGTCGACGGCGAAATACACGAAATACCCTGTCAAGCATTTGAAGGGCTAAAGATTAAAGACAAAGCTCCAGTACCCAAGATATCAGATGTGGCAGTGTCATCATACAAAGAGGCTCAGGCTCTGGTGCAGGCAGGCAAAACCAAGGGCTGGGGTCAGGTGTTGGAGATTCCCGTGAAGAATGACAGGTTCGGGCTTGGATATCATCCTTCGTCATCAGCATCCTCTTCAAGAACACCCAAGTTTAGAGGGCCGATAACCATTACACCAAGCGGGGTGAGCTTCAAGACTATTAATGCTGTTTCCGATTCTGAAGAAGGAGATAGCGACTGTGATATGGACGCGTGGATCAAGCCAAGCGTGCCAGGACAAAGTCTCTGCAATTGGTCTATCCGGGAAACTGTCCCTGTGACAACTAAACAGTAATGATTTGTTTTCTTAATTGTTGAATAATCCTGTGTCCTACCCGGGGCATAGTGATTTTGCTTAGGGCCATTTGGTTATGTACATTACATTGTTTAATCATGAATAAAGGCGTTTTTTCATATGTAAATGTTGTGATCCCTGCTTTTCCTGTTTTTATCTTTTACAATAAGATGGCAACATGGTTATTTGTTTTGTACGCATTTTGAAGCATTTAACCATTTCCTTTGCAGGATTACTATTTCAGATGACATCTATGAACCACCTATGACTCACTTCGACTTCGAGCACCCGGTATTTCAGGCTGAGGAAGAGATTATGGAAGATGGCGACGTACCAGAAGAGTTGACCTGGTTATTGAAACAAGAAGAAAGAATCATTCTGCCTCATGAGGAAGTCATTGAGATTATCAATCTGGGGTCGGAAGAGGTCGAAAGAAACGTCCCTATAGGGGTCGCACTGCAAAGTGACGTCAAGCGAAGGTTGATTGACATGCTCAAAGAGTACAGTGATATTTTTGCTTGGTCGTACGAGGACATGCCGGGGTTGGATACGAATATGGTTGTTCACCGTCTGCCATTAAAAGAAGAATGCTCACCGGTTAAGCAGAAACTCCGAAGAACTAGACCGGACATGGATGTGAAGATCAAGGAGGAAGTTCAAAAACAGTGGGATGCTGGTTTCCTAGCTGTTACGAAATATCCCTTATGGGTCGCTAATATTGTGCCAGTGCCAAAGAAAGACGGTAAGGTGCGAATGTGTGTAGACTACCGTGATTTGAACAGGGCGAGCCCGAAAGATGACTTTCCACTTCCTCACATCAATGTGCTGGTTGATAACACTGCTCAGTTCTCCGTATTCTCCTTCATGGATGGCTTCTCGGGCTATAATCAGATTAAAATGGCGCCAGAAGACATGGAGAAGACTACCTTCATTACTCCCTGGGGAACGTTTTGCTATAAAGTGATGCCCTTCGGATTGAAGAATGCTGGGGCAACATATCAACGTGCTATGAAGACTCTCTTTCATGACATGATGCATAAAGAGATCGAGGTTTATGTTGATGATATGATTGCCAAATCCCAGACGGAGGAGGAGCATTTGGTTAATCTGCTGAAATTGTTCAAGAGGATTAGGAAGTTCAGGCTGAGACTGAACCCTAACAAGTGCACCTTCGGGGTGAGATCAGGTAAACTGCTGGGGTTTATTATGAGCGAAAAAGGAATAGAGGTTGATCTTGCGAAAATAAAAGCAATACAAGAAATGTCGCCGCCTAAAACAGAAAAAGAAGTACGTGGGTTTTTAGGGAGATTGAACTATATCGCCCGGTTCATATCTCACCTAACTGCGACGTGCGAGCCGTTATTCAAGTTGTTGAAAAAGGACCAGGTGGTGACCTGGAATGAAAATTGTCAAAAGGCGTTCGACAAGATAAAAGAATACTTGCAGGAACCTCCTGTTTTGATACCCCTAGTGGCCGGGAGACCATTGATTATGTATTTGACAGTTCTTGAGAAAAGTATGGGTTGTGTTCTCGATCAACACGACGAGACTGGGCGTAAAGAGCATGCGATCTACTATTTGAGTAAGAAGTTTACTGACTGTGAGTCCAGATACTCAATGCTCGAAAAAACGTGTTGTGCGCTAGTCTGGGCCGCCAAACGTTTGAGGCAATACATGCTAAATCATACAACCCTGCTAATTTCAAAGATGGATCCAATCAAATATGTGTTTAAGAAGCAAGCACTCTCCGGTAGAATTGCCCGATGGCAGATGGTGTTAACCGAATACGACATCCAATATGTCTTGCAAAAGTCTATTAAAGGTAGCGTCTTGTCAGAGTACCTTGCGGAGCAGCCTATTGAAGACTACCAATCGATGAGGTTTGATTTTCCTGACGAGGATATCATGTACCTAAAGATGAATGATTGTGAAGAACCGTTACCGGATGAAGGACCAGAATTGGGTTCCAAATGGCAACTGATATTTGACAGAGCTGTAAATTCCTATGGTAGCGGAATAGGGGCAATCATTACCACTCCCCATGGGTCGCACATCCCAATTACTGCCCGATTGACCTTTCCCGTTACCAATAACGAGGCTGAATATGAGGCTTGCATCATGGGTCTTGAAGAAGCTATTGATTTGCGGATCAAACATCTGGATGTATACGGAGACTCAGCTCTAGTGGTGAATCAGATAAAAGGAGAATGGGAGACACGTCAGCCCAATTTGATACCATATATGAATTATGCAAGGAGATTGTTGCCTTTCTTTGACAAGGTGGAATTGCATCATGTGTCGCGAGCAGAAAATCAAATGGCTGACGCCCTGGCGACGTTGTCTTCGATGTATAAAGTTAACTTCTGGAACGAGGCTCCCCGGATTGTTATCTCTCGGCTTGATAGGCCTGTATTCATATTTGCTATTGACGAAGCATCTGATGATAAACCCTGGTACTATGACATCCAGAATTTCCTGAAGAACAAGGAGTATCCGGCTGAGGCATCCAGTCGAGATCAGAAGACTCTCAGGAGATTGGCTGGCAATTTCTATTTGAATCCTGACGGTGTCCTATACAGAGAAACCACGACTTGGTGTTGCTACGCTGTGTAGATGAGAAGGAGGCGAAGTTGCTCATGGAAGAGATACATGAGGGTATGTTTGGTACACATGCTGGTGGGCATGCTATGACGAGAAAACTGCTGCGGGTAGGTTATTACTGGCTAACTATGGAAACCGACTGTTTCAAGTTTGCAAAAAGATGTCATAAATGCCAGATTTATGCGGACAAGGTCCATGTACCCCCAAGTCTTCTGAATGTGATGTCTTCACCATGGCCGTTCTCGATGTGGGGAATTGATATGATTGGAAAGATCGAGCCTACAACATCAAACGGACACCGGTTCATCTTGGTGGCAATTGATTACTTCACCAAGTGGGTGGAAGCAGCGTCATATGCCAATGTCACCAAACAAGTGGTCTCCAGATTTATCAAGCGGGATATTATCTGCAGATACGGAATCCCTGAGCGGATTATCACCGACAACGGTTCGAATTTGAATAACAAGATGATGAAAGAGCTGTGTCAAAATTTCAAGATTGAGCATCACAACTCTTCTCCTTACCGACCCAAGATGAATGGCGCTGTTGAAGCGGCCAATAAGAACATAAAGAAGATTGTTCAAAAGATGGTCGTGACCTACAAGGATTGGCACGAGATGCTACCTTTCGCTTTGCACGGTTATCGTACGACGGTACGCACATCAACCGGGGCAACCCCTTTTTCATTGGTATACGGAATGGAGGCAGTGTTACCGTTGGAGGGTTGGACGAGGCAGAATGGGTTAAAGATAGACTGAATCAGCTCAGCTTAATGGATGAGAGGAGGCTAGCTTCTCTCGCATACGGTCGGTTGTATCAAAGTCGGATGAAGAAAGCATACGATAAGAAGATATGTCCGCGGAGCTTTCAGACGGGTGACCTTGTGCTGAAGAGGATTCTCCCGCCACAAACAGATCACCGGGGCAAGTGGACCCCTAATTACGAAGGGCCCTACGTTGTCAGAAAAGTCTTCTCTGGAGGAGCTTTGCTACTATCTACCATGGATGGTGAAGACTTTTCGTCTCCTGTGAATTCGGACGTAGTTAAAAAATACTTTGCTTGAAAGAGACCCACTGGACAGTAAAAAGAGAGTCCAGGCAAAAATGGGGCATCCTGGCGAACCGAGAAAAAATGAATAAAAGGTTCGGGCAAAAGTTAGGGATAAAATTGAAAAAATGTACACCCGCGGAGTCGAAAACCTGCATTGGGCGACTTCGGCAAAAAAGGGTATCCCGGTGAATTGAAAACCCGCAAAGGGCGATTCACGCAAAAGTTAGGGATTGAAAAAGCAAATGACTGCGGTCCGAATTCGATACCAGCATTGCTTAGTGGTTTGGGAATACCTGAGGGTTCTTTTATCCAACACAATCTCTTCCGAAAATTGAATACCGGGAAAGCGCCAGAGTCAGGCGAGTCATAGGAGGATCAGCTCACGATGATTGTCTGCACCACGTTACCGACATGTGTATAAATTCGAGTTGTATTTGTATTTTTATGCTTTTTGTGCATATATGTATGTGTGTGCGTAACTTCCTCTTTTCAGGAGTTGCATCCGATGTACAAAGCTTTGCCTATTCAGAGGCCTGTTATTAATAAAACATGTTATTCAGTATTTGATGATTATGCTTTACTGTTTTGTCTGTGGACAACGCCAATGTTCCTATGAACTTGCATGTGCATAACTTTGCTGGCCCTTGCCAATAATTGATAAAACTTCGAATTGACTGAAGTAATGTCACAGACACTAACCCGAATAGATTTGGTTGTACAGATTTGTGCTGTCTCATTTATGTTTTGCAGGGTTCTCGCCTTTAAAGCGGACAATCAGAACTTGTGGCCCCCAGCCGGAGGTTCATGGTGAAAGACTTGACTTTGTGCGACGCCAATCCCCATGCAGGTCGCACATCGTCTTCAAAAGTTGGGATGATTGTTGTCCCTTACCGAAGAGATCAATTTCCCCAGCTAGTCGCAGCGTATCCCCAGAGGATATCCCCAGCCAGTCAAAATCAGTATCCCTTGCAAAGGTTGCACTCCCCAGAAAGTCGAGTATGTGAATGATCAATCCCCAGCTGGGAAAATTCCCGCAGTGTTTAACCGAGTCATAATTGGGTCAGAAGGATTATCCTCAGCGGAGTGGTAGCTCCGAGTTTGTAAGCTGTGCCCAGACAGTGCGTTTCCCTGGAAGATTCATGTTTCCCCGGCCGAGTCGTTTCTTCCCCAGCTAGGTTACTCTCCCCAGCCGAGGATGTTCATTCCTCCCAGTGGAAATCGAAGTTTAATCTCTCCCCGGTGGAGTTGGTTGTATGTCCGGCATTTATTTTGCCGGAGGACTTTAGGATACTCGTTCATCCCTAACATGGTGGTGTTTGCTCTCAACAGCCGTGTTGAAGCAAGTCTGTCAGAGTTTCCCCAGCAGTTTAGGCCTGCATTCGCATTTGCATATAGTGTCATATTTGCATCTACCCAAAAACGTGTAGCATATCCGTGCTGTACGGAGCATTACGCCACTCTCAAACATGCGCATTTTGAAACATAAGCCTGGTTGGTTAACCTTTTGTTTTCAAGTGTTGTTTCCCTTACAGGTGGAGGGAGCTCTTGCTCAGATCAATTACAAATATTAAAAGTCTTAGCATGAGACACGTGATAATAATGTTTGTCATGTCATTATTCCCCACAGAGTTGCTTGTTTAAGTTTCTCTTACCCCTCCAGCGGAGTATTTCTTCAAGATTGTTGTTATGTTAGTATCAACAGATTTCGGGAATCGATTTTTGAAAGTTGCCGCTTATGTCGCAGTAAGTGTCTGGCAGTTTGGGTTCAGAAAATCCTCAGTAGAGTCCTTCTCAGATTTGTTGCCATGTCCGCGCTAAAAGTTTGAAGATTGGACCAGTATCTGTTACCCATTTGACTGATGGAGTTAGCTACTGCAAAGATAGGCAGAGAAGCTGTAATCAGAGTATTACCCGTAGCGATGGCGGTGTTATTTTCCTGTAGTGATGACAGAGTATTACCCGTAGCGATGGCAGTGTTATTTTCCTGTAGTGATGACAGAGTATTACCCGTAGTGATGGCGGTGTTATTTTCCTGTAGTGATGACAGAGTATTACCCGTAGCGATGACGGTGTTATTTTCCTGTAGTGATGACAGAGTATTACCCGTAGCGATGGCGGTGTTATTTTCCTGTAGTGATGACAGAGTATTACCCGTAGCGATGGCGGTGTTATTTTCCTGTAGTGATGACAGAGTATTACCCGTAGCGATGGCGGTGTTATTTTCCTGTAGTGATGACAGAGTATTACCCGTAGCGATGGCGATGTTATTTTCCTGTAGTGATGACAGAGTATTACCCGTAGCAATGGCGGTGTTATTTTCCTGTAATGATGACAGAGTATTACCCGTAGCAATGACGGTGTTATTTTCCTGTAGTGGTGACAGATTATTTCCCGTAGTGGTGGAGGAGTTATTTCCCGTAGTGATGGCGGAGTTATTTTCCTTTATCGTTGGCAGAGTCAGGTTTTTGTTGACAGAAGTGCTTCCCCAGTGAAGTCGTCCAGGTTATTCCTATATTGACAAGTTTGGTGCTGCACAGGCGGTTAGTGTTGAAATCAGATCTATATCAGGTGGTTGATCAGTTGTTACTGTAACAATCAGGTTCAATTGATGAATGGTGTTCCCCAAGCAGTGGTGCAGTTTATTTCTGCAGTTGGCAAATTTTCGGGTTTTATTAGTATTCAACCGTCTCGTACCTCAAATGTTTGAAGGCCGTTCGCTCTTCACCCAGTCGGGTCCAAGCAGTTTGAATAGAGGCAGCTGTTGTACACTAAAATTTGCTCAACCTATTTCACCTGGTTTATGTTTCAATTGCATTGTCATTTGCATAATAAGTCATGTACATAGTCTAATCATTTGCATAGCATAGCATAACAGGTTATCCAACAAGGGATCAAGTGCCATTCTTATCTAAAGAAGCACATCAAGGGGTTTTATTCAAGTATAAAGCCATTCAAGTCATCAAAGAAAGGCTTGAAGCTTTGAGGAGTTTTGAATGTCAACAAGTGGATTTCTCTCCTAATCTTGGGGTGTTGAAGATCATCAATGAGTGTGTGAGCCATGACTGAGGGTATAGAATGTGTAAAAAGATCATGGAAGACCTAGAGGGTCATTTTGAAGATGAGACAAGTCATTGATACAAGTACAAGAGCCAGAGTTGAAGTACAATCAACTAGGGTTTCATCTGGGTCAACCCTAGGCCAACTGAGTGATTGAAGAGCATCAAGGCTTAATGGAAGGATGTGGGATTCATGAATTGATATGTTGACATAAGTGTGGTTTTGTTCCAATGATAAATCAAAGAAAATCAAGAGGAGGAGGAGTTACGAAATTAGGGTTTTAGTGTAAAATCCCCTAATTTAGACCTCACTTCCAAGCCAGATAAGTCAAAATGAAAGTTTCAAATGGATTATTGGTCAACATGAAACTTGTAGAGCTTCTCAATAGCTTTAATTTGAGTACTAGAAGTCTTCAAGAAGATTTATAGAACTCAAGTTATGGTTCTTGCAAGTTATGGGTCCCCAGAGGACACTGAAATTTATCTGTGAAAGTCACTTGACTTCCAAGCAACTTTTTCCCATCAAGGATTTTTCAAATGGATTCTTGGCCAACATAAGAGTTGTAATCATATTTTTCCAAAATATTTTTGCATTCAGATTCAGTTTCAGAATCAGAGTTTTGTTGAAGAATCATTTTTCAATTTTAAGTTCTTTTCATTTAGCTCAGCTACTTCTGATTTGAGAATATTATTCTCAGATACAAGATTGCTCTGACGCTTCTTGTATTTGAGCTTAATATTGTTATAGCTCTTCAGAACTTCTGATAACACTTTGATAAGTTCTTCTTTAGTGAGTTTAGCCATTACCTATTCAGCGTCAGAGTCAGATTCAGATCCTGAAGTTCCTTCCTCCTGATCTTCTATGTCTGCCATCAAAGCTACATTGGCACATTCCTCTTCTGACTCAGATTCAGATTCAGATGTATCTGAATCATCCCAGGTGGCCATTAGAACCTTTTTCTTCTTATCAGATTTTCTTTTAGGCTTTTCTTTCAGCACCTTTGGACATTCATTTTTGTAATGTCCAGGTTCTTTACATTCATAACAGACAACCTCCTTTTTGCCAGATCTTCTGTGTCCAGAAGACTCTTTTCTTTGGTCAGGCTTTCTGAAGTTTCTGAACTTCTTTCCTTTATGCTTCCACAGTTTGTTTATTCTTCTGGACAACATGGATAGTTCATCTTCATCTTCAGATGAGGATTCTTCAGAGCTTTCCTCTATTACATGCAACGTTTTAGCAGATTTATTAGATTTTAAAGCAATTGATTTACCTTTCTTTTGAGGTTCATCTTCCTCAAGTTCAATTTCATGACTTCTTAGTGAACTGATTATTTCCTCCAAGGAGATCTTGTTCAGATCTTTAGCCATTTTCAGCGCAGTCACCATAGGTCTCCATATGGTAGGTAAGCTTCTTATGATCTTTTTCACATGATCAGCAGTAGACTATCCTTTATCCAGAACCTTTAGTCCAGCTGTAAGTATTTGAAATCTGGAGAACATAGCTTCAATAGATTCAGAGTCTTCCATCTTGAAGGCTTCATACTTCTGGATTAGAGCCAGAGTCTTTGTTTCCTTGACTTGAGAGTTTCCCTCATGAGTCATTTTTAAGGACTCAAACATGTCAAATGCAGTTTCTCTATTTGTGATCTTTTCATACTTAGTGTGAGATATTGCATTTAACAATATTGTTCTGGCCTTGTGGTGATTTCTAAATTCCTTCTTTTGGGCTTCTGTCATAGATTTTCTATCTACTTTCTTGCCATTCCCATCAATGGGATGAACATATCCATCTATGACCAAATCCCATAAATCAGCATCATAACCAAGGAAAAAACTTTCAATCCTGTCTTTCCAATAATCAAATTTCTCCCCGTCAAACATAGGGGGTTTTGTGTTGATTCTGTCCCTTTCTTCATATTTGTTGTTAATGTTAGACATTGTATTATCATCCATAGTGTTGTAACCTAAAATTTGCTCAACCTATTTCAACTGGTTTATGTTTCAATTGCATTGTCATTTGCATAATAAGTCATGTACATAGTCTAATCATTTGCATAGCATAGCATAACAGGTTATCCAACAAGGGATCAAGTTCCATTCTTATCTAAAGAAGCACATCAAGGGGTTTTATTCAAGTATAAATCCATTCAAGTCATCAAAGAAAGGCTTGAAGCTTTGAGGAGTCTTGAATGTCAACAAGTGGATTTCTCTCCTAATCTTGGGGTGTTGAAGATCATCAATGAGTGTGTGAGCCATGAATGAGGGTATGGAATGTGTACAAAGATCATGGAAGACCTATAGGGTCATTTTGAAGATGAGACAAGTCATTGATACAAGTACAAGAGCCAGAGTTGAAGTACAGTCAACTAGGGTTTCATCTGGGTCAACCCTAGGCCAACTGAGTGATTGAAGAGCATCAAGGCTTAATGGAAGGATGTGGGATTCATGAATTGATATGTTGACATAAGTGTGGTGTTGTGCAAAGGATAAATCAAAGAAAATCAAGAGGAGGAGGAGTTACTAAATTAGGGTTTTAGTGTAAAATCCCCTAATTTAGGCCTCACTTCCAAGCCAGATAAGTCAAAATGCAAGTTTCAAATGGATTCTTGGTCAACATGAAACTTTTAGAGCTTCTCAATAGATTTAAGTTTAGTACTATAAGTCTTCAAGAAGATTTGTAGAACTCAAGTTATGGTTCTTGCAAGTTATGGGTCCCCAGAGGACACTGAAATTTATCTGTGAAAGTCACTTGACTTCCAAGCAACTTTTTCCCATCAAGGAATTTTCAAATGGATTCTTGGAAAACATAAGAGTTGTAGATCTTGAACTTAGCTTTAATTTGAGTACTAGAAGTCTTCAAGAGGATTTGTAGAACTCAAGTTATGGTCTTGGCAATCCAGGGGTATTTTGGATATTGATGATTACAGGTCATTTTTCAACATAGGTCAAAATCTCCATCTTCCACTCTTCAAATGGAAATATGTTCAACATGAGATGTGTTCAAAATGATGTTTTTAGGCTAGATAGGAGGTCATGAGAACTTGTAAGGGCTTGCTTCACAAAATCACAAAAATGGCCTAAAATAAGGTTGAATTTTAAATGAATCAAGGGTGAAAATTGGGGTTTTTGATCTACACATTCAAACCAAGCCATATGACATACCAATTTGATTGTAAAATACATTTTGAGAACATTTACATTGCCACATTTTTGAGTTGAGGATTAATTCAAGGACTTGCTTTGAAAATTGGTTACTTACATCATAAGTAACAATTGCAAAACCACTCTTCAAGGCAAATGCAAGGCTCCATTCAATCCAAGCACATCCAAAATCTCATCTAAGGACATTTTAAACTCAAAGCATAGTGTTGTACAAGCTAAAACATGAGCTGATATGAACCAAGCATGAGATGAGATTTCCATGGCATGAGAATTTGAATTTCTCATAAGATCAATCCAGAACTTTCTAGAGCCTTCATCCACATTCTATATATACATTAGAAGTGATTCAGAGCTTGAGTTGGAGAGAATTGAGTGGGATTGGAGAGATTGCATTTTCAACCTTCCATTTGCAAAACAGAATTCAGTTACAAGTTTCAACCACTTTCAATCCATTCTTTTGATCTCAGAACCTTGATCAAGCATATGTGAGTGATTCCAGATGGATTATTGAGCAAGAACACTGAAGAATCGTGAGTTGACACTTGGAGTTCATCACTTGCAATTGAAAATCGAATTCAAGGATTCAGAGGGATTCAACCAAATTTAAAGCATACAGAAGTTTGATTACCATTCATAGATTGTATCTGGAGAATCTTAGAGCTTAATTTGGAGGTTTTGTTGTTCTGTTCATCAAGAATTTGCAGGTATGTAAATCTCATCCTACAGCATAATCCATGTAGTTTCTTTAGGTTTTGTTAGGTTAGACTCATTGTAGATGATGGTTAGGAGCTTTCTGGTAGCATTAGGAGTGATTTAGAGACAATTAGTTGAATGACACAATTTCTGTTCATGATCATATCTTCGTGTTCTTGATGATAGAATCTTAGTTTGATAGTTAAAATTGATCAGGGTGAAGTGGTGAAGAGTTTAGGCCACTCAATTTTAGGTTTAGTGAGAATTAATTTCTGAGCAATTTCTGATGGTTCAATTGTGTTTTGAGGAGGAAGATGTTTCAATAATTGTGAATGACATGGTTAGATTGCTGGTGAGAAATGGATTAGATTAGGATGCTTAGTTTTGATTTTTGATGAAGTATTAGAGGAATCCGATTGAGGAAGATGAAGTTCTTGGTTCAGACATCCATGGCATTTTCTTTCCCTCCCAATCTCAAAGGTTGAAGACGAGTTAACCACCATAGGATCAGGTATAAGACTTTGACCAAAACGGGATCTAACGGCCAGGCTTTAATCTCATTTTATGAAGGGGACTCTGAAGACCCAAACGCACCGTATCACTTAATTGCCAGCATGGGCTTAAGTGATCAAATGATAACCACACCCCACTTTAGAGGCCCATTAGGAAATACACGTGACTGCATTGCTATCCGCACCAAGTTCTTCTCCATTTTCTTTCTATTTTCATTTTTAATTTCTGATTAATAACTGGGCCTAATGCGCGCTGACTATTAACACCCCCCTCTGGGCCCAGTTGATGATTTGAACTAGTCTTGATTGCTATTTGACACGCACCTTCTCCATTTTTCTCATATTTTCTTCTATTTTCACACATTTATTTTAGGTTCTTTGAAAAATCATAACTAATTGGAAAATTAATATTTCTGGATGGGGATTTTTTCCTTATTTTCCTTAGGACTTCAAGAAAATAATAAAACAATAAAAATGTCATTTCATTCATTTTTCTTTTTTATGGCATTTTTACAAGTTTAATTGTCTTTATGTTCATTTTAATTGACATGTTAACTTCTTGAATTTTGTATGATCATTTGAATGAGAATTTTAATGCCATTCTTTTTTCTATAGTTAGGTTATAGTATTAGGTTCCCCCTGGAATTTTATCACATTTTTGTGATTTAATTTTAGTTAGTTTTGAACATTAAACTTTAGGGTGATTAGGATTAGGGTTTACCTTGACATAGGTGCCTTTCAATACATAGTTTTGGGGTTTTTATTTTGATTTAGGCCTTGGGGTTTATGTGGGGTATAAGGTACCTAGTTAGGATCCCTTAGAAATTAATCTAGGATTTTATGAGGAGTATTTCCATTTTCTTTGATTTTTGCAATTTGGTTGTTATTGGTGTGTTTCCCTCTTGGGAAGTTGCTTTGTTTGTTGGGTTTTGGGCATTTCAATTGGGCTTGGGGCTTGAGCTTTGCTTGATGGTGCTAATGAATACTTTGAGGATGATTGAAGACAAATAATGATGTTTAGAGCTTGGAGATTCTCTTGCTTGAAGATTGCTTGATGAAGACTTAGGAGATAGGAGATATAGGGAGAGCTTTAGAGTAGACTGGTTTCCTCTGTCAAAAATAGAGAGCTTCTTATGCCTCTATTCCATCCCATGACACAAGGTCCCCCAAAGAAGTTCCATATCTCCTTAGTAGGGATGTAGAGCATGCTTTGATTGGGTAGAACCTTGAGGATACCTCTCCCTTGCTATGACAAGATCTTAGTGATTTCCCTGGGTTATCATTAAGCCTCTTAACATTCCACCTTCATCTATTAAGTTGATTCTCTTCTGTGAGTGTTTTCCTTGAAGATGGAAGCTTATTGAAGATGAAGTTCATTGATGACTAGAGAAGATGAAGCTTGTGCCTGTCACAGTTGGGTATCTGTGAAGATTAGGGTTTTGCTGCTGATTGAAGTTGTCTACTGGTTAGGGTTAATGGCTTGCCAAAGTTTGGAGATTATTGGAGGTAAGATTTTATCTGAAGCTTGAATATCATTGGAAAAGGAAGATGGGATCTTACTTGAAGTTGTTACTGTCAACCTTGTTGCTGTTGATCAACTGTAGCTGTCAGAGCTGTTACTGTAGGAGCTGGTGTTGCTGTCGGAGCTGGTGTTGGGTTTTATTTTCTTTTTCAGTACTGATTGTTGGTTTGTTCAACTTGCCCCTTAGGTTTGAAGTGAAGTTGTTTCACTTTGCCTATTGTTTTCTCAGGTTCGAGGTTGAGTGGGACTCCCTTGCCTCGCTTGTATTGCTGCATCTCATGCATACTTACTGTTTAGTGTATATCTGCTGTTTCTTTTCCGTTTATCCCCTAGGATCTCTGATTTCCTCTGTGCAGGAGGGAATTATGACAGACATTAGGTTGTAATCCATGCATGACAACATTAGGTTAGTTTTTATTCCCTTTCAAACCCTAGGTTTTTTTAGACTTCTTTCTCTTCTATCTCAGAACAATTCAAAACACAGTAATAAGGATGATCGACGTCGTACGCTACGAGCCTTAAGCTATTTGAGAAAGGTTGTTGGAGGGTCACTCTTTAGTAATCTGATTACTTAGTGTGTTACCCTTAGGGTGACATACGACGTAGTCACTCTCAAATCATAGTCTCTAGTGCATCAGAGATTGCAAACATAAAAAAAACAGTTCTTGCGTAAAAGACTGAAAACCAATCAAAGTGTCATTTTTGTCCGCTTGGACTCTTAATCAGGAAAAAACCCTTTCATAAGGAGATAAAAACAGTCAGACAAACTTGTGTCTTCCGTAGCCCGAACTACGTTTGCTCTGATCTTTCATGCTGTATGAAAGTACGTAGGCATAGGATGCGATATCCTAGCGAGCAACCTTCCCCTCCTTTCCCGTAGGTAGGCGAACTACGTCGACTCTGATTTCTCGTTCCAGACGGGAATACGTAGGCATAAAGTGCGATACTTTGCCGAGTCATTTTCTTTTCTTTTAACCCCAGACCTTTAGAGTAGATAGAATAACAATTCGTACTAGAAAACAAGCGTGGATCCCGTCGAGTACGACGGACGTAAGGGGTGCTAATACCTTCCCCTTGCGTAATCGACTCCCGAATCCAGGATTTGGTTGCGACGACCATTCCTTTCCCGTCTTTGCGTGAGGTTTACTTCAAGCGTTTCCTTTCCCTCTTGTGGGATAAATAACGAATGGTGGCGACTCTTCTGTCATAGCCGGCGCCGATTTTCGCAGTAGCGACACATAGTAACAACCAAATATATATCAAAGTTTTTCTCACTGGATCTTTACTGTCACTGTGAAGTGGTAACACACACAGAACCGGGGCTCTGATGCCAACTGAAGGTGAGAAAATACTTAGAAGGGGGGTTGAATAAGTATGAAGATAAAAACTTAGAAATAAAACTCAAGTATTTTTATCTTGGTTCGTTGAACTCAACTACTCCAGTCCACCCTTCCTAGAGTGATTTGCCTTTCTCAAACAAGGACTTAATCCACTATTTAATCAACTGATTACAATAGTAAGCACTAAGAACAACTATTCAAAGTCTTCTCAAGAACTACTGATCCTAACTGGATCTTCTTAAGGTTTTCTTACAATCAAATGTAATAACAAATACAAGTGTTTAAAATTCTTCTAATAAAGCTTTATCACAACTGTGATTTTTCACTTAATATTAAGAACAAAGAAATTAATTCTAGAAAGAATGTGAGTTTTATGAGAGCTTTGAATAATGAATTCTTTTTAGGTAAAACGTCAACTGAAGAAGATGGGTGGAGACTTGCTTTTATAGGCACAGTGGTCCAAGAGCTTTTCACGTTGAGAAGTGTGTACCAAAAGGTCTGAGCCTTTTTGTCTTCACATCAAGTGACCTTTCCTAGAATAAGAAAGCACAGAGAAATCCTTTTTGTCTATGTTCCTGTGTCTAGCATAAATAAGGAAAGAGTCGTTTGGATATTCCAACGGACATAATCTTTGAATTCTTCTTCACCAATTTTCAGCAAGAATCATCAGAGTCTAATTTGATCAGAGCCTTCTGATGTTGATCAGAGTTTTGCTGAATCAGAGTCTTTGCAGCAAGTATGCTTTTAGCGTGTATAATTTCAGAGCATATTTGAGTCAGATCCTCAGTACTGGTAGCTTTAGTACTCTCAGAATCTTCTATAGTAACTATGCTTGAAAACTCTTCATACAGAATTCTTCTTTGATTCAGATGCTTCTGACTTGCTTCAGATTCTTCTGGAGCTTTTGCTTCAGATCCTTCTGGAGGCTACGCTCAGGATCTTCTGATGGCAGCGTTCAGAATCTTCTAATGAGTGCATCTGACGCTTCAGAGCCTAGCATATTTCTTAAGTTCAGTTCTGATTTGCTTCTGGAGTGATAATTTCTTTAATATCTGCAGCAAACACTCTTAAGCAAATTTTAGAGTATATAATTCTCAATTACAAAATTTCATAATAGTTATCATCAAAACATAGAGATATTATTAAGAACCAATCTGTGTTCTAACAAATATAACCCTTCTATTATTTAAAAAAATACAATTTACATAGGTGTATAATAACATGTAGTTGTATGTTAGTTATAACTTGAAATTCATTTTAATATGGATCTGTCTAATAAAACTAAGTTATAAAACTAAACTACTTTTTTTAATAAAAAAATAGTTATAAAGCATAAAACTCCTAATAATTCATAGTAAGTAGTATTATTATTTATAAATAATGTATAATAATTGCTAATGATTCTAAAATCAATAGTGATGATTCCTTATAATTTTTAAAATTGTCTTATATTTTTTTTAAAATAATGTATAATATTCTTGTAAACAAAAATATTTTGTTTGTTTAAATGTAAAATTCTAGTAAATTTTTACGAATAAATGCAAATAATTTTATCATATACATAGAAATATAAATATATGGTATTTGTTTCAACTTATATGTTAGATTTTGAAACGGATGTGTTTTTATATTAGAATAGAGTTGGCATAGGCTCATGACTGACAAATGTTGGTGCAAAGGTGAGTAAATGATGAACAGAGGAAATATTCTATTAAAGAGAATGAAGGCTACACAACTCACTAAACATTACAAAGATTGCAACCATATTTATAAGCTAAAACTAGGGTTACTAGAATAAGATAAAATACTAAAATACCCTCTAACAAACTTAGGGGCTAAGTAATAGTACAACTAAATATGAATTACTTCTAATACCATCCCTTAATTCATATTCCATCAAAACTTATAACACCAATTCCATCCCTTAGTCTGAGAAATTGATCAGTCTTGATAGCTTTCGTTAGAGCATCTGCCAACTGTTTCTGAGTGCTGCAGTGTACAACTTCTAACACTCCACTCTGAACTTGATGTCTCAGAAAATGATACTTGGTCTCAATATGCTTGTTTCTCCCATGTAGCATTGGGTTTCTGGCAGGATTGATTGCAGACTTGTTGTCAATCATCAGCTTCAGAGGTTTGTTTATTTTAATCTTCAGATCCTGCAACAGATTCAGAATCCACACAGCTTGGCATGCAGTAACATCACCTGCAATGTATTCAGCTTCACAGGTTGATAACGCCACAACAGGTTGCTTCTTGGAACACCAAGAAATGGGACCTCCCAGAAATTTGAACAAGTACACAGAGGTACTTCTTCTGTCAACTCTATCTCCACACCAATCAGAATCTGAATAACTCAGAAGTTCTGACTCATTCTTTCTTCCAGGAGGAAATGACACTCCATACTTCAGAGTTCCCTTGATATACCTCAGAATCCTGACAACAGCTTGGTAATGGGACCACTTAGGTTTACTCATGAACCTACTAATCATCCCAATAGACTAGCAAATATCAGGTCTGGTATTGCACAGATACCTTAGAGAACCAACCAACTGTTTGAAGGTTGTAGCGTCCACATCCTTTCCATCAGAGTCAGAATCCAGTTTCTGATTTGTATCAGAAGGTGTGACAGCAATCTTACAATTCTTCAGTTCAAATCTCTTTAGAAGTTCTAATTCATACTTGAGCTGATGCAAAATGATACCTTTCTCAGAATATCTGAACTTCATCCCTAAAAAGTATGTCATTTTGCCTAGATCAGTCATTTCGAATTCATTCATCAGAACTTTCTTGAACTTGGCTATCTCCTGTGCAGAACTTCCAGTCAGCAGTATGTCATCAACATATAAACACACCAGAGTCATATTTCCTTCAGAAGTATGCTGAACATAAACACCGTACTCCATCTCACATTTCTGAAAGCCTTGCTTCTTGAAAAATGAATCAATCTTCTGATTCCAAGCTCTGGGCGCTTGTTTCAGTCTATATAAAGCTTTGTATAATCTGTACACCATCCCTTCCTGATTCTTTTTCACAAATCCAGAAGGTTGTGACACGTAAACTTCTTCTTCTAATGGACCGTTCAGAAATGCAGATTTTACATCTAAATGCATCAGAGGCCAATTCCTGTTAGCAGCTATTGCAATCACCATTCTGATTGTTTCATGTCTTGCTACAGGTGCAAACACTTCAGAATAATCCAACCCAGGTTTCTGTAGAAATCCTCTGGCTACCAACCTTGCTTTATGTTTGCCAATTGAACCATCTGGCTTTAACTTCTGCTTGAAAACCCATCTGACGCTGATGGCTTTCTTGTCTTTTGGAAGTTTTGTCAGCTTCCAAGTCTTGTTTCTCTCTATAGCATCAAGTTCTTCTTTCATGGCCTTTATCCAGAGCTTCTGCCTAAAAGCCTCTTCTGTACTTATGGGTTCAGAGTCTACTATCATGACACACTGAATAACTTCTCCTTCAGAGTTTACTTCAGTGTCTTGCAGCATGTCAAATTCTGCATATCTTCTGGGGACGTTTCTTATTCTTTGTGGTCTCTGAAATTGTTTAGAGTCTTGAGCTTCAGAGTTTCTAGCTTCAGATGATTGACTTCCTCCAGAGCTTTGACCATCTTCAGAGTCTGGCAGATTTCCAGAGTCTGAATTGCCACCAGAATCTGGATTGCCATCAGAGTCTGGATCATCAGAGTCACCTTCATTCTTTCTGAGTCTTCTCTAGAGTCTGAATCACTATCAGAGTCAGAGTCAACGTCAGAGTTTACTCCAACTTCAAAAATTCTTAACTCTGACCTTTCTTCAGAAGTTCTAACATCAGAATCAGATTGAGACTTATCCCAATTCCAAACTTATGATTCCTTCACAATCACATCTCTTCTGAATTCAATTTTATTGGCTTTTGGACAATAGAGCTTGTATGCACCTGTACTGTGGTACCCTATCAGAATCATCACTTTGCTTCTATCATCCAGCTTCTGTCTTCTGGCTTCTGGAACATGTTTATAGAAAACAGAACCAAACACCTTTAGATAACTAACACTTTGCTTATCTCCAGTCCACTTCTGTATTGGAACTATTTCCTTCAACTTCTTTGTAGGACATCGGTTGAGTACATACGTTGCAGTGGCAACAGCTTCTCCCCAGAGCTTTTGAGGAAGCTTCTTCTCCTTTAAAATGCTTCTCACCATATCAAGCAAAGTGCGGTTTCTTCTTTCAGCAAGACCATTGTGTTGAGGGGTATAAGGAGCAGTAACCTCATGCTTAATTCCATTCTCGTCACAGAACTTCTGGAACTCTTTGGAGTTATACTCACCTCCACCGTCAGTTCTAAGAATCTTCAACTTATGACCACTCTGATTCTCAGCCTTCATTCTGAACTTCTTGAATTCATCAAACACCTCGTGTTTAAACTTAATAAGGGATACCCATGTCATTCTTGTGAATTCATCAACAAACAACACAAAGTATTTATTCCCTCCAATCGATTCTACTAGAAATGGACCACACACATCAAAATGTACAACTCTCAAGGCATGTTTTGCTCTTGGAGCAGCTTATGACGCAAATGGCAATCGTGGTTGTTTTCCTTCCATGCAAACTTTGCATGAATTTTCAGGATTGTTAATTGCAGGAATTCCATGTACCAACTTCTTTGAATTCAGATGTTTTAAGCTTCTGAAATTCAAATGACCGAATCTTCTGTGCCACAGCTCACTCTCCTTCTCAACACTTGTTGCACTAAGACATTCTGAGTCTTCAGTTCTGACATTCACCTTGAATGTTATATTCCTTCCCTGTTCTGACTCCATAATCAACTTCTGATTGCAGTCATACAGCTTCAGAAGATTGTCTTTCATGGTAACTGAAAAACCTTTCTCAATTAATTGTCCCACACTCATCAGATTGTTTCTGATGCCAGGTACATTCCACACGTTCTGAATCAATGTTGTTTTTCCATTGTTCAGAATCACTCTGATATTTCTCATACCTTCTTCATTAAGGTACTTGTCATCAGCACATTTGATCTTTGTTCTCTTTTCAGAGTCAAAGTCAACCAGCCATTTCTTGTTTCCAGTAAGATGATTTGAACAGCCAGTGTCCATATACCACCAGTTTATCAGATCCATATCATCAGATTCAGAGGCCATCAATAGCACAGATTCGTCATCAGAACTTCTGGCTATATTTGCTTCTTCTGATTTTCTCTCCTTGTTTGACCAACAATCTCTAGAAAAGTGACCAAACTTCTTACAACAGTAACATTGGATTTTCTTCTTGTCATACTTCTCTTTTCCCTTCTGAGCATTCTTTTGTCTATCAGAGGTTAAGCTTTCTGACTTCTGAACACCATCAGATCTTCTCCTGGCTTCTAACTGCTTCTGATACCTCCTATCAGAAGTTACTTTCAGAGCCTGCTGCTCTACTTCCTTTTCAGAAGTTCTCTCAGTCAAACGCAACTCTTGCGCTTCTAGACTGCTCTGCAGCTCTTCAATTCGCATGGTGCTCAGATCTTTAGAATGTTCTATTGCTACCACAATGTAATCAAATTGAGAGGTAAGAGATCTCAATACTTTCTCCATGATTGCTTCTTCAGAAAGAGTTTCTCCACACGCCTTCATCTCATTAGTGATCAGAATCATTCTAGAGATGTATTAAGAGACTTTCTCATTATTCTTCATGTTGAGATTCTCATATTGCTTTCTCAAGGACTGAAGCTTCACCTTCTTCACTGATGCGTCACTCCCATAACATCTCACCAGTGTGTCCCACGCAGCCTTTGCTGTCGTTGAATCTGCAATCTTCTCAAACACATTTACATCCACATATTGATGAATGAAGAACAATGCTTTATGATCCTTCTTCCTTATTTCCTTCTGCGCGTTTTTTTGTTCATCCGTCGCATCTGCTGCTATCGGAACATAACCATCAGTGACAAGATCTAGAACATCTTGAGCACCGAACAGTACACGCATTTGGATCATCCAATGATGTGTTCATGTTGTCGTTTCCGTTCATCTTCTACCTTGCACAGTACACTCAGATTTCTCACACAATGTTTCCCAACCCAGAGAATTAAAATTCTGATCAGATTTTGTTCAAGATTCAACACGAATCTAAGAAACAAAATCAAACACACAAGGCCTCACGTTCACTCGTGTTTCCTGTATTTCCAAATGAGTCCGAACCGGAGCTCTAGATACCAATTATTGGTGCAAAGGTGAATAAATGATGAACAGAGGAAATATTCTATTCAAGAGAATGACGGCTACACAACTCACTAAACATTACAAAGATTACAACCCTATTTATAAGCTAAAACTAGGGTTACTAGAATAAGATAAAATACTAAAATACCCTCTAACAAACTTAGGGGCTAAGTAATAGTACAACTAAATATGAATTACTTCTAATAACAAGTGTTAGTCTAATTATTGTTCAAAACCTGCTACTACAGGTCATTAGCAAAGAGCCTGTTGTTGTAGGTCATTCATATCTGCTGTATAAAAGTAGAATTGTTGTACTACTATATAACAGAAATGCAAAGTTAGTTAGAAAATGAAAAAATTATCTCTTCATCCCTTTCTAATATTTGAAATATATTCTTTCTAATATTTGAAATATACACTTTTTCTAATAATTAACAAATAATTAACGGTTATTACTACACATTTATGTGAGCGAGTAATTAAAAAATTGGTTATAAAAAATACAAAATAACTCAAAGTAGTATCATGATTTTTAAAAAATGTATAATTATTTCTGATCATTCTAAAATCAATAATAATTTCTTATAATTTTTAAAAATATGATTCTAAAACCAATAATGGTTCTTGTAATTTCTAAAAATAAAATGTTAAATATAGCTACATTCCTAAAGATAACAAAAATAATGATGATTCATATTTTTTATTAAAACAAATATTTGGTAATTAAGGTATTGGAAATTAAGATTTTTGTAAATTTTCTATTTTATTAATATAATATATTGAGAATTGAAATTGAAAGAAAAATAGATTGGTTATCAATAGCAAGAAAAACGGTTGAATCCATTGATATTGAAAACTTAGAGTCTGATGGAAAGATATAGATTTTTCAATATTTAAGTAATGTAACTGAAATCAGAGGGTTATCGGTGAAATCAAAAGACAGAGACATAGCAGACTTACCAAAAAAACGAAGGCGGAGCGGAACAAAAGGGAAAGGGATTCACGTTCTGAACGAAGACAGAACTAAGAGGAAAGGATTTAAGTTCTAAGTTTCTAATGGCAGATGTTCTTCGAATCGGTCAAGCCAATGATGGAAAGGGATTCACTTCAAAGTCTCTTGTAACTTATAAGGTTTATCTCAAATTGTGTTTCAGAAAAAGTCATAAAAAAGATTTTTATTATTCATATTTTTTTATTAAACTAATATATTGTAGCAAATTATAATATAAACATTATTCTTTCATCATTAAAAAAATACAATTTGCATAGATATATAATTACGTGTAATTTCAATTTGCGTATTCGTAACATTAATTAAAATATATCATATATATCAAATTGAAATTTAGTTATAATCTAAAATCCGACAGAGAGGTTTAAAACAAAAATAAATTGTTTTTTAATAAAAAATTAATTATAAAGAATAAAAATTTCTAATAAATCGTAGTAAGTAGTATAATGATTTATAAATAATGTATAATTATTTCTATTGGTTCTAAAATCAATAATGATGTTGCTTATAATTTCTAAAAATATAATGTTAAAATAGTTGTTATTATAAAGATAATAAAAATAATAATGATGATTCATATTTTTTATTAAAACAAATATTTATAGTTGAATTTAGTATAAATGGCTCGTATTTTTTTTTAAAAGAATGTATAATATTATTGTAAATGTCTTTAAAATTAACAAAAATATTTTATTTATTTAAATCTAAAATTTAGTGAACTTTTACGAATAAATGCAAATATTTTTACCATATATATAAAAATATTAAAAGTGTTTCTTGGAATATACACCCTCTATCTCAAAATATAAGAGACAAAAACTAAAGTCAAACTAAAAGTACCACACTATGTTTTATTATTCCGCTAGTAATAGGGCGTAACTTTTCATTTCATATTGATCAAGGAATTAAATAATAGGAATCATCGATATAGTTACCAATGAGAATGGAAGTGAGGCAATCTCGTACTAAGAGTGTTATCTTATTGGTACAACATAGAAGATGTGAAGCATCAGGTGTGAATGTTTGCAATATGCAGTATCGAGACAAGTGAAGTTGATAAATATGTTGAAGGACTTATAAGAGGATGGTCGTCAGTATTACATATAGTCAAGAAATTTGTGGATAATATCGTGGAGATTTGATGAGTGTGTATTATTCCAAACTAAGATGAAGTGTTGTGGTTTTATTTTTATGACTCAATACAATAATATGGAGTTGTATATTTTGAAAGTGGAATGTGACTAAGTGTTTTAGAATGGTATGATAGATGAATTAAGAAAAAGAAAGTCAAAAGTTAACCATACATTGGAACGAGAGTCTGGTCGAGACCAGAAAGTTTTGAGAATTTGTGAAAAGAGAAATTGCCAACGAAGACAAGCTGGAAGATTGAGTATGTCAGGAGGAGTTTCGACTGAAGTGGAGTCAAGTGTGTATCTAAGAAGGTGATACAAGAGTGGTTATTATTGAGTAGAAGAAATTCAGGGGCAAATTTCAATTTAAGAGGGGAGAATGTAATATTCCATATTCCCTTAAATACTCAATTGGGTGTCAGTTGAGATCAACTCAGATCCTACGTACTCGATTTTCATAGTTAGAACAATTAGAACTCCTAAAAGATCTAAATATTATCAGTTGGAACCATTAGAGTAAACATTAAACTCTGAAGAGATTAGTTAATATTAAAGGAAGCTACCAATATTAATAAATGTAAGAGAGGATATTTTGGTAACTCTAATTATTTGTCAATTGGCGTTAGATGACAAAATATCAAACGGAAATATTTTGTATCATTATATTATATTAAATATTTTTATGAATAAATGGAGAAATAAAGATAGTAAGAGAGAAAGAAGAGAAGAAAAGAAAAACGGAAAAATAGAAAGAAGAAGGAAACCTAGAGGAAAGAAGAGGAAACTTAGATTCTCCTTATTGTTCATCAACATCATCTCATCTCCATCATCTAGAACTTCTTCATCATTATTCAAAGGTGAGTTCTAGTTAGATGACTTAGGTTAGAAATGTCAGATAGAAATTGTGAGATTGGGTTTTTGGTGTATGACTTTATTAATGCCATGGAAATCTTATGAATGGCTGATTATGTTGTTTATGTTAAATAGGTGCAATATATGTTGATAACTTCTTAAGAGTGAGCTTGTGTGTTGGTTGGGGTTGAAACCCCTTTGTCTTGCTGTTGTTTCTGAAGTTATTATGCAAAAAACGACTCTGTCGATGGGCGAGCTTAGGTGAGCCCGAGGTGACCTGTTTTCTGCTACGATCGCTAGGCAAGGTTAGGCAAACAGAAAGTGAGCCAGCTTCGCTGGCTACTCGCTAGGTGACTGTGACAGGACTTTGGCAATTTATTTTGGTAATTGTTAGGTTGCTTCACATACATGTTTAACTATATTATGAGTTGCTTTATATAGATTATTACGATTATTATGCATGCTTTCTATCCATGAATAGTTGCTTGTAAATATGGGGTAACATGACTAAAGATGATTAAGAATGGTGAGGAAACCCTTAATAGAAACTAATGAAATGAACTAGTAAGATTATTAGGACATGATAGATGGCTTATATGGAAATGCTTGGACAAATGATGCATAGGTATGTATCTTTGACAAGTAGTTGTCTATTAGAGAGGTGAGACATCATATGAAGCATATGGTATTGTTGTGAATGTAAGGTGATGTAATCGCCTTGTGATTGTTGAATACAATTACACTATCCTTATTGATCACGTAGTCAGAAATAATCCTTGATTTGTGGCGTACCGAGAGTGGTGCTTAAGTAAAGCTCCTTTGGGATGTATGCACCATTACTTTGACAGGTTTGAGTCTTAGTGTACGAGTGGAGCCTACGGGTAAATGGCTTGAAATGGGCTGAGGTCACATAGGAAGCGACGATTAATGTGGACTATGTTTCTCTTGAATCTGAATCCATTTCGTATGTCAAAGTATGATACAAGGATCCGTGACCCGTGCCGAAAGTCATAGACATCGGAGAGGATGAGGAAAGATGCCTTGGTATGGTCTCCAATTTGTTATAAGTTGAGTTAGTTGACTCAAGTAACATGTTTCCATATAGTGCAGGAATTGTGAACTAAAGTCATTTCCCCTTTGTGACTTGAACTAGTAAGATAGTTAGAACCTTGTAATGCCGAGAGAATCCATAAGATAGGTACCCCACTAGGATTATTATCTCACCCATGTTGTTGATTATTTTCAGATAGTTCCGATTGGGTGAAGGGTAAGGTAAAAGTAGCTTGATGTCCTCACATTTTGTTAGTTCTTGATTGGCAGCAATTTTGGAAAAACTTGGTGTTATCACAAGATGTCCTATAGGATGTCTTGACATATGTTCTTAACATTCTGCAGGTGGTTATTCTTAATGGTACAGGGTTTTGTTCAGGATGTCAAGTATGATGTCCTGACATTTGTGAACAGAACATTCAGTGAGAATGTTATGGTTTGACTGTTGCGTTTTTGTGCAACCTTTTGCGCTGTTGTGATAAGAGATTTTAGTGGTACAAATCTGCGTGGAAATCTTCCTGATACAAAAGAGTTTCTGATGCATAACTCGTGGAGTAATTGAAATATCTTTTGTTCTATTTTCTGCAGAAAATCTTGAGAAGATTTAAACTGTGGTTTGATTTGATTTAATCAAATATGTTTTGGTTCTATTTCCTTGTTGTTTATTATGAAAAGATTTGAAGAATTATCTGATTTGATTTTATCAAATCAGAGGGAGTTTTTGCTAAAGCCCAAGCCCGTTCAAAGTGTTACTATATAAAGACTTCACAATCCTATTTTGAATTTTAGAGAAGCTAGGGTTAAGTGAGTGCATTGTGTAAGGAATAAGTTTTTAGCTTCTTGTGTTTCTGTTAATTGTGAGCCATACACTCATCACCTTCATGTGTGAATTGGACTAAGTCTTTGTGTTGTAAGTTGTCCACTCTAAGCTTTTAAGAAAGAGTGCATTGTTCTTGACTGAAGCTTTTAAGCAAGATCAAGTATTGTCCTTGAAGGGTGTCTTATACGTTTTATTAATCTGTTGTTATCACTGTTGTGATTGAGGGGGAGTGAGGGGTGTCTCATATCTAAGAGTGTCTTAGGTAGAAATTGCAAGGGTAGAGATTAGGTGTGAAGATTGTAAACTAGAGAGAGTTTGCTATGAATCTTCAAACTAATTCTATTTAGTGAATTTCTTTCTTGGCTTGGTAGCCCCCAGACGTAGGTGTGTTTGCACCGAACTGGGTTCACTATTGCTTGTGCCTATTTACTACTATTAACTACTTTTTATCTTGTTCATATGTTAGTGATTATTTAGATATTAGTGTCGTAACATCTCATTTGACATCTCATATCTGATACCAGAATTTCAATTGGTATCAGAGAAGGCATCCTTCTCTAGTTCTGGGTGAGATCTAGGGACGATACTTTCTGGTACTATGGACAAAGAAGGAGGATTAATGAACATACCGCCTGTTCTGGATGGGAATAATTATGATTATTGGAAACATCGCATGGTTTCCTTCTTGAAATCATTGGATAGTAAGGCTTGGAAAGTTGTCATAAAAGGATGGGAACACCCTGTGACTGTTGGGAAAGATGGAAAAGCTACACCTAACCTGAAGCCTGAGGAAGAATGAACTAAGGAGGAGGATGAATTGGCTCTTGGAAATTCTAAAGCCTTGAATTCCTTGTTTAATGGAATTGTTAGAAATATATTTAGATTATTGAACAATTGTGAAGTTGCTAAAGATGCTTGGGAGATACTCAAAACTACTCATGAAGGTACTTCTAAGGTAAAGATGTCAAGACTTCAATTGTTAACTACAAAATTTGAAAACCTAAGGATGAAAGATGATGAAAGCATACATGATTTTCATATGAATATCCTTGAAATAGCCAATGCTTCAAGTGCTCTAGGTGAAAAGATGTCAGAAGAAAGACTTGTAAGAAAGATTCTCAGGTCTCTTCCCAAGAGATTTGATATGAAAGTTACTGCCATAGAAGAAGCTCAAGACATTTGCAAGATGAGGGTGGATGAGTTTATTGGATCTCTTTTAACCTTTGAAGTGGGGATAAGTGAAAAATATGATAAGAAAAAGAGCATAGCCTTTGTGTCCAATGCTGAAAATGGAGAGGATGAATCTGATGGGGATATTGATGAAAGCTTATCCAATGCTACAGTGCTCCTTAGAAGACAGTTTAACAAGGTAATGAAGAGAATGGGTATGAAGTCAAGACCAAATGTCAAGAACAACTCTTATGACATCAGTAGGTCTAATGATGCAGGTAGAACAATAAGGTCTGAAGAAAAATCAACCCAAAGCAAAGGGATTCAGTGCCATGGATGTGAAGGATTTGGTCACATTAGAGCTGAATGCCCTACCTATCTCAAGAAACAAAAGAAGACCCTAGCTATTTCTTGGACTGGTGAGGATTCTGAAAGTGATCTTGAAGAAGAGTCTTCTAAACATGTGACTGCTTTGACTGGGAGATACAACTCTGATGAAGACTCTAGTGATGATAAATTAACCTTTGAAGAACTTGCAGCTTCATACAAAGAGCTATGTCTTAGGATTAAAGAAGTATGTCATCAAGGAGAAAAGCAGAAGAAACTTATAATCAGACTGAAGGCTGAAAAGGAAGAACATCTTAAAACTATCATTGAATTGAATGATGAAGTTGCTCTACTAACTTCCTAAATTGATCAAATTTCCAAGCCTGTTAGAATGCTGAATAGTGGTACTAACACCTTTGATGAAATCCTTCAAGCTGGAAAAAGGGCAGGAGACATGACTGGGATAGGGTTTGATGGAGAAAAGAAACCATCTTCAGACTATAATCCCTCTTCACACTACAATCCTTCTAGGTCTAAGCGAAATATGTCACATCAAATGTCTCAACATCATGGCAGAGGACAACCCAACCACCCAAGAAGAAGATTCCAAAAATGTAGATGTCATTACTATGGACGCTTTGGTCACATAAAGCCTTTCTGCTTCAGACTGCATGGATATCCTAAACATATTCCTCAATCTAGACCCAATCACAACATTCCTTCTAATAGGAAGCAATGGGTTCCTAAAACTGCTGCTACAAGTTTGATAGCTCATATGTCCCTCAAAGTCTCAACTAAGGAAGATTGGTATTTTGACAGTGGGTGCTCCAGACACATGACATGAATTAAAAATCTCTTAGTAGACATCAAATCCCATTCTACTAGCTATGTGACTTTTAGTGATGGAGCCAAGGGTGAAATCAAGGGGGTTGGAAAATTAAACTGCTCAGGAGTTTCAAACCTTGACAATGTGTTGCTGGTTAAAGGATTAATTGCTAACTTAATTAGCATCAGTCAACTGTGTGATCGAGGACTCAATGTCAAATTCATTAAATCTGAATGATTGGTTTCAAATGAAAAAAGTGAAGTGATCATGAAGGGAGTCAGATCTAAGGACAACTGCTACCTATGGGTTACTCAAGATTCTAAATGTGCTTTAGCCAAAGAAGATGAAATGAAATTGTGGCACCAGAAACTTGGTCATTTGCATCTAAAAGGAATGAAGAAGATCATCTCTATGGAAGCTGTCAGAGGAATTCCTAAACTAAAGATTAAAGAAGGAAAAGTCTATGGTGAATGCCAAATTGGAAAGCAAACTAGGATGTCACACCAGAAGATCAAACATCTCACTACTTCAAAAGTTTTGGAACTCCTCCACATGGACTTAATGGGACCTATGCAGGTGGAGAGTCTTGGTGGAAAGAAGTATTCCTATGTGGTGGTGGATGATTTTTCCAGATACAATTGGGTGAATTTTATAAGAGAAAAATTTGAAGTGTTTGATGTGTTCCAAGATCTCTATCAAAGAATTCAAAGAGAACAGGAGAACAATGTTGTTAGAATAAGGAGTGATCATGGGAAGGAATTTGAAAATCAAAAATTTGCTGAATTCTACTCATCTGAAGGGATTAGCCATGAATTCTATTCTCTCGTTACTCCATAGCAAAATGGAGTTATGGAAAGAAAGAATAGAACTATCCAAGAATCTGCTAGAGCTATGATCCATGCAAAGAAGCTGTCTTACCACTTCCGGGCTAAAGCTATGAACACTGCCTGCTATATTCACAATAGAGTGACCTTAAGAACCGGAACCATGACCACCTTGTATGAAATATGGAAGGAAAGAAAACCTATTGTCAAATACTTCTATGTGTTTGGAAGAAAATGCTACATATTGGCAGATCATGACCAAAGAAGAAAGTTGGATCCAAAAAGTGATGAAGGAATATTTTTGGGCTATTCTACTAACAGCAGAGCCTATAGAGTATTCAACTCCATAACTAAAACTATGATGGAATTCATCAATGTTATTGTTGATGATGTGCATAAGGAGACTAATGTCCTAGAAGATGTTGGAGCATCCCTTGATACCTCAGCAAAGTCTGCAAACAAAAACACGGCCCCAATCCTGCTACTACAGAACCTGAACCTGAACTAGTTAATAAAGGACCCTCTACCAGAATTCAAAAAGACCATCATGTAGATCTTATCATAGGTGATCTAAATAAGGGAGTTACTACTAGATCCAGAGAAGTTATTACTAGCTCTTGTTTTGTATCTAAAATTGGCCAAAAAATATCAAAGAAGCATTAACTGATGAATTCTGGATAAATTCCATGCAAGAAGAGCTAGGGCAATTCAAGAGAAATGAAGTACGGGATATTGTTCCAAGACCTAAAGGAACAAATGTGATTGGAACAAAATGGGTTTACAAGAATAAGTCTGATGAAAAAGGAGTGGTCACCAGGAACAAGGTCAGACTGGTTGCACGGGGGTACACTCAGATTGAAGGGGTTGATTTTGATGAAACTTTTGCTCCTGTAGCTCGCCTTGAATCTATCAGACTGCTTTTGGGAGTTTCCTGCATTCTGAACATTAAGTTGCTTTAGATGGATGTTAAGAGTGCCTTCTTAAATGGATACCTAAATAAGGAAGTTTATGTGGAACAACCTAAGGGATTCATTGATCGAACTTTTCCCAATCATGTTTTTAAGTTGAAGAAAGCTCTGTATGGACTGAAGCAAGCTCATAGAGCTTGGTATGAGAGACTAACAAAATTCCTTGTTGATAATGGACACATAAAAGGTGGCATAGATAAGACATTGTTTGTCAAGGAAGAAGGAGGAAAACTCATGATTGCTTAAATATATGTTGATGATATTGTGTTTGGTGGAATGTCTGATGAGATGGTTCAACATTTTGTCCAGTAAATGCAGTCAGAATTTGAAATGAACCTTGTTGGTGAATTAACCTATTTTCTTGGGTTGCAAGTCAAACAGATGGAAGATTCTATATTCTTATCTCAGAGTAAATATGCCAGGAATATAATTAAGAAGTTTGGGATGGAGAATGTCAGTCACAAGAGAACACCTGCACCTACCCATCTTAAGTTGTCTAAAGATGAAAAGGGTGTTAATATGGATCAAAGTCTTTATAGAAGTATGATAGGGAGCTTGTTATACCTTACAGCAAGCAGGCCTGACATTGCCTTTGCTGTAGGTGTATGTGCTAAATATTAAGCTGAACCCAAAGTGAGTCATATCAATCAAGTCAAGAGGATTCTGAAGTATATTACTGGAACAAGTGAGTATGGAATGTTATACACTCATGGTTATGGTTGTGTGTTGTTTTGATATTGTGATGTTGATTGGGCTGGAAGTGCTGATGATAGGAAAAACACATCAGGAGGTTGCTTCTTTTTAGGGAACAATCTCATATCATGGTTCAGTAAGAAGCAAAATTATGTCTCTCTATCTACTGCAGGAGTTGAGTATATAGCTGTTGGGAGTAGCTATTCTCAACTGGTTTGGATGAACAAATGCTGACTGAATATAATATCACACAAGATGTCATGACATTATACTGTGACAACTTCAGTGCTATAAACATATCCAAAAATCCTATTCAACACAGCAGAACCAAGCATATTGATATCCATCATCATTTTATAAGGGAGCTTGTTGAAGATAAAATCATTACTTTAGAACATGTTACTACAGAGAAGCAGCTAGCTGATATCTTCACTAAGGCATTGGATGCTATTCAATTTAAAATTTTAAGAGGGAAATTAGGGGTTTGCATTTATGAGGATTTGTAGCAATTATTTCTTAGTGGAAATATCATTCAAGAGGTGTGGTATTTTCCAAAAATAAAGATGTTTGAACATCACTCATTATTTCAAAACACTTGTAAAGTCATTTCCACACGCTACCCTAACCATACTTTTCACTCCAACTACCCGTTCACCTCCCATACCTTCACAGAACCTCTGCTTGAACCCCATTCTCTGCTTGAACCTTTGCTTGAAACCCATTCTCCCGCTCATAAAAATCTCAAGATGTCTCCAAAGCATGTTTCAACTTCGTCCAAATCCTCTAGGTCTGAATCTAAGGCAAAGGCTCAACCTGTGAGCATCTCATTTGATGACGTGCTTGATGTAGCTCCTCTTGCCATGGTTCCATGCCATGATGATGAAGTGATCAAATCCACAGCCACACGTGCAAGCGGCTCCAAACAGGCCCCTATAGGTAAATCTTCTGATACTCCTCTTGATTCAACAACTTAAAAGAGGAACAAAGAAGGTAATGTTTATGTCGATGGAGCAATTAGGAATTTAGTTACTAAGGTTCTGTATGGAGTCCATAATGTCCCTGGGATTTCTATCCCATTGTCTAGAATGGATGTTATTCCCACTACAAATGCTAGCCAAGGTGAAGAGAAAGATATTGATGGCTCCCATTTTGAGAAGAACCCTGACACTGATAGTCTGCACAGGTTAGCTAACTCTGTGCTCAAAGAAGGAAGGGTGGAAGGTGATGCAAATGAGGATGCTGGTACCCTGGTGTGGAAAACAAAACTAATAGTTCAGATCAAAGTAAGAAGAAGGTAAATGTTTTTGATGATGTGGTGGACCTTGATAGTGTTCCATCTGATGATGAATTAATTAAGAATGTGGCTCCTGGAATTGCAAAAAGGATGAAGACTAGAAAAGGTAAATTTGTGAGTGATCAACTCCCTCTAAGAGTAATAAGAAGAAAATTGTTGTTGGTCCCCCTAAAGCTTGGAGCAAAGTCACTCCTGTCTCTAAGAAAAGAAAGGCTAGGTCAGAAACTGAATTTGATGAAGATGTTGAGGACGATGTCTAGGATATCACTCCTGTAAAAAGATCTGCTACAAAGAAAGCAACAGATATTGTACCTGCTTCTCCTTTAGACAATGTGTCGTTCCATTCTATTGACAATGTGGCAAAGTGGAAATTTGTGTACCAAAGAAGAATTGCTTTGGAGAGAGAATTAGGCAAGGATGCTCTTGAGATCAAGGAATTCATGAAGCTAATCTCTGATGCTGGGTTGTTAAAGACTGTGGTTGGTTTCTCAAAATGCTATGATATGCTAGTTAAAGAGTTCATTGTGAACATTTCTGAAGACATTACTGACAAAAGAAGTAGGGAATTTATGAAGGTGTTTGTGAGAGGAAGATGTGTTGAATTTTCTACTGATGTGATCAACGGGTTTTTAGGTAGAAATGAGAAAGAGGCTAGTGAACTGGAGGTAACTGACAATCAGGTTTGCAAGGTGATAACTGCTAATCAAGTTACTGCATGGCCCTCAAAAGGTAAATTATCTACTGGCCAACTGAGTGTGAAGTATTCCATCCTACATAGGATTGGTGCAGCCAACTGGGTGCCTACAAATCACACTTCCACTATTGTTGTTGGTCTAGGAAGGTTTATTTTGGCTATTTGGACCAAGGTTAAGTTTGATTATATGGAAGTTACATCTTTAATCAAATTGTGAAGCATGCCACCACTAATGCTGTTAAGCTACCCATTGTTTTTCCCTCTCTGATTTGTGGGATTATTTTGAGCCAATATCCTGGGATTCTCTCAAGCAATGATAGGGCCTGCAAAAGGGAATTTGTACTGTCACTCCACTATAAGTTGTTTGTAGAAAGACATGTCCCATACATTGTCTTGACATCTTCTAAGAAGACATCCATTACAAAGACTAGGGTTATCTCAGATTTAAAGGAGACCTGCAGGGAATTGGGAGAAGTTATTAGTGTGGCTACTGCAAGGAAGCCTAAGTTGGAACCTCTGATAAGAGGTATGGAACATAATGAAGAAAATAATGTGGAGGTTGTTGATGCTCAGGAAGAGGAAGATGAGGAGGTTTCTGTCCCTGGTGAGAAGACTGGTGACAATGTTTCTGGGTCTACAACTAATAACGTAAATGACAGTTTTGGGTCTGAGGAAGAGAACTGATGATGCTTGGCTATGGTGTTCTTTGGTTTATGGATTTTTTTGTTTGTTGTTTTAGAATTTGTTCTTTTTGCACTTAATGTGCTTTTGACTTGTACTATTTGGATTCTCACTGTACCCTTAACTCTATTTGATTCTATAAAATTGTTCTATGTTATTATGTTTCCCTTAGTATGTTTTCCTTATTTGTGGCTAAAAAGGGAGAGAAGGAGTATGAGGAGTTGTTGCTACTGAGATTTGAGGAGGTTGGTTTTAACTGCTGCTGGTGATGTTGTTAAGGGAGAGTTTTGTTATTTTGCTTACACTTTGGTTTGAAGGTGAGAGAGCAGTATTTATTTGTGTTTCTGCTGTTGTGCTCTCTAATATATTCTAGGAGCTCTTGTGATATATTGGTTGTTTTAGCCAAAATGTGCCAGAGGGGGAGTTTGTTAGTTCTTGATTGGCAGCAATTTTGGAAAAACTTGGTATTATCACAATATGTCCTATATGATGTCTTGACATATGTTCTTAACATTCTGCAGGTGGTTATTCTTAATGGTGCAGGGTTTAGTTCGTGATGTCAAGTATGATGTCCTGACATTTGTGAACAGAACATTCAGTGAGAATGTTATGGTTTGACTGTTGCGTTTTTGTGCAACCTTTTGCGCTGTTGTGATAAGAGATTTTGGTGGTACAAATCTGCGTGGAAATCTTCCTGATACAAAAGAGTTTCTGATGCATAACTCGTGGAGTAATTGAAATATCTTTTGTTCTATTTTCTGCAGAAAATCTTGAGAAAATTTGAACTGTGGTTTGATTTGATTTAATCAAATATGTTTTGGTTCTATTTCCTTGTTGTTTATTATGAAAAGATTTGAAGAATTATCTGATTTGATTTTATCAAATCAGAGGGAGTTTTTTCTAAAGCCCAAGCCCGTTCAAAGTTTTACTATATAAAGACTTCACAATCCTATTTTGAATTTTAGAGAAGATAGGGTTATGTGAGTGCATTGCGCAAGGAATAAGCTTTTAGCTTCTTGTGTTTTTGTTAATTATGAGTCATACACTCATCACCTTGATGTGTGAATTGGACTAAGTCTTTGTGTTGTAAGTTGTCCACTCTAAGCTTTTAAGCAAGAGTGCATTATTCTCAATTGAAGCTTTTAAGCAAGATCAAGTATTGTCCTTGAAGAGTGTCTTCTATGTTTTATTAATATGTTGTTATCACTGCTGTGATTGAGGGGGAGTGAGAGGTGTCTCATATCTAAGAGTGTCTTAAGTAGAAATTGCAAGGGTAGAGATTAGGTGCGATGATTGTAAACTAGAGAGAGTTTACTGTGAATCTTCAAACTAATTATATTTAGTGAATTTCATTCCTAGCTTGTAAGCCCCCAGACGTAGGGGTGTTTGCACCGAACTGGGTTAACAATTTCTTGTGTCTATTTACTACTGTTAACTGCTTTTTATCTTGTTCATATATTGGTGATTGTTCAGATATTAGTGTCGTGACATCTCCTTCGACATCTCATATCTGATACCAGAATTTCACTTATCTTATCTTTTTGGATGGCTTTCCGCTGTGAAGAAGTTATTTTGAGATCATTCCATAATGATCTAGTTGTTATTTTTACTTTGTGCATCTTGTATATATATTATACCACTTTTAGTTGTTTGTTTTGGGCATGTAATATGTACAATGTGTCACTAGAGACTTATGTATTTCGATACCAAATTTGCAACTATGTATATAATATGTAAATTCTAGACACATATTATATATGGGTGTTACAAAATATATATAAAAGATATACAAATTAAGTAGTCTTGATCCATCGAAAATATATATTTTAGTAGAAAAAATTAGTTAATTAATTAATTAAGTAGTCATCTACCCATGCGTTCGCACGGGTCACCCAATGTCGTTATAAATAGAAAATAAATATGATAAATGATGGTTAATAAATGTATACAAAAGACAAATAAATTTTATATATATATATATATATATATATATATATATATATATATATATATATATATATATATATATATATATATATATATATATATTTCTTAACCATCAATATATTATATTTATTTACTATTTATAACAATATTGCGCGTGTTGTGTGAACGCACGGGTAGATCACATTAATATTTATATGAAAATCATAATTTTAAATATATATATATATATATATATATATATATATATATATATATATATATATATATATATATATATATATATATATATATATATATATATATATATATATATATATATATATATATATATATATATATATTAAGTAGTTTCTGCCCGTTGAAAATGTATATTTTAGCAGAAAAATAAATGAAATAATTAAGTAGTCATCTACCCGTGCGTTTGCAAGGGTAGCGCAATGTCGTTAGAAATAGTAAATAAATATAGTATAGTGATGGTTAAAAAATCTATATAAAAGAATTATAAATTAAGTAGTCTCGACCCATCGAAAATGTATATTTTAGTAAAAAAAAAATTAAATAAAATGATTAAGTAGCTATCTACCTGTGAGTTCGCACAAATCTCATAAGTTTATTATAAATATCTCATAAGTTCATTATAAATAAATAGTAAATAAATATAGTATACTGATGGTTAAGATGTTTATAAAAAAAATCCAAATTAAGTAATTTCAATCGTAAAAAATATATATTTTAATAAAAAAAACAAATAAAATAATTAATTAATCATCTACATGTGCATTCTCACGGGTAGCGCAATGTCGTTATATATAATAAATAAATATAGCATAGTGATCGTTAAGAAACGTATATAAATTATATACAAATTAAGTAGTTTTGCCCCCATCAAAATTATATATTTTAAGAAAAATATATTGAACATATTTCTAATACTAAATTAAAATACATCATAAATATTAAGTTGTAATTTAATTATAAACTAAAATCCATTTTAATATGGACCCATTCAATCAGATCGAGTGACGTATAAAACAAAATTAAATTGTTTTTTATTGCTATTTAATTTAATATATAATTTAAATTTTATTGATATGATGGATACTTTACAATTTTTAGAAATATTTTTTTCCTATTAATATTAGGGTGTTTAGGTTTTTATATATTGTTTAAATTATATTACAATACAACACATGTGTAAGTCTATTTAAACATTCACTTTTGTGTGATGTTTTAAATTTAAAAAATATGATAAATTTATGTGCTTCATAAGAAAGTTGTGTATTTACCCCTCATAACTATCTCAGGTTGTTTATTAAACCAATATTTATAACAAATTAACAACTTTTACTATAAATATAACCCTTCTATTATTTAAAAAATACAATTTGCATAGGTGGATAATAACATGCAGTTGTATGTCATTTATAAATTGAAATCCATTTTAATATGGATCTATCTAATAAAACTAAGTAAGATATAAAATTAAATTAAATTGTTTTTTAATAAAAAAATAGTTATAAAGCATAAAATTCCTAATAATTCATAGTAAGTAGTATTATTATTTATAAATAATGTATAATTATTTCTAATGATTCTAAAATCAATAGCGATGATTCCTTATAATTTTTAAAATTGTCTTATATTTTTTTAAAAAGAATGTATAATATTATTCTCAATGTTTTGTTAGTTTAAATGTAAAATTCTAGTAAATTTTTACGAATAAATGCAAATAATTTTATCATATACATAAAAATATAAATATGATATTTGTTTCAACTTATATGTTAGTCGTGTTATTACTGAGCATTTATTTGAGTATTTATTTGGGTGTGTTTTATATTAGAATAGAGTTGGCATAGGCTCATGACTGATATGTATTAGACTAATTATTAATCAAAACCTGCTATTGCAGGTCATTAGCAAAGAACTTGCTGTTGTAGGTCATTCATATCTGCTGTATAAAAGTAGAATTGTTGCACCACTATATAAATAAATAACAATAACAATAACAGAAATGCAAAGATAGTTAGAGAATGAAAAAACTCTTTTCATCCCTTTCTAATATTTGAATTATACACTTTTTCTAATAATTAACGGTTATTACTGCACCTTTATGTAAGTGAGCAATTAAAAAAAATTGGTTATAAAGAATAAAAATTCCAAATAACTCATAGTAGTATCATGATTTTTAAAAAATGTATAATTATTTGTCATCATTCTATAATCAATAATAATTTTCTATAATATTTAAAAATATGATTCTAAAATCAATAATGATTCCTTGTAATTTCTAAAAATATAATGTTAAATATAGCTACATTTATAAAGATAAAAAAATAATGATGATTCATATTTTTTATTAAAAAAAATACATGGTAATTAAGGTATTGGAAACGAGAATTTTTGTAAATTTTCTATTTTATTAATATAATGAAGTGACAATTGAAATTGATAGCAAGGAAAACGGTTGAATCCATTGATATTGAAAATTTAGAGTCGGATGGAAAGATATAGATTTTTCAATATTTAGGTAATGTAACATAAATCAGAGGGTTTATGGATGAAATCAGAGGACAGAGACTTACCAGATTTACAGAACGAAGGCGGAAAGGAAGGGATTCCCATTCTGAACAAAGACGGAACTAAGAGGGAAGGATTTATGTTCTAAGTTGTTCTAAGTTTTGACGGCAGATTTTCTTCGAATCGGTCAAGCCAATAATGGAAAGAAAGGTTATGCGCTTCTTGTAATTTATAAGGTTTATCTCAAATTTTGTTTGAAAAAAAAAAGGTTATGCGCTTAAGGATTCTTAGGATTCCTATAAGAGAAAGAAAGACAAATTTGTGTGTTCCATAAGAAATATTTGTATTAACCCATCATAATTATCTCATATTTTTTTATTAAACTAATATTATAGCAAATTATAATATAAATATTATTTTTTTATCATTAAAAAAAATACAATTTGCGTAGATATATAATTACATGTAATTTTAATTTGCATATTCGTAATATTATGTCACCCCATGTTGTTGATTATTTTCAGATAGTTCCGATTCGGCGAAGGGCAAGGTAAAAGTAGTTTGATGTCCTCACTTATCTTATCTTTTTGGATGGCTTTACGTTGTGAAGACGTTATTTTGAGATCATTCCATAATGATCTAGTTCTTAGTTATACTTTATGCATCTTGTATACTTGTTATGCCACTTTTAGTTGTTTGTTTTGGGCATGTAATATGTACAATATGTCACTAGAGACTTATGTATTTCAATACCAAATTTGCAACTATGTATAATATGTAAATTTTAGACACATATTATACATGGGTTTTACAAAAAAATATATATATAAGACATACAAATTAAGTAGTCTCGGTCAACCCGGAGGAAATGCAAGTTAGAGACACTTTCTATGAGTCGACCGGAGCAGATGCGCGGTCGACAAATTTTGATGTTTTCGACTCTTCTAGATGCAACATATAATACACCAATGATGTTTGACTTGAATAACGCTAATTTGATGACATAACATGCAAGCAAATGAGACATAAGAGATAAGGTATGCTTATGCTTTGTGGTGATAATTCCAAGTACCGATTCTTCCATGTGGTTGCGTTTGGACATCATCGAAACACACATGTATAGTATATGAGGATTTTCCCTCACAAAACCTACCATGGTGCCTCTGTTTGCGGCGATCAACCAGGCCAACCTAATGATCTTCCAACAGAACGAGCGAATAGGGATGCTCGGGAGGGAGAGACTGTCACGCTCTTCCCAACGGAGACATTGCCGCCCAGTTTCCAACAGTCCCTCTCCTCCCCCGTAGAGGATGCGACACATTAATGGTTCTCGGAGCCCTTCCCCACGACTGACTAGGCGTCGCCCTTGTTTGGAGTGACCACAACCAATGGCTTTCTAGAAGCGCGACCATTCATCTCCCTGGAAGGAACGACGCTCCCCAACTCAGAACAAGAACAAAGCCGAAGGAGGCGTTGCCAAGCCAAGAGCCCGATCGAAGAGTCCTCCCCAACGGAATAGAAGTAGCCAGGGATCAGTCTCCCCCTCACTGTCACCTGTCAGGAGTGACAAAGACGTCCAACATTCACCACTATGCAGGGCCATCAAAGAGGCCCCACTTCCCATCGGGATGGAGAAACCCCCACCTTTGGCAACATACAATGGCACGAACGACCCAAACGGCCATATAGAAAGCATCAATGTGATGCTCGATTATTGGAACGTGCAGGGAGCCATCAAGTGCAGACTTTTCCCTACTACCCTAAGAAAGGGTGCCATGGCGTGATACAAAGGCCTCGCACTCGAATCCATCACCTCTTAGGGCGAACTAAAGAGGCAGTTCTCTAGGCACTTCATAGCTTCCCGACGCCATCCGAAGATAGAGGCAGCCTTGGAAGTCATCATCCAAGGGAAGAAAGAACCTCCCGAGATTACATAGAGAGGTTCAACTAAGAAGCTGCCCAGATGTCCACCACGAATGATATGAAAAAATTCTTGATCCAGAGAGGCATACGACCCCACTCCGACTTCGCCAAAGTCATTGGGATCGAACGCCCCCGCACTTTGAACGCTCTTCTCCTTAAGGCCCAATCATACATCCAGTATGAGGAGATAGAGACCGCCAACACCTCCTGTGACACGCGGAATCAGGAAGGCCTTAGGGACGCCAGACATGAGGAGGTCGCTCATCCTCGACGAAGCGGGGAAAGAAGAAGAGAAGATCGACCCCGCGAGCAGAGGGGACTAGCGGATCAGTTCACTGAGTACACGTTGTTCACAGCTCCATGCGAGCGCATCCTGTCTGAATGTATCAATTCAGAATTTCATAGGGGCGGTGTCTGTTTCCCGAAACCGACGCTCCCGAAGCCCAACGTGGACAAATCCAAATACTTCCGGTTCCACCGGAGTCATGGACACATCATAGAGGATTGCATCCACCTCAAGGATGCAATCAAGATCTTAATTAAGGAAGGGTACCTAAAATAGTACATTCGGAGAGGTGAGGTGACCGAAAAATTAGCAAGTGTACTAATTATACCGATGTAGTAATAAGGGAAAATTCCCCGAATGTCGATCTCTGAGGACTGCGTGTAAATTTTTAGGTAAGACTTGTTATTTCAATCAGACAAAATAACCTTGGGTTTCGTTTGGTAACAGGATATAAGTACTAGTAAAATAATAAATTTTATAGAGTAAAATAAGAACAATGTTAGGGAAGTGGATAAATTGCTAGTAAAGACCTTAAAGAATTATTCTGAGATATTTGTTTCCAAGCTTAATAAGTCAAATTTCAAAATTAGTTTTCCTTAATTCCTTAATGAAAAACCCTTTGATGATTTTCCTGCGCCCTAATTCCTTAGTTGCACACAGAAATCATCAAGCAATAGTTTTGACATAAAAACACGCTACTACGGGGTATCCCCATTCCTAGGCAATATCTACCGTAATGTTATTTTGCAAAAGTATTAGGTTGACTTTCCAGACCAAAACCTAATCGTAAATCAAATTCTATTTTCCAATATTAATTCGCATAAAGATCGCTGCAAAATAAAAGCTATAAGGTGAACAACAAAAATCTTATAGAATAATCCCAACAAAGGTCAATACATAGCAATTTAGGACCACCCCCTAACAATTGGGGGTTCAGCCACTCATAATATTCGATAAAAACAACATGATAAATAGAAACATTACAATGGTATTAGGAGTGAATTTGATCTTCAATTTCTTCCGAACATGAAAATCTCCTTGTCCTCCCAATTCTCCAGAGCTTCAATCTCCCGTTGTATTTTTTTCGTACAAAAAGTCCCCTCTCTTTTGTCAAAACGCGTATCAAATAGTCTCAATTCAAACTCAGTACCAGGGAAAAGCCCAAAATACCCTCAGGGATCACAAGTGTGAAAAATACAAGAAAAATAGGGAATGAGGCGTTTAACCAACACGGGCCGTGTCAGGCAACACGGGCGACCGTGTTGGCTTTCTGATATCATTTTCGTGTGATTTTTTCAAGTCCCAGGTGTCCTGACATGGGCCGTGTCACGTGACACGGGCGGCCGTGTCAGGCCACTATTTTCCACAAAAAAACACCTCTTCTGAGCACATCCTGACACGAGCCGTGTCATACAACACGGGCACCCGTGTTAGGCCCCTCTTACGAATCTGACTTCGACTCCAACACAAAAGTCGTAGCTCTCTCTCTCTTAGCTTTCCGGAGGTTTTTAGAACGTCTCAAACGGATTCCCGGAACTCCAGTTATGATCGTTTCCGTGCAGACTACTAAAGATTTTACTTTCACAACAAAACTCTTCCGAAATCTTGCCATTTTTCCCCGGTTTTCGCTCTGCTTCTCCTTTATTGTTTACCTGAACCTAGAAACGGTGAAAATACCAAATCGACGCGTAAAATGTAATATAAACAACTAAAATGCGACAAGACAAAACAAATGATTAACTGCATTAAACGGTAAAATCACGTGTAAAAACCACTGATCATTAGGCTCCCCGACTTGAGACCCACGAAGCCAAAAGAGTCGAGGAAGTGTCACCACCCTTCGAAAAAGTTAAACTACAGGTTTCCCTGTGTGTCTCCCGGCCAGAGGATTTCCTTCTTCTCAGCGATCCCGCTAGACCGCTGTCTGCACACAGTCCATGGGAGGATTTCCCCGCCACCTTGGTTATATCTGGCGGGGGGCCTAGTAAGCTATCGATCGGGTCGGTCAAGAGGAAGTTCGAGGAACTCATCGATAAGAGCTCGAAGACGAACGCTACCCTCGATAAGTTCAAAGATCAATTGAACTCGATTACCTTTTACCTCGAGGAGCTTCTCGGGGGCGCACCATACTCCAGTATTCCCCTCTTGATTAGGGCTCAGATGGAGAACTTCAACGTGCATCGGATCCTAGTCGACCAAGGGAGTTCAGTGGATATAATGTAGGCCCATCTGCTTACGAACCTCCAGCTCGACGAGAGCCACCTGACCCCATATGTCGGCTCTGACCCGCAGGGCTTCAATGGTACCACCACCAAGCCTTGGGGATACGTGGAGCTTCTCGTCACATTCGGGGCCGAGGAGACAGCCAGATAGGTGAAGGTCCATTTCTTGGTGATCGAGTGCCCCTTCCTGTAACAGTGCATCCTAGGAAGGTCGACCTTGGTTGAACTGACCGCGGTACCATCTACATTCCACCTAAAGATGAAGTATTACACGACCAGAGGTCGGGTTATCACTCTCCATGGGGACATTGAGGCGGCCAGGAGATGCTTCGAGGCGGCGCTTAAAGGGATCAACTCGATCAATGTCCCCCCAAGTCGACCAGCAGGCCAACCCGTGTTGAGGAGCAGAAGCCACTTCCTCTCGTCAACTTCATTGACCTCGACAGTCGCTTCCCCAGAAAGCAAGAGCAGAGCGCGAATTCTAAAGACACGCCTCCAACAGATAACAGGCAGTTGTCCCATCCAATGTGCCTCATTCCAGATGGAGACTTCAAGCTCATCATGCTCTGAGATGACCCAGGAAGAAGCGTGAAGATTGGCACGAGATTTCCCGACCTGGCCTGGAAGCAGCTTAAAGCCTGCCTCCGGGAGAACGCTAACATGTTTGCTTGAAGCGCTGCGAAGATGCCTGACCTTGACCCTGACGTAGCATGTCACCACCTCACCATGGATCTAGCCGCTAGGGCCATAGTTTAACATAGGCGTATGCAGTCTCCCGAGAAAGCGAAGGCTTCTAAAAAAGTTGTAAAAGACCTCCTAGAGGAAAATTTTATATCGGAAGCCCAGTACATAACCTGAATATCCAATGTTATACTAGTTAAGAAACATAATGGAAAATGGAGGATGTGTGTTAACTATACTGATCTCAACCAGGCATGCCCCAAAGATGCTTACCCATTACCTAACATCGAAAAACTCGTCGACAATTCTATAGGTTTTAAGCTGCTGTCATTTATGGATGCATACTTGGGGTACACTCAAATCCCCATGGCGAAGGCCGACAAACAATACACGACCTTCATAATCGAGTCGGGCAATTATTACTACAGCGTAATGCCCTTCAGTTTGAAGAACGTCGGCACAACCTATCAATGAATGATGAACAAGATCTTTCGGGGAGAAATCATGGACATGCTCGAAGTTTACATGGACGACATGATCGTGAAGTCACGAGAAGAGGTCGGCCACACCACTCATCTCAAGAAGGTCTTCGAGACGACGAGGAAGTGCAAGATGAGGTTCAACCTTGAGAAGTGCACCTTCGGTGTACGAGCAGGAAAATTCCTCGGATTCTACCTAACGGAACGAGGAATAGAAGCAAATCCAGACAAGTGCAGGGCTTTCTCCGAGTTCGCCACGCCGAACATAAAGAAGTCCATCCAATCTCTAAACAGAATGCTCGCGTTGTTGTGACGTTTCTCGCCAAGTCTGCTCAACACGCCCTCCCCTTCCTCAAGTTTCTGCGCAAGGAGGCCGCATTCAAATGGTCCGAGGAGTGAGAGCAGACCCTCCTCCACCTCAAATAAGTCCTCTCAGAACCACCGGTGTTGTCGAGGCCCTGGGTCGGGGAAACCCTCTATCTATATCTCGTCGCCGCTACAGAGGCCGTCAGTGCGTCGCTGATCTGCAAGACCCCCGAAAGGCAGAAACCGATATACTTCACGAGCAAGGCCCTCCAAGGCCCCGTACTCAGATACAAGAAGATCGAGAAGGTCACTTTGGCCCTAATCAACATGGCTAGGAGATTACAACATTACTTCCTGGCCTATAAGATCATGGTCAGAACCGACCAACCTGTCAAATAGCTACTCATACGGCCATACATGTCAGGCAAAATGCTCAGATGATCGCTCGGAATCTCAGAATTCGACGTCCAATACGAGAGCAGAAAATCCATTAAGGCACAAGTCTTGGCCGACTTTGTCGTAGAGATGACTTTCACAGAATCCCTGACCCCTGGGGTGCACCAAATATCTTCGTTGACGGCGCCTCTAGCTTGACAGAAGTGGAACGGACATCATACTGGCGTCGACTACTTCACTAAGTGGATAGAGGCTAAAGCCTTAGCCAAAATCATGGCCCAAAATATACTCCGCTTCTACAAACAAAATTTACTTTCCCGATTCGTCATACCTCAAGCCATCGTCACCGACAACGAGACACATTACACCGACAAGAACTTCCAGGACTTCGTCACCAGGCTGGGAACAAAACAACATTTCACCTCGGTCGAACACCCACAGACGAACGGGCAGGCCGAGGCCGCAAACAGATTGATTATGTGCGGCCTAAAGCAAGGCTGAGAGACACCAAGAAGAGGTGGGTTGAGGAGCTACATAGTGTACTCTGGGCCTATAGGACTACCCCGCACTCAACAATCGGGGAGACCCCATTTCGACTGACCTTTAGAACCGAGGCAGTAATCTCGGTGGAAATAAGAGAACCTTCCAGAAGAACTGAGTCCCCCCTCCACGAGGAGGCAAACGACAAGGCATTAAGGGAGGAACTCGACCTAGTCGAGGAAATTAGGTCGGGGGCATCCCTACGAGAAGCCTCGCTGAAACAAAGGATAACCTTGCGTCATGACAACAAAGTCATCAAGCACGAGTTTCTGGTGGGTAACCTAGTCCTACGAAGGAATAAGAAGGATTCACGTAAGGGTAAAATCGCCGCAAACTGGGAAGGCCTCTACCGTGTCCGAGACAAAACAGGGCAACGAGGCTTATTACCTCAAAAACCTGCACAAGAAAGAACTTGCTCGACCATGGAACGCATAAAAGCTCAAGCAATACTACATTTAGACACTGCTCATGACCCACTAGCATCGCGACCACAAGGGCGCGACATGGTACAACACGACTCCTAGATTTAAAACAAAAAGACAAGAGTCTTCCCTTTGTGTGTATGAGCAGACCCTTGATCCAGCAGGGACCCCTCAACTGAGCTCAACTGTTGTCGTACCAGTAAGACAGAACACCCAGCTTACGATGGAAAGTTCACGCCCCGGGCAAAGACCTCGACCGAGGTCTTGGCTCCATCATCGATCAAACACCAACTTTAATCACCCAGCCAGATCAATACCCGGTTAATCACAATATAGGTCGAACAAAATTCCCAGTAACAAACATACAAACACTATTCTATACATAAAAAAACTAGAAAGAAAATAGAGCACATGCGACATAAAAGTAAAAATATGCATTCCCAAAAAGGCGGGCAGAACCCATTGTTCAAGAGTTACAAAAATGGCACGCATGCCAGAAACAAACACATCAAATAATGGCACACAGGTCAGAAACAAACACATAAAAAATAGGTGCGTAGGCCAGAAAAATAGAAATACTACAATACTAAGCGGCTTCATTTTCCTCCTGCTCACCGCCCACCTTGGCTTGGCCATCATCTTCCTCCTCGGTTACTGGCGCGACCATGCGACCCTCGACAACTTGATGAAAAGGCCTCGTCCCTTTGGTGACGAACTGGACATCCGAGTACACGATCTAGAGCTGCTTCACATCATAGTCAAAGCCCACCTCGAGGGCCCCTACACAATCCTGCTCAAGCTCCCGGATCCTTGACACCAGAGTCGCCTGAGACGCCATGAGCTTTTCCTCGATAGTCTCATCCTCAGCAGGCTGGGAAGCCGCCTCCAACTCAACAATCCTCGCCAAGAGCCTTATCCTCTCCTCAGTAGCAACCTTCACCCACTTCTCCACCTCACCGTAGAGCTTGAGTTGGGCGACATTTATTTCTTTGTCCTGGTCGAGGTCAGCCGCCAGTTTGTTCCTCTCAGCCTCGACAATCGTGAGGTCATCCTGCAGGTTGGTTAGGTCAGCCTAAGGGAAGGTCTCGTCATTGAGGACTAGATCCATTTCAAAGACCCGCATCACCGCGACCAGGTCCTCCGATAAAGCTTTCTTCCTCACCTTTCGGTCAACGCCCAAGAGGGCCTTCGTATTAATCAACCATGACTCCCGAAGAACCTCCCTGTTAGAGTCGTGGATAAAATTCCCGTCCAACATCACACACTTTGCAGGAATGAAGCTGGAGACAAACGCGACCAGCTTCTGGTAGGCCGCCTGGTCATCAGCATCCAACGAGCCCAACCTCACTATGTAGATGTTTGTGCCCTTATCAAAATGCTCCTTCGTCCATGTCAACGGGAACTTCGGCACTAAGACCTCCTTCGACTGCCCGTCTTTCTCTCGGACCTCGAGGTCGAAAAGTGAGTCCACGACTGTATGGGTGACGGGCTTGAGAACGTAGTACCAATATTTGAAAGTGCGGATGGAATCTAAGTATGCCCGGAACAGTCTCCTCGGCTGCTTAAAAGACACTCAGTTATGTTGACCCTTGAACGTTTGTCTTTGAAGATGGAAGATGTAGAAGAAAAAATTAAGCGTGGCCCCGACGTTGAAATACCGATAGATGAGCTCGTACGCCCGCATGAACGCGATCGCGTTAAGGTGTAGTTGAGAGGGCGCCAGCCGCAGCCAGTCAAACACTCTCTGTTGGAAATCAATAAAGGGAATATGCAAGCCCTCTTCTCGAAAAGTAAATTCATACATGGGGAACCTCATCCCTTTAAAAGCCGAACATATCTGATGGTTTTCTCGGGGTTTATACACCTGCCAGTTCATAGGGGGAACCCTCACAGTGGTCCTCGATCGTAGCATATGCGTTAGATTCATCCACGACAAAGCAAGAAGAAATACTCAGGGGCTTCTGCCCGGCCTAATCCGCGGTAGTCCGTTTTCACTCTTCGCCGGTCTGTGCTATCAGGGAATCAGGATCGTCGTCAATATCAATGACCCCCTCAATCCATGCAGCCATCTTTACCTAAAAAGCAGAGGGAAACAGTGAATTCGACACTCCAGATCAAATGCACCCTTCAACCGCAGATCAAGTGAAAGGGCGAAAAGAGGTGAACCCATAAGGGAAGGGTCTCCCTCGCCTTGACAGGTGAGAATCGGGTCCCCGAGACTTTCATCTAATGTCCTCGGGGATCCCTTCCCAGGTCCTCGAGACCTTCATCAGATCCTTGAGACATTCATCTTATGTCCCATGTGACTTACTTGGTACGGCGGTTCTAGAAGGACGAGATGGCGGCAGACGTCGAACGTCTTGAAGCAGAGAAAGGAGGAACACAGAAAGGAAATAGAGAACGTCTTGAACGGAAGAAGAGAAACGTGAGACTGAAACAGACTCAACCCATATTTATAAACCTAGCACGGGACTTGAGGCGTCCCTAGGCACTTGAGTGCCCCTACCCCTAGCCTCCCTAGGCATTAATTGCCCTGACACGTGGCATCACCAGACACTCCACACCATTCGTCTTCCCCACGTGCTCGGAGATTAAGCACGTCCGTTCACTTTCCACCTTCTTGACATATTGTCTCGTCGAGCATCCTCGGCTCTTACCCTAGTACACGACCCTAAATTCTATATGTCAGGCAAACTACCATCTTCTGAACTGGTCCTCGACACTTTACTTGATCTTAAGTCATTACTCCTCCACTTAGGAGTAACGACTTGGGGGACTCCTGTTCGGGATTGGGCCGAGACCTGCCCCTCAGTCGGGCAGGCCCAACCTAATACTACGCTGATGAAGCCCAACAAGGTTCAATCCTCCTTTGTCGAGCACGTACCTCAACAAGGAATCTTTGTCGGTCTTCCCTACGCCACGTAAGCCCTGGTAGTTACTTGTGTTGGGCTTGACAATCCGGCCCAGTGCAATGTAAATGTTGGCCCTGTGTTGGGGGCACATTATAAATACTCTCTTTCACTAAAGGGTGAGGTATCTTATTCTCTACACCTATTCTCTCTGTACATGCTCTTTATAAAACTCCATTACTCACTTAAGCATCGGAGTACCTTGCAGGTACACTCCCTCCTCCTCTACAACACCGGTAAGCACAGAAGCTCACGACGCGTGACAGACTACTGATTCCTTTTTAATCAGGTGAAATCAAATATTAAATTGTAATTTAGTTGTAAACTAAAATCCATTTTAGTATGGATCTATTCAATAAGATTGAGGGATGTATAAAACAAAATTAAATTGTTTATTATTATTATTATTGAATTTTGTAAGTAATGTAAATTTTTTTGATATGATGGATATTTTACAATTTTTAAAAATATTATCTTAGAGTCAATTTAAAAAAAAAAAAAAAAAAGAGTGAGGTATAATTTTTTTCCTATTAATATTGGGTTTAAGTTTGTATATTATGCTTAACTTTATAATCACCTTTCCATGTATTTTTATAAAAACTCTTTAAAGTTTGACCAACCAATTACAATACAACATATGTGTAAGTCTATTCATAAATTCACCATTTTTGTGATGTTTTAAATTTATAAAATAGGACAAATTTATATGTTTTATTAGAAAACTGTGTATTCACCTATCATAATTGTTTCATGTCTTTTACTAAACCAAAAGTTATAGCGAATTATAATATAAATATTACTTTTTTATTATTAAAAAAATACAATTTATACATTTTTAATATTAATTAAGATATATAATAAATATCAAGTTGTATTTTAGTTATAAAAATAAATTCATTTTTATATGGATCTATTCAATAAGATTAAATGAGGTTTAAAATTAAATTAAATTATTTTTTAATAAAAAATTTGGTTATAAAGAATAATTTTTTTTTTATAACTCATAGTAAATTGTATTATGATTTATAAACAATGTATAATTATTTCTAATGATTCTAAAATCAATAATGTTGATTCTTTATAATTTCTAAAAATATAATGTTAAATATAGTTATATTTATAAAGATAACAAAAATAATGATAATTCATATATTTTATTAAAATAAATACTGATACCTACATTTATCATAATTGTCAAAAACATTTTATTTGTTTAAATGTAAAATTATATATATATATATATATATATATATATATATATATATATATATATATATATATATATATATATATATCCACTTGTTAACGTATATCCACTTGTTTTTATGAAGGTTTATTTTAGAAAGTTTCAACTAAAAAAGTTTTAAATACACCTTAAGGTGAATGCTATTAAAACAAATATTTATAAAAATAAGTGGATGTATTATAGCAAACCTCAAATAAGTGAATGCTATTAACAAGTTTTAACTAAAAAAATAGTTAAATGCATCCTAAGACGCATGTTGTTAAAATAGATCTTCATAAAAATAAGTGGATCTACGTTAACAAATCTTATATATATATATATACCATAACGTTGTTTTCTTGAAATAAGTGTAAAAACTATTCTAAAGGGTTGTTAATTATAGAAAAGATGAAAGAAGATAAATAAAATTAATTTTATCTTTAAAAAGATGAATTTTTTTTACTCAAGACAAGAAAAATACTTTTTTTCTTATATTTTAAAGACGTATGCATTTATAAAAACACTTGGGACAAGAAAAATACCTCTTTTTTAATTATATTTTAGGACGTATGCATGTATAAAAACACTCTATATTTTGGGACAAGAAAAATAATTTTTTTCTCTTATATTCAACCAAAATATTTTTAAAACACCTTCCATATTTTAGAATAGGTTTTGGAATATACATATTTAAAGTAATTTAGTGTAATTACTAAACATTTATTTTGGAATGTTTTATTATTAAACTGCAAGTATTTAAAACAATTGGTTAGACAGAATAAAAATTCCTAACAATTCATAGTAGAATTATTTCTAATGATTCTAAAATCAATAATATTCCTTATAATTTATAAAAAAAATATAATGTTAAATATAGCTACATTTATAAAGATAATAAAAATAATGATGATTCATATTTTTATTAAAATTAATATTTATAAGTTAAGTAATGTACTCTTCTTTTGGCAGCATTAGAGAAAATTTAGAAATTTTAGAAACTAATTTTATGTGAAATTTGAAAGAGGTTGAAAAACCTATCCGTTCAAGTAATTAACCGAGCGAATGAATTTTGGGTCATAAGCATTGTGTACCAGGCTCTCACAGTGGTAGTCTGAGGGTGACAATGTGAGACTGTGAGAGAGCAAAGAATATGACGGTGAATCGACGGGAAAAGTAAAGGGATCCCAAATTTTAGAAAGAGAGATTATTTTATATATCTTTCCGTGTTAGTAGTAGCTTTCTATCATTGAATTTTACATTTTAGTGTATCCTTCATGTATTACTTTCTTAAGTTCTATGTTTTTTTTAATTGCTTTGTGAGTGGTTAAACTCCCTGCTTGTTATGCATGATTCTTGTTCTTAAGGCATATTCTTGTATCTTTTATGCTATTGCTATATTGCTATATTAATGAATTGACTTTTGCTATTTATGTAATATTTGCTTGCAATGGTTACTCGTCAATTGGAAGTGATTTGGGTTTATCTTATGAAACAAGGTGCAGAGTAGATAAAGACTTTGAATTAGATATTTTAATTGATTTTCGTTTACAATTAGATATTATAATTTTTGGAGATACGTTTTCTGTTATTGAAAAACTAAACGTTGAAAAATTTCAAAGATGCAAAAGTGCATGTCTATCATTCATACTATTATATAAAAATGCATGTTTATCAATTTTTTTGAAAAAAAATACTACCGCACATTTTAATATAAAAATTTATTTATTTTATAATTCAGCAATAAAATCTTTGAATTTTTTCAAATGTTGTTAAAAAGAACTTTAAAATATTTAATATTTCATAATTAATTGATTTATTTTTATTAAAAATGCAAGAAACGGATAAAGATATGGATACTTAAATCTGCACATTGTCATCCCTTAGAAACGAGTTATTCCTTAGAAACGAGTTATTGTTGTTGCTGTGGTCGTCATCCCTTAGAAACAAGTTATTCCTTAGAAACGAGTTATTGTTGTTGCTGTGGTTGTGGTCGTCTTTTTATCAAACTAACTATATTAGAATTTAAATTTGAATTGAGTGGCTTTAAATTTGAATTGAGTGGCTTATACTCGTAATTAGGTGCATGTATATAATTATTTCATCAAACTAATTATATTAGAATTTAAATTTGAATTGAGTGGCTTTTATTTGTATTATGTATCCAAAATTGTATTTCATCAAACTAATTATATTAGAATTTAAATTTGAATTGAGTGGCTTTTATTTGTAGTCATGTTGTAGTTTTTTTTTTCAGATGTGTATTTCTAACCAAAATTTTATTTCATCAAAAGTAACCTAGCATTTCAATCTTAATAGATAATGGAAAATAAACGCAAGACTATTGTTTCAGATTGCATATTACAATTTACATCAGATGTTGTAGTTGTTTCATTTCCTGTAACCTGACACTGCAAGTTTGCAATGACCACATAATACACATAAGACTGCAAAAGTTCTCAAGATTTCTAGTGTATGATTGAAGTTGAGACCCGAAGAACCACGGTGACCCAGAGCCCGTGATTTTGCAAAATCTACATTCTATGGTTCACCAAAACCACTGCGCCGCCATGATTTTGCTGAACACGTCACACATTCAAACACACTTACAAAATTGTCAATGTTCGTATTCTTTTTCACAATATATGTTTGTGTGTTACATTTCTGTACAAGTTACAACTCTGCACACTCTTAGATCCCAAGAAACAGATCCCATAACAAAACCAACCATCTCTCAGAAATGAAAACAGACATAAATTTATGTTGTAATATCATCAAACATTCCAATGAAAATTATCAGCATGTTTGATCTCTGTTCCAAATAGTGTATGCATATTCAGTAATCAAAGTTGCTAACAAGAACTATCTCAAAACAATACTATCCAACACATTCTACTTGCAAGGTTAAATCTTTTATTCCAGCATTGTGTAATAGATGCGAAACCTGAGACTTCACTGATATTTTGTCGGTATCGGTTGACACGTGTAGATGCAGTGTTCCTACTACATCTGTGTTGGTGAAGCTCCATGAATGGAACTTTTGAATGCCATAAACACCCTTTATCTTCAAAACACTGGCTAAGGAATCTTTCAGATCGTGCTCATGTGCCCTAGGAACTCTTTGGAGCAAAACTTCGGCCGAGTTTCTGAGTAATGGTATCACAGAGGACACAATTAAAACCGAAATGAAAATTGAGCAGACTGGATCAGCAGCAAGCCAACCTTTGTACTTAATTAAAAGTGTAGATATGACAACACCGACACTCCCCAATGTGTCTGCAAGAACATGTAAGAATATCCCTTCCATATTGTGATCGATGTGGCGATGACTTTGCTTTTGGCGAACCAGCATATCATGACTATGGTGGTCAGCATCATGATGGTGCTGATGGTCATGGTGATTATGATCATGACACTCACTGTGGTTATGGTGGCTTGCATGGTGATTATGGTCAAGGTGGCCAGTATGGTGATTATGATTATGGTCAAGGTGGCCAGTATGGTGATTATGATCATGGTCATGATGGTCAGCATGGTGATTATGATCATGGTCATGATGGTCGGCATGGTGATTATGATCATGGTCATGATGGTCGGCATGGTGATTATGATCATGGTGATCATGCTTCTGGATATGAGCATGGTGATTATGGTCATGATGGTCGGCATGGCTATTATGATCATGGTGGTCATCGTTGTGATGCTTGATGCTCTGAATGCGGTGACTATCTGTATGAAACTCGACTTTCCTCTCATGACTAGAGTGATTGTGATGTCCAAGATCACCGGAGCATGAATTATCTTGGCAACTACTGGAAACCGAAATGATTTCTCGGTTGCTTTCATGATGATGATGATGCGGGTCGTGGTTATGTAACTCCGAATGCGAATGTGGATGCGAATGTGAGCATGATCCAGACATTCCATGAGCATGATGATGCTCCTCGTGAAAGAATACCAACCCAATAACATTAACTACAAGTCCCCCTACAGAAACAACCAACAAACTATTAGTCGTAATCTCTTGAGGATCCAAAATCCTCTCAAACGACTCCACAACTATCAATGCTCCAACAAGAACCAGAAAAACAGCATTAGTGTAACCCGACAGAACCTCAAATCTTCCTCTGCCATAGTTATAGTGGTTATTCGCAGGCAAACGAGATATATACGAAGCATACAACCCAATTGCCAAAGCAGCACAATCAAACAACATGTGACACGCATCCGATATCAGCCCAAGACTATTACTCATAAACCCTGCAACAAACTCCACAACCATATACCCGGCATTTATCAAAAGAAAAAGTGCAATTTTCCTCGACTTCCTCTCGCTCAAGATATGTCTAATAGGCTTCATAACCATCTCAGTTAAAAACTGCGAAGAGTCATCTCCGAACACAATATCATCGGAATTAAAAGAATCTAAATCTCTAACAGCCACATAGAGCAACAAACCACAAATCAACAAACCCCAAAGCGATATATCAGGATAGTAAAAAAGCTCCAATATCAAAGTACACGTAAACATCACCAAAAACTCTCTTTTCGAATCTTTGAAACTCATCAAATCATCACCACTATAACAATTCTCACTCAAAAGAACGCCGAAAACAACCGTATTCGCCAAAGGCCAAGCCAAATTCCCAAAAGAAACACTATCCTCGCCAGCTTCATAAACAAAATAACTAATCACAGCAGGAACAAAAAGCACAACTGTAGTGAAAAACAATGTCACCAACCGAACCCGTTTACGATCCAATTGCTTAAAACTCCCATAACTATCAACCGAAACACACGGCTCATAACAAGCTAAAAACCCAGACAAAAATGGAAGCAACAATTGCCAAACCCTAACACAATTATCAACCCCAATTCTACTCAAAGGAAAACACTCAGCTCTATCCCATCCAAAAGACAACATAAACAATCCCGAAAACAACAACACAAACCCGCGAATTTCAACCCAACCGTTTCTCCGATTTCTCTGGAACCGCCGAGCCGTCACAGTTCCCATAAACTCTGCAATTATCATCGCGGCAGTGCTGCAATATCGCAGAGCCGAAAACCGTAGGAGAAAAACCAAAGCTAAAAGAATCGATTTTGATATAAGAATCCTCTGCTGAGAGTTTGTAATTGATGTGGAAAAATTGAAGAGTGATGGTTGTTTGGGTTTATGGAAAGTGGCTCTGGAAGATGAAAAGAGGGAGAAAGAGAGGGTGAGGAAAAAGGAAAGAAGGGAAACGAGGAAGGAAAAAGGGAAGAGAGAAAATGAAGGGGAATAGGAACGGAGGAAAGGGAAAAGGGAGTAGAGAGAGCGAAGGGACAAGAGGAGGAGGAAGATGAAGGAAATGGATTTAGAATTGGATTTTGAATTTGGTTTGGAATTGAAGGAGAATGATGAGCGGTGTTTGGATTTGGAAGGAGTGAGGCCTGGGGTTAGGGTTGGTGATGAATATGGGAAAGGGGAATTAGGGTTAGCGTCATAAGTGGCGGTGGTGCGAGGAGGGACGGAGATACGGTGTGGGCGGTGCTGGTGGTGGTGGAAATCGGTCATTGTGGGAAAGAGAGCAAGAAGAATCAATACAGTGAGGAGTGTTTGTTTTTCAGCGGTTTGAGGTAGATTCATACACTGAAGAAATGACACGTCAATGGGATGCAAACATGTTTTACTAGTCTTAACTAGAATATTCAAGGTTGATTTGATTTGTGTTTTTTATTTTTTTTTATAAATTTTTTTTTAATGAAATTTGATTTGTTTAGGCACGTAATTAATTTAAAATTGAGTTTAGGAAGGAGGTTATATGAAGTCTAATGTATAATTAGGTTTTTTAGATTTTAAGCAGGTTTTAGTTCAAGTGAGATAATGACTTGAGTTTGTCATCTGATTAAGGTTGTTAATAGGAGATGAACTTTGTTGATGACTTGTGTTCAGGGTTGTAGATTGTTGTTTAGGAATTTTTTTTTGGGACTATTGTCAAGTAAATCTATTGAACTGTTGATTGCGTTGATAACGAAATTGATTTGTGAACATAGTCGTTTTGAATTAAATATGTTTTTTGCATCTGTATTAATGTCATAAATACAGATTGTGTTTCGATCATGATATTTGTGTCTGGTGTTGTTGACATCCCATTGTCTCTAAAAGAATAAGTCATTAGTAATGAGGAATCCTTAAATCAAGGTGAAACTAGGGAAATTACCTAACAGCTCAATGGCTAGTTGTTGAGAAATTGACGTACAAGAGAGGGACGATGTTTTTACTCAACTAATGTTGGAGTTTGGAGGGAAAATCTAAATTGTTGAAGTGAAGGTAATAATTCTCACTCAATCAAATACAAGATCTTGGAAAGAGAATTCAACATGTTGTCATCGAGGGTCAAGATTGTAACTAAATCATGCTTAGAAACTTAAAGAGAGAGTCTTACTTGCAATCGTCCATAATTGAAACATGTACCCATTTTAATTAGAAATTCGTAATATATATATGTGTATGTGTGTGTGTGTGTAGTGTTTTATTTGTGGAAGTCCTAAACTACCTTGAAACACTAACATATAAAGCTTCTCGGCGTCATGCGAAAGCCCTAACTACCATATCATGTTGTAAACCTACCAAGGCCTGCGAGTCCCCTGCCTATGTAGGGGGAACACACACACACCTATATTTTTTTACCAATACAGTGACGCCCATAGTGGGTCCCAGTAAAAGTTTTACAAGTTAAATAAAGAGTTGTATGATTTGAAACAAGTTCCAATATCTTGGAACAAGAGTATAGATGGTTTCTTAAAGGAGATTGACTTTAAGAAGTGTATATCTGAACATGGTGTGTATGTGAAGAATGATACAAATGAACTGGTGATAATACTATGTCTATACATGGTTGATTCGTTGATTATGGGAAACAATATAGAGTGAATTTCTAAATTCAAAAGTGAGCTTATGAAGGAGTTTGAGATGACCTAGCTATGCCTCATGACATACTTCCTTGGCATTGAGTTTTACAATTCCAAAAAGGGACTGCTCATACACCAAAGAAGGTATGTGATTGAGATTTAAAGAAGTTTGAAATAGAGCATTATAATGTTGCCATTAATCCAGCTGAATTGAGGCTCCAATTGTCAAAGAATGAGGATGAGCATGATGTTAATACAACTCAGTATCAGAGATTGATTGGATCTTTGTGTTACTTGTGCAATACGCGGCGAATATGGCATTTAATGTCGATATTGTGAGCAGATTCATGGAGAGACCAAAGTTGTCTCACTTGGCAGAAGTTAAGAGGATTCTAAGATACATCAAAGGATCTATTGGCTACATAATTCTATTTCATGCCATGGACAAGGGCTGAAAATACAATTTACTCAGATTTATCAATTTCAATTGGTGCAGAGATAAAGATGATAGAAAATCTACAGCTGGATACTTTTTTTGTTTGGAGAAACACCAATCTCTTGGTGTTCAAAGAAGAAACTGGTAATGACACTTTCTTCTTGTGAGACCGAGTACATTGCAATTTTGTTATGTGTGTCAAGTCGTGTAGTTGATGAATTTGCGCCACTTCAAATTGCCCGTATATGGGTCAAGTCGTCAAACATTCTGCATGGTGGTATATCATGGGTTGCCTTCTAGATCCTAACACAACTTTTTGGCTATGACCCTCTACAATTCAGATTATGGAGATTTGATTTGAGGCTTTTGTAAATAATGTTAATTTCCAAAAGAATTAAAACAGGGGTGGGTCTTCATTTTCATGATCATATAGTCAAGACGAGATTAATTGCCCAATCTATGAGACTAGTCTTTTTCAAGAGCATACACAACTAAAGCTTCAAAGAGTTTGTGTCATGACTAATGTGTGATCGAGGCATAATTTGAATCCTAAGGATATTTTTAAAGATCATGTTTAATTGGTTAGACTGTATATAATCAAGATGTGATTGATTTGAGGCCAGGTTTAAAGCTTATACAAGTCATGATTCATTCACCTTCAAAGACATGTTTTGAAATAGCTTCTAAAATTCACTTCCAAGATTGGTTTTTATCCACATAGTTATTCATTGCTAAAAGGCAAGTTTCTTAGTCACTTGGAATTTTTTCTTACATGAGTAGATGAATTTAAAGTGTGCCTTACAATCCAAATGTACTATTTTCATACAAGAAGTGTCACAAAAACACACAAAGGCCAATTAAAAGAGAAACATACAATAAAATCCCATAAGAATTTTGCTTTCAAGGCCCATTTTGTCTACAAGAAAGTTGGCATAAAAAAAGGGGGAGGGAATTCTAGACCTAGCGGCGACATACTAGAGCTGAGGAGGAAGATTCAAAACCTCCTTGATTTTTACCTTATGTGATACTCCCTCTTCAAATTTCAATGACAAAAACAAAATTGAACCCCGCCTTAAAAATTTTCCCAGAGAAACCCTCCATAATCATACACTTACAAAACAACGTCCATTTCTCTAGATGCTACCCTCCGCCACGATTTTCTCAAACCAACGTTGAACAACTTGTCCCGGATTCAAACCCAAATGCACGAAATGTATTTCAACATAATCTTTGTTTGTCTCTGTTCATCTGTGAAACAACCTCTCATCCACACACAATAACCACACATCAGTGTTTAGAAAAAAAATGGAAGCCACCCACACAGCAAAAAAATTCATAACATGAGATAAACAAACCTACAGAATAAAACCCCTCATTCAGCCCATCTTTTTCTACCTTCAACCCAGTTTTCTTCTTCAACCCAACAACAACAACAACCTGAATCTTCCATAAGAACTCCGCTTTCCTTCAAATCATATTGAATCCGAAAAAAGGCAAACCCAGAAAATCAAAACCAGAACTAAATAAAAAAGACGGAGAAAGATTTGAATACTTAATCAAAACCTGGATATCATTTCAAGCAGAAATAGCGAGCATGGTGCAAGAACTGTATCGCGCAAGAAGATGAAGACCAAAACCATTTCCTTCGATCTACCACTTTGTTGTTGGTTCGCACACATTGATGATGATAATAATTACATTCCCAAACTTGTTTTTTTTTTAATTTCTTTGGAAGTTGTTGACATTTCCTGATTCATTTTCTCCTGTAAAACGTGACCGCCGAGTTGATTAATGTTAGTTTTGTTGGTTCATTTTCTATGAAGATGCATTACAGGGTCTCGATGATGGTATGTGGCATGAAATTGGGCTTAAATCCACTTCCTTTTACCCGTTGTTTCTCTCTCTCTCTCTCTCTCTCTCTCTCTCTCTCTCTCTCTCTCTCTCTCTCTCTCTCTCTCTCTCTCTCTCTCTCTCTCTCTCTCTCTCTCTCTCTCTCTCTCTCTCTCTCTCTTCATAGTTTATTTTTGTTTTTGTGTTGATTGGCAATAGATTGAATGGGCTGTGAAGGCCCACAATGATTTCCATAATGGAACTTCCCCCTACATCCTTATCTCAGCGCCCCCTTTCTCATGTGTTTTTTGGTTTTTAATAAAATAAATTTTTAGAGTTTTATAAAGTTTTCTAATTTAAGTTTAGATTTTCAATATTTTAATAAATTTATTTTTAGAGTTGTTCTGGCCTGGGCCCCGACTTGACCGGGCAGGCCCAGCCCAATAACATTCTGTCAAGCCCAATCCAGCTTGGGCCGCAGCCGTCGAGCACATGGTCCCCGACAGGCAGGTAATATCCCTCCGCGGGCAGAACCTACCTCATCTGTATCGAACACAAAACTCCCCATCGGGTAGACATTGCCCCCGTCGGGCAGAACCTCCCTCCGCGGGCAGAACCTTCTCCCCTTGTCGAGCCGGACAACGTGTCCTTCACACGTTCTCCACGTGCTCCCCTCCGCGGGGACACGTCACCAACCAACTGCCCACCTCCGAAAGAGCAGGTCAAACCCACTTTCTGGAGATCACGAGATAGTTGAACTAGGGCGAAGACCACATTCTGGTCTTCACTATGCCACGTAAGTCCTAGCAGTCACTTGGGTTGGGCTTGACCATCCAGCTCAACTCAAATGACCATTGGCCTTGCGTTAGGGTCTCTCTATAAATACCCTCTTTCACGAAAGGGTCAGATAATCACTCCTTACCCCTTTTTCTGTACTTGTGATCACTATGCCCATACGCTTACTTTAGCATTGGAGTGCCTTGCAGGTACACCCCCTCTTCTTCTTCAACACCGGTGAACAGGCAGCAAGTCAAAGACGCATGGCAGCCAGTGATCCCCTTCTGATCAGGTCAGATCAGTGGCGCCGTCTGTGGGAACATAAAACTTCCCCGTTCCTCCGAGCAGAAAACCAAAGTTTCACCAACATTCCGCGATCATGGCTAGCCCACTCCACGACGATGTTGTTCACGACCTCATCCTCGCTCCCGTTGCGAACGGTGGCAAGCAAACAGAGACGTCCCAACCTCCGGAGACCGACGAAAGGGACGACCAGACTGCCTCTCCCTCGTCCGCAGAAGCTGCACACCAAACTATTCTCCGACCAAGGAGCCCATCAGCGTTCCAACCCATCCCTGTCCCGGTCGGAGAGGACCGACAGTGGTCGCCCTCTTCGCGGCCATCAACCAAACAAATCAACTATTGTTCCAACAGAACACACGAATTGGCACACTAGAGCACGAAGTCCCACCGAGGTCCCCTCCGCGGGAAGACCAGAACGGGAATTCGAGGAGTCCATCACCTCGTCCCAGGAGTCGACGACCCCAGCTGGAGTGGCCCCCAACCCGAAGTAGTGCGGGAGCGGACTAGGTCCCCGACGAGACAAGTCCGTGAGTGACGGTCAACCAGGGGGGATCCCCCGACCAGACCTCCGAGGGTCAAACCCCCGGTCAAGAGGCCGAGGGCGCGAAATCAAGCACCTCCGGCACCAGGGCCATCACCCCCTCGATCACCAATTCTCAGTGACGAGGACGACTACAGGACCCCCTTGTCCTGAGAGATCATGGCTGCTCCCATTCCCCACGGGATGGAAAAACCTCCAGCACTCTCGACGTACGACAGCACCTCCGACCCAGACGACCACCTAGAAGACATCGAGGCCATGCTCGACTACCGAAATGTCTGAGGAGCTATCAAATGCAGACTATTCCCGACAACACTAAGGAAAGGCGCCATGACATGGTACAAAAGCCTAGAGCCAGAATCGGTCACATCGTGGAGGGTCTTGAAGGACCTCTTTTCAAGACACTTCACGGTGTCCCGACGTCATCCGAAGACGGAAGCCACACTGGGCGCCATAATCCAGGCTCCTGAAGAGCCCCTCCAGAAGTACATCGAAAGGTTCACACGAGAGGCGGTACAGGTAACAACGTTGGACGAGATGAAGCGCTACTTGATGGAGCAAGGCCTGCACCGAGACTCCAAGTTCTACGAAGTCGTGGCCATACACCGACCAGCCTCTCTACAAGACTTCCTCGACAGAGCCGTGCATTACATCCGATTCGAGGAGACTCAAGCGGCCAACTTCGCCCAGGACACGCGAGACCAAAAGACCCCCCGCGGGCCCCGAGAGGACGGAGCCTCGAGCCACCGGCATGGAGGGAGAGCGCCGACGGGAGGATCGTCCCCGCGAACACCGCGAGCAGCACGGTCCAGCTGGCAGATTCACTGAGTACACGACCCTAGTCGCTTCCCGCGAGCGCATACTGGCCGAGTGCGCCAAAATAGAGTTTGTCTAGGCAGGTGTCCGCTTCCCCAGGTCGACACCCCCAAGCCCAACGTGGACAAATCGAAGTTCTGTCGCTTCCATAAAAGCCACGAGCACGTTACAGAAGACTGCATCCACCTCAAGGACGCGATTGAAATCTTGATCAAGGACGGCCACCTGAAGAGATACACCCATGGAGGAGAAGCCTCGCGGCAAGATGCCCCCGAGGCCAAGAGAGTCGAAGACCTCCCCTCTTCTGACGGTGACAACGGTCTGCAGGTTGCCCTCTGTGTCAGTCGGCCGGAAGACTGGTTCGTGCTCAGAGAATTCGGCATCCCCGACGAACCTGATCTCCCCGACAAGCCTGTGCGCCCCACCATTCGATGGGAGTATTTTTCGAAGGCCATGGTCATCTCTGGCGGATCCCCGAGGAACCTATTCGTGGGATCGGTAAAGAGAAAGTTCGAGGAACTCATCACCAGCAACTCTGGCAAAATGAGCACCCTCGACAAATTTCATGGCCGATCCAATCCGTTCACCTTCTACCTCGAGGAGCTTCCCGGGGGCTCCCCCAACTCAAACATCCCCCCTACTGAAACGGGAACAGATGGAAAACTTCGACGTCAGACGCATCCTGGTCAACGGCGGAAGCTTGGTGGACATCATGTATACCCACCTTTTCACGACCCTCCAACTCGACGAGTCCAACCTGTCCCCCTACATGGGCTCTGACCTCCAAGGGGTTCAATGGGACGACAACAAGACCATGGGGGTATGTGGAGTTAAAAGTCACCTTCGGAGAAAAGGAAACGGCCAGGGAGGTCAATGTCCGCTTCCTGGTCATCGAATGCTCGTCCCTCTACAACTATATCCTCGGCAGGACGACGATGGCAGAACTCACTGCGGTGCCCTCTACCGTCTACCTAAAAATGAAGTACTACACAAGGCGGTGGGTCGTGGTCACCCTAAATGGCGACATTGAGGCTGTCCAGAGATGCTTCAAGGTCGCGCTGAAAGGCCTAAGTACTATCTCCCCGGCAACCAAAAAATCAGCGCCCACCCCGACTCCGAAAAGCGAACCCAAGGAGCTCGTCAGCTCAGTAGACCTCGACAGCCGCTTCGCCGAAGAATCCGACCGCGAAGACGAAGCCAGCGACGCTCCTACATCCAACGGGATGCCCACCCACCCAGCGCGCCCCATCCCAGACGGTGACTTCGAGATTGTGACCCTCGGGGACGACGAGACGAGAACCGTGAAGATCGGAGCAGGACTCTCCGACCTTGCGAGGAAACAACTAAAGGCCTGCCTCTGCGAGAATGCTGATCTCTTCGCTTGGAGCGCCGCGGAAATGCCCGACCTCGACCCCGAGGTCGCCTGCCATCAGCTATCCATCAACCCAACCGCCAAGGTCGTAGTACAACGTAGGCGTAGACAGTCCCCCGAAAAGTCGGCAGTGGCTGAAAAGGCTGTAAAAGACCTCCTAGAGGCAAAAAAAATTTCAGAAGCCCGGTATTCAACCTGGCTATCCAATGTTGTACTTGTTAAAAAGAATAATGGAAATGGCGCATGTGTGTTGACTACACCGATCTCAACCGGGCATGTTCTAAGGACGCCTACCCCCTCCCTAACATCGACAAGCTCGCCGACAACTCGACGGGCTTCAAACTCTTGTCCTTTATGGACGCGTACTCAGGATACAACCAAATCCCCATGGATGAACGCGAAAAATAAAGCACGGCATTTATGACAGAGTCAGGCAACTATTACTACAACGTAATGCCCTTCGGCCTAAAGAACGCCAACGCCACATACCAACGGATGATGAACAAAGTTTTCCGGAGAGAGATTGGCGACATGCTCGAGGTATATATGGATGACATGATCGTCAAGTCCTACACGAAAGTCGACCACACCGCCCATCTTAGAAAGGTCTTCGACACAACGAGGAAATGTAGAATGCGCTTCAACCCAGAGAAATGTACCTTCGGGGCCCGCGCAGGGAAATTCCTCGGATTCTACTTAACCGAGCGTGGGAATTGAAGCAAACCCAGACAAGTGCCACGCATTTTCGGAAATCACCACGCCAACCTCGAAGAAATCTATACAATCCCTCAACGGTGTCGCCTCACTTTCCTGATTCATCGCCAAGTCCGCACAGCACGCCCTCCCTTTCTTCAAGCTGCTTAAAAAGGAAGCCATGTTTGAATGGACAGAGGAATGCGAGCAAGCCCTCCATCACCTCAAACGCGTCATGTCCGAACCACCCGTGCTGACATGACCCGAAGTCGGAGAAACCCTATACCTATACCTGGTCGTGGCTAACGAGGCCGTCAGCGTTGTACTGATCAGGGAAACTCACGAAGGGCAAAAGCCAATCTACTTCACGAGTAAAGCTCTCCACGGTCCCGAAGTAAGATACCAGCAGATCGAAAAGGTCGCTTTGGCCCTCATCACCGCCGCATGACGCCTCCGACATTACTTCTTGGCCCACACCATTGTGCTCAGAACCGACCAGCCCGTCAGGCAGCTCCTCAGCCGACCAGACATGGCAGGACGAATGCTAAAGTGGTCGTTAGAACTATCTGAGTTCGACATCGTCTATGAAGGAAGGAAGGCCCTCAAAGCTCAAGTCCTGGCCGACTTTGTCACCGAGATGACCCCCTTTCCAGACCCTACCACAGGGAGCCACAAGTGGACTATCTTCGTCGATGGCTCCTCAAACTCCACGGGCAGCGGCAGGAATCATCATCGACAATGAAGAAGGCACCATCATAGAAGTCTCTCTGACGCTGGCCTTCCCGACGACGAACAACCAAGCCGAGTACGAGGCGTTCCTGGCCGGGCTTCGCTTGGCATCAGACATCGGGGCCAAGGAAATAAGAATCTTCACGGACTCCCAGCTGGTCGCCTCACAAGTACGGGGGGAATATCAGGCAAAAAACGACAACCTCGCCGAATACCTGGCTCTCATTACAGAAAAAATGCAAAGTTTTGACTCCGCGGAGGTTCAATACATTCCACGCGAACAGAACACTCAAGCATATATTCTCTCAAAACTAGCAAGCACCAAAAAGAGGGGCGGGCACAAGTCGGTCATCCAGGAGATCTTATCGCAGCCGAGCACGAAAAAGGCCGAAGCACCGCTCGACGTCAACGTCATAGGAGATATCAACTGTGGGATGACGCCGTTGCACACCTACCTCAGCACAGGTTGGCTCCCCGCTGACCCCAAAGAGGCTAGCACGATTAAACGACGATCCTGCTCGTACGTCCTTCTCGAAGACAAATTGTACCGGAGAGGCTTCTGTTAGAACACAGATTGGTTCTTAATAATTACTCTTTGTTTTGATGATAACTGTTAGGAAAGTTATATTTAAGAATTATATACTCTAAAATTTGTTTGAGAGTTTTACTGCAGATTAAAATTATATTGACTCTCTAGAAGCAAATCTGTCTTTGAATACAAGAAGGTATTCTGAATCTGAAGCGCCAGATGCATCTTACAGAAGAATCTGCTTGCTTCTTACAGAAGATTCTGAGCGTAGTCTCCATAAGGATCTGAAGAAAGAAGCTCCAGAACATCCTGAGTCAGAAGCATCTGAAGATAGCCAGAAGCATCTGATGATTATCAGAAGCATCTGAAGCTGAAGCATCAGAAATATAGAAGAATATTGATTGAAGAGTTTCTCAAAGCATTGATCTACAGAAGTTTCTGAAAGTACCTACGCTGCCAAGTACTGAAGTTCTGTGTCAAGATGCTCTGATGTTCAACACGCTAGAAGCACACAAGCTGCAGAAGACTCTGATACAGCATAGTTCTGAATCTCATCAGAAGACTCTGATCTATTCAAACTCTGAAGAACTTGTTGAAACTGAAGAAGTGTTTTCAAGAATGTATCCGTTGGAATCATTCAACGTCTCTTTCCTTATTTGTGCTAGACACACTTACACAGACAAAAAGGATTTATCTGTGCCATCTATTTCAAGGAAAGGTCAGTACATGTGAAGACAAAAAGGCTCAGACCTTTTGGACTCTCTTTTCAACGTGGATAATTCAGTTGCCTATAAAAGGAGCCTCTCTCTTTTTTCTTCAGTTACATACTCTTGAGCTATACACTTGCTGAAAAGAAATCAAACATTCTTAAGCTCTCATTCTTATTCTTCATAGAATCTTTGTACTTAAATCTTAAGAGAAAAATCACTGTTGTGATTATAGCTTTATAGAAGCATTAAAAAACTCTTGTATTTTATTTACATTGTTTGTAAAGGAATTTCCTTAAGAGGATTCAGTGTGAATCAGTAGCTCTTGAGAAGACTAAGAACTGTAGTTCTTAGGTGATACTATTGTAATCAGTTTGATTTAATAGTGGATTAAGACCTTGTTGAGAAAGGCAAATCACTCTGGAAGGGTGGACTGGAGTAGTTGTTTAACGAACCAGGATAAAAATAATTGTGTGATTTATTTCAAGTTTTAATTTTCTAAACTTATTCAACCCCCCCCCCCTTCTAAGTTATATCTCACCTTCAGTTGGCATCAGAGCTCCGGTTCTGAGTGTGCTATCACTTAACAGTGTCAGTAAAGATCCAGAGGAGATATACTTTGATCTATATATTTATTTGTTATCATGGCTGATAATTCAATCAACAATAAATATGAAGAGAAGGATAGGATTAGTACCAAACCTCCAATGTTTGATGGAGAAAAATTTGACTATTGGAAAGATAGAATAGAAATTTTTTTTCTTGGGTATGATGCTGATCTTTGGGATTTGGTCATTGATGGATATGTACATCCTACTGGAGAGGATGGCAAAAAGATTGATAGAAAATCAATGACTGAAGTGCAGAAAAGAGACTTCAAGAATCACCACAAAGCCAGAACTATATTGCTTAATGCAATTTCTCATACTGAGTATGAGAAGATTACTAACAGAGATACTGCTCATGACATGTTTGAATCACTCAAAATGACTCATGAGGGAAACTCCCAGGTTAAAGAGACAAAGGCTCTGGCGCTCATACAGAAGTATGAGGCATTTAAAATGGAAGATTCTGAAAATATAGAAACTATGTTTTCTAGATTTCAGATTCTTACAGCTGGTCTGAAAGTTCTGGACAAGGGCTACTCAACGTCAGATCATGTCAAGAAAATCATCAGAAGTCTTCCCACCAGATGGAGACCAATGGTGACTGCATTAAAGATGGCAAAAGATCTGAACAAGATCTCCTTAGAAGAACTTATCAGTTCTTTGAGAAGTCATGAAATTGAGCTGGAAGAAGATGAACCCCAGAAGAAAGATAAAGGTAAATCCATAGCTTTAAAATCTAACAAAACTGCTAAAGCTCTGCAGGTTATTCAAGAAAGCTCTGAAGAATCTTCTTCTGAAGAAGAAGATGAGTTGTCCATGCTGCCCAGAAGGATTAACAAACTCTGGAAGCACAAGGGAAAGAAGTTTAACAACTTCAGAAGATCTGACAACAGGAAAGAATCTTCTAGTCACAGAAGATTTGCCAAGAAAGATGTGGTGTGCTATGAGTGCAAAGAACCTGGGCACTACAAAAATGACTGCCCTAAACTTCTGAAAGAAAAACCTAAGAAGAAGTTCAACAAGAAGAAAAAGGTTCTGATGGCAACATGGGATGACTCTGATGAGTGTGAGTCATCTTCTGAATCTGAAGAAGAATGTGCAAACGTTGCATTGATGGCCAGGACAGAGGATCAAGAAGAAGGTACCTCTGGATATGAATCAGAATCAGAATCTGATGATGATGCAGAAGAGGTAATGGCCAAACTTACCAAAGAAGAACTCATTAAAGTTTTAACAGAAGTTCTTAAAAGTTACAACAACATCAAACTCAAATACAAGAAGCTGAAAAGCAATCTTGAATCTGAGATTGATCTTCTGAAAACAGAACTTGTTGAGCAGAAGGAAATAAATTTAAAAATAAAAAATGACTTTGATAGAACTCAACAAGAATCTGATTCTGAAACTAAGTCTTGTGAAAATATTTTAGAAAAATATGACTCTAGTTTTCAGAAGTTTCTCACTAAGAGCATAGACAGAAGCAAGATGGCTTCCATGATCTATGGTGTTAGTGGAAACAACAGAAGAGGCATTGGATATGAGTCTTCATCTGGAAGCAATCCAAAACCTGTTGACAAACTTTTTATCAGTAAGACACCTCTGTACTCTCAATTCAAATTTGGTCATCTGAATGACATTAAACACACAAGCTCTGAGAAGAGTACTTATGTGTTTAAACCAAAGGCAAGTCAGAATAAACATTATGTTGCAAAACAGAAGTTTAGACAAACTTGCAAACCAACTAACCCCAAAGGACCCAAGAAGATCTGGGTACCTAAAGACAAAATAATTCCTGTTGCAGATGTTCTTAGCAGCAAAGTCAGGACACCAATCATGGTACCTGGACTCTGGATGCTCACGACACATGACAGGAGAAAGGTCTATGTTCCAAAGCCTGGAACTTAGATCTGGAGGGGACGTAAAGTTTGGAGGGAACCAGAAGGGCAAGATCATTGGATCTGGCACTATTGGAAATGGTAAGCTTCCCTCTATTACTAATGTTCTGTTAGTTGAAGGATTGAAACATAATCTGTTGTCCATAAGTCAATTAAGTGACAATGGTTATGATATAATCTTTAATCAAAAATGTTGCAAAGCTGTATCTCAAAAGGATGGCTCTATCCTATTCAGTGGAAAGAGGAAACACAACATTTATAAAATTAACCTTTCAGAACTTAAAGTTCAAAATGTAAAATGCCTTTTATCTGTGAATGATGAGCAATGGGTCTGGCATAGAAGATTGGGGCATATTAATATGAGACGTATATCTCAGATTAATAAACTCAATCTGGTCAGAGGACTTCCTAAGTTGAAGTTCAACTCAGATGCTCTGTGTGAAGCATGTCAAAGAGGTAAATTTTCAAAATCTCATTTTAAATCAAAAAATGTTGTGTCTACCTCCAGACCATTGGAATTACTTCACATTGATCTGTTTGGACCAGTGAAAACTGCATCCATCAGAGGCAAGAAGTATGGATTAGTCATTATAGATGACTACAGCAGATGGACATGGGTAAAGTTTCTAAAACACAAGGATGAGTCTCATTCTGTGTTCTTTGACTTCTGCAATCAAGTTCAGATTGAAAAAAGATTCCAAAATTATTAAAGTCAGAAGTGATCATGGTGGAGAATTTGAAAATAAACATTTTGAAAAATATTTTTCTGAAAAAGGCATTGCACATGATTTCTCCTGCCCTAGAACTCCACAACAAAATGGAGTTGTAGAGAGGAAAAATAGAACATTGCAAGAGATGGCCAGAACCATGATCAATGAGACAAATCTGGCAAAACATTTTTGGGCAGAAGCAATTAACACAGCTTGCTATATTCAGAACAGAGTGTCTGTAAGACCTCTTCTGGAAAAGACTCCTTATGAATTGTGGAGAAACAGAAAGCCTAACATTTCTTATTTTCATCCTTTTGGATGTATTTGTTATATGCTTAATACTAAAGATAATCTGAACAAGTTTGATTCCAAAGCACAGAAGTGTTTCATGCTTGGTTATTCTGAACGCTCTAAAGGCTACAGAGTATTCAATACTGAAACACAGATTGTTGAAGAATCTATTCATGTTAGATTTGATGATAAGCTTGGCTCTGAAAAGCCAAAGCAGTTTGAAAGTTCTGCAGATAGAGAAGTGATTCTCACAGACTCTGAAGGATCAGAGGCAGAAAAGGCAAATATCAAAGAATCTGAAGCAAACTCCAGATGCTACACCCTTTAACTTCCAACTAAACAACTTGCAAATTTCTGAAAGACCAACTGTCAGAGGATCTTCCTCCAGAATCAAATCATCTCATCCAGAAGATGTGATTATTGGAAAGAAAGATGATCCAATCAGGACAAGATCATTTCTCAGACTTCTGAATCTTCTTTATTTGGCTTAGTGTCAATAATAGAACCCAACATCTGTAGATGAGGCTCTGGAAGATAATGAATGGATTATAGCTATGCAAGAAGAGATGAATCAATTCACCAGAAATGAAGTTTGGGATCTGGTCCCTAGACCCAAAGGATTCAATATTATAGGAACAAAATGGGTTTTTTCAGAAATAAGCTGAATGAAAAGGGAGAAGTAGAAAGGAATAAGGCAAGGCTGGTTGCTCAGGGATACAGTCAGCAAGAAGGTATTGAATACACTGAGACATATGCTCCAGTGGCAAGGTTAGAATCTATACGCCTTCTGATTTCTTTGCTGCACAGAATAACATCACTCTGTATCAGATGGATGTTAAAAGTGCCTTTCTTATGTATTGTAGAAGAAGAAGTATATGTCCATCAACCTCCTGGATTTGAAAGTGAAAACTTTCCAGATCATGTTTTTAAATTAAAGAAATCTCTTTATGGATTAAAACAAGCTCCCAGAGCTTGGTAAGAGAGGTTGAGCAATTTCCATTCTGAAGAAAAATTTTATCAGAGGAAAAGTGGATACAACTTTATTCTGTAAAACTGTTAAGAAAGATCTGTTGAATTGTCAAATTTATGTAGATGACATTATTTTTGGATCAACAAATATTACGCTTGGAAAGGAGTTTGCTAAATGTATGCAGGAAGAGTTTGAAATGAGCATGATGGGAGAATTGAGATTCTTCTGGGAATCCAAGTCAATCAGACTCCACAATGCACCTACATACATCTAAACCAAGTATGTTAAAGAGCTTCTGAAGAAGTTCAACATGGTTGATAGCAAAATGGCAAAGACTCAATGCATCCTACAAAGCACTCTAGGTAAGGAAGAGGTAAGTAAGAAGGTAGATCAAAAACTCTACAGAGGTATGATAGGATCTCTTCTATACTTGACTGCTTCTAGACCAGATATTCTGTTCAGTGTCCTGCTTATGTGCTAGATTCCAATCAGATCCTAGAGAATCACACTTAACAGCTGTTAAGAGGATTCTAAGGTATCTGAAAGGTACTGCTAACATGGGTTTGTGTTACAAAAGATCTGATGAATTTTCATTAGTTGGATTCTGTGATGCTGGACTATGCTGGAGACAGAGTTGAACGTAAAAGCACTTCTGGAAGCTGTCAGTTTCTTGGAAGTCATCTGATCTCATGGTACAGCAAGAAGCAACCTACCATAGCACTATCAACTACAGAGGCAGAATACATTGCTGCTGCTGGATGTTGTACTCAGATGCTCTGGATGAAGAGTCAATTAGAAGATTATCAAATCTATGAGAGTAATCTTTCTATCTTCTGTGATAATACTTCTATTATACTATATGTTTGTCAAAAAATCCAATCTTGCATTCTAAGGCTAAACATATAGAAATTAAACATCATTTCATCAGAGATTATGTTCAGAAGGGAATCATAAATTTAGCCTTTGTTGATACAGATCATCAATGGGCAGATATTTTTACAAAACCCCTTGCTGAGGGTAGATTTAAGTTCATTCTGAAAATATTTGTATGGATTTTTGTCCAGAGTAATATTTATCAGAAGCAATCTCTCAGATGCAAATTGTTTAATGATCTGAAGTATTTCATATGTTCATTTGTTCTATTCTGATTATTATTTCTGATGTGAAAATCTGAACTGACCATCTTTAGAAGATCTGAACGTGACTAACGTTTCATTTCTTGAGAGAATTCAGAACAGCATGCAAGCAAACACGTGTCCCACAAAATCTGAAGAGGTGGCGTGTGGACAACTGAAAAGACATTTGAGGTGAAATTTGAATAGTTAAATTCTTGATTTCCCCCCCAAATCTGTCAGAAGCATTTATTATTTGAAATGATTTTATTCTTTTCATTTAATGCTGATCCAACGTGCTTTAATTCTGTCTTTTGGTGTGCCTATGTGTTTACTATAAATACTTGAAGTGTTTTCACTTTCACACTTTTCACTCTTAGAATTTATATGCATTTTCATCTCTTGTTCTCTCTTCACAAAAACCCCAAACCTAAGTGTTCTAAAAAGCATTCTTCAATGGCGTCTTCTTCATCAACAACTGCTCAGTTTCAATCAACAATGGCTGCTGTAACTTCAGACAATCTTGGTGCTAATCCTTACATTCCTCCTCAGAGAACTCTTCTCACACCTATTGAAAAGTTAGAAGTGTTGTGTGAATCCATGGTTGAGTTTGACTCACTGGCTGAAAATGGGTTTGATTTTCGTTCCATTGTTAGAGCTCAAGGCTGGGTAAAATACTTTGATAGACTGTTTGGACCAGTTTACCCTTTGCTTATTAAGGAATTCTGGATCCATGCATCTGTGTATCCAAAGTTTATTCTGTCATCTGTGCTGGGAAAGGAGATCATCATCACAGAGGATCTTATTAGAAAACTGATTGGTTATGAAGAAACAGATGGTGTTTCACATCTGCCAGTTGGACGTGTTGATATGGATGAAGTCTATGATGAGGTTATGACTGTTGGACAAGCCTCTAACAAATTCAAAGATCTGAAACCAGAATACAAGATCTGGGCCAAGATCTTCATGGGATGCATTCATCACAGAAAATTAACAAACTCCCCCAGATTATGTCAACAATGAGCAGATCTATTTTATGTACTGCCTCAGTCAGAGTAATAAGGTAGATCTTCCTCACTTATTGTTCATGCATCTGTGGAATCACATAAATGCATCCAGAGAATCTGTGAAGGAAAAGACTCAGAAGATCAGGAATTGGATACCTTTTGGAAGGCTGCTATCAGATCTTCTCACTGAAAATGGTTTAGTGGCTGCTCTGTATGATGCTGGTGTAACAGAGGAACTAGAGTTCATTATGGGAAAGCCTCTGAACTCTAAGAGCCTTTTGAGACTCAAGATTGTAGATGAACTTACCACTGCTCCAAAGAAGTTGAACATGTCTGATCTGAATAAAAGGATTCCAGTATCAGATTTCCCTCTATTTTTTGCTGAAGAACCTAGACACATTGTTCTGATGTATATAGAGGAATGCAAAAGAGAAGGAGTGCCTGTACCTGCAAATGTATTTCAACTTGTCAAGCAACCCCTTCCAGATGCAGGAGAAGAAGAAGAAGAAGCAGAAGTTCCACTTCAGAGGAAAAGACCTCAACCTGCAGCAGAATCTGAACCTGTCCAGAAGAAGGCTAAGATTGCTGAAAGTCCCAAGGATCTTCTGAAGTGAAAAGATTCTGGAGAAGCTGCATCTACTAAAAGGATTAAACTAAAAGGTATTAAAGCTTCTGTCTCTTCTAAAACTGCTGTTATAAATGATTCTATTAAGTCTGTTCCCAAACCCCCTGTTACTCAAACTACATCTGTTGCTGCCCCCAGCTCTGTATCACCTCAGAAACAACCCACTGCTCCTATATCAAAACCACCTCAACCAAAATTACACATCAAACACTTCACTCCAAAACCATCAAAATCTGTTCCAAAACCATCAGAACCACAACCTAAAGAAAAACAACCAACAGAATCACAACCTACAGAACCACAACCAACTATTCCACAACAAACAGAACCACAACCAACACAACCATCAGAACTACCACAAAATTCTGATAAACAAAAATCTGCATCACCCACAACAGATAATCTCCCAGAAAAACAAACCTCAGAAGATCAACCACAAAATGAATCTGTCATTCCACCTTCACCAATTCAATCTTCTGAACCTGTAGCAACTGTTACTTCTGAACCCACTCAAGTAACTTCTGCTCCTGTTTCATCTGAATCACCTACTCATCAACCTGAAATTCCTTCAGAACCATCTCATATCCCTGAGACAGAAGTTCTTGATATCACTCCATTAAAAACAGTGTTTCAAGTTTCTTCTACCTCTTGTACACCAGAAACATCCTCAAATTCATCTGAATCAGACATTCACCCTGACTTTCTGATTAATCCATCTGACAAATATCCTGTTCATGACCCTGAACCTGAATCATCTGTACCTACCAAAACTACAATTCCAGAACCTATGCCTCCACCTGAACCTTCATCTGAGATGATTGTTCCTTCTTCTATTCCATCATCATCTGGAATCTCTTGTGCTCAAGTGTCCTCTCTGTATCATAATTTATCTTATGGTTTCAAACTTAAAGATTTTTATGATAGAGTTGAGCCCTCTGAACCCTTGACACCTCTGAGACCTAAACTTACACCAACCCTTCCCTCTGTGATCCTTTCATATATTAAATCTTTGGAAAATGAAGGATCTTTAGCCACCATATCTGATAAATCTGGTAAAGCTGCTGTTTCAGCTCTGCATTCTGCATCTGACAACACAGTTGCATCTGATAAACCATCAAAATCTTCTTTTGTACCATACTCTAATGCAGTCTTTGATGATGTTTACCCACGCACCAGACCTCAACCCAATCTGATTAATGCTTTAAACAGATCCCTTCCTCAGAAACCAGAAATTCCATTTTTCCCATATGTTCCCCCTCCTCTGATTTCCATTCCAAAATCATTGATACCACCAACTCCAAAGCCTAAACAGATGACTCTGGAAACCTTGCTCAAACCTCCACCCAGACTTAATATTGAACATTTATTTCAAACGTTTTTGCAAGAATTACAGATGTCTTTAGGTACTGTTCAAAGAAGATGTTCTGAATCTATGGATGTAAATGAGACTGAAATCATCTGGAAAGGATTTCTGAATAGATTCAACACTGTAGCTTCTAATCTGAAGAACATTTGTTCTGATGATGCAAAGCTCAGAGCTGAAAGGAATCAATTCTGGATTGATAACAAGACTGGGCCTCTGCTGTGTTTGGATGCTCCTCCACCTCCTCCTCCACCAGAACCAATTGCCCCTACTCTAAATATGACTCTGGTAGAATCCTCTTCAGGATCTCCAGAACATATGGCTATTGACTCTGTTCAGGATACAGAACCTCCATCATCTGAAATCAAGACAGAGAATCCAGATTTGGCAAACAAGATTGCTGCTCTGGAAGCTGGTCAATCTGAAATCAGATCTTGGATGGCGAAGCAGGACAAGAAATCTGAGGACATGTCAGAATGGATGACCAAACAAGATGAGAAGAATGAGACAATCACTAAGTTCATGTCAAAACAAGAGCAATCACAATCTGAGATCACAGACCTTTTGAAGATGCTTTTGTCTAAACACACTTAGATTTTTTTTTCTCATGTTTGTGCATCTGTTATCTTTGCATCTGAATGTTTTGTAATATCTTCTGATGTACTTTGTGATCTGTTATCTTTAATTAAATCAGACTGTTTTTCTCCATTGAATTATCTGCTTTTATTCCTTTTACTTGTCTTTTTTTAAAAAGTTTTTTTTACCTTTTGCTTATGACAAAAAAGGGGGAGAAAATAAAGATCTAATCTATTTAATATAATTTCACTAGAATGAATCTTCAGACATATCTATTCCTTCTAATATTTTAATTGACTATTTCAGAACTTTTGATAAGAACACTCTATAAAGAACCTCTGAGTTTCTCAGATCATTTATCCTTTATCAAAATCTGAATCTTATATCTGCAAGATATTCTGACCATTAATTATTACAAGACAAACAAGATCTGACTCTGAAGATTACTCAAGATAAAAAGGGAAGTTTCTATTCCTTTTTCATATTTAACTCAGGGGGAGATTCATCATCTCAGGGGGAGTTATAATTCTTTAAATTCAATTAAATAAAATTTCTGATACTTTTTGTCATCATCAAAAAGGGGGAGATTGTTAGAACACAGATTGGTTCTTAATAATTACTCTTTGTTTTGATGATAACTGTTAGGAAAGTTATATTTAAGAATTATATACTCTAAAATTTGTTTGAGAGTTTTACTGCAGATTAAAATTATATTGACTCTCTAGAAGCAAATCTGTCTTTGAATACAAGAAGGTATTCTGAATCTGAAGCGCCAGATGCATCTTACAGAAGAATCTGCTTGCTTCTTACAGAAGATTCTGAGCGTAGTCTCCAGAAGGATCTGAAGAAAGAAGCTCCAGAACATCCTGAGTCAGAAGCATCTGAAGATAGCCAGAAGCATCTGATGATTATCAGAAGCATCTGAAGCTGAAGCATCAGAAATATAGAAGAATATTGATTGAAGAGTTTCTCAAAGCATTGATCTACAGAAGTTTCTGAAAGTACCTACGCTGCCAAGTACTGAAGTTCTGTGTCAAGATGCTCTGATGTTCAACACGCTAGAAGCACACAAGCTGCAGAAGACTCTGATACAGCATAGTTCTGAATCTCATCAGAAGACTCTGATACAGCATAGTTCTGAATCTCATCAGAAGACTCTGATCTATTCAAACTCTGAAGAACTTGCTGAAACTGAAGAAGTGTTTTCAAGAATGTATCCGTTGGAATCATTCAACGTCTCTTTCCTTATTTGTGCTAGACACACTTACACAGACAAAAAGGATTTATCTGTGCCATCTATTTCAAGGAAAGGTCAGTACATGTGAAGACAAAAAGGCTCAGACCTTTTGGACTCTCTTTTCAACGTGGATAATTCAGTTGCCTATAAAAGGAGCCTCTCTCTTTTTTCTTCAGTTACATACTCTTGAGCTATACACTTGCTGAAAAGAAATCAAACATTCTTAAGCTCTCATTCTTATTCTTCATAGAATCTTTGTACTTAAATCTTAAGAGAAAAATCACTGTTGTGATTATAGCTTTATAGAAGCATTAAAAAACTCTTGTATTTTATTTACATTGTTTGTAAAGGAATTTCCTTAAGAGGATTCAGTGTGAATCAGTAGCTCTTGAGAAGACTAAGAACTGTAGTTCTTAGGTGATACTATTGTAATCAGTTTGATTTAATAGTGGATTAAGACCTTGTTGAGAAAGGCAAATCACTCTGGAAGGGTGGACTGGAGTAGTTGTTTAACGAACCAGGATAAAAATAATTGTGTGATTTATTTCAAGTTTTAATTTTCTAAACTTATTCAACCCCCCCCCCCCTTCTAAGTTATATCTCACCTTCAGCTTCATGGTCCCCCTCCTCAAATGCATCGACACCTCCCAGGACGCTGCCGTTCTGGAGGAAATCCACGAGGGCATCAACGCGCAGCACCTCGGGGGACGATCCCTGGAGAGAAAGGCCCTGCGAGCAGGATACTACTAGCCATCTATGCAAGAGGACGCGAAAGAGCACGTCAAGAAATGCGACAGAAGCCAACTACATGGGGACATGCACCTCGCCCCACCGAGCGAGCTCAAATCCTTATCCTCCCCTTGGCCGTTTGCCTGGTGGGGGATGGATATCCTCGGTCCCTTCACCTTAGGCTCATATCAGAACAAGTACCTGATCATGGGCGTCGACTACTTCACCAAATGGATTGAGGCCGAAGCCCTTGCCAAAATCACGGCCCACAACATACTCTGATTCTACAAAAGAAATACCCTCGCAAGATTCGGTGTCCTACTCGCCATCGTCACCGACAAAAATTTTCGGGACTTCGTCACAAAACTCGGGACCAAGCATCACTTCACCTCGGCCGAACATCCTCAGACGAACGGCCAAGCCGAATCCGCGAACAGGGTGATACTTAGAGGACTAAAGCGAAGACTCGGCGACACCAAGAGAGCGTGGGTCGAGGAACTCCACAGCGTCCTATGGGCATACCGAACCACACCTCACTCAACCACGGGGGAAACACCATTTCTCCTCACGTATGGAACCGAGGCGGTGATCCCGGTTGAGATGCGAGAGCCGTCCAGACAAACTGAGGCTCCCTTCGACGCCGAGGACAACGACGACGCCCTCCGAAAGGAGCTTGACCTAGTCGAAAAAATTCGGCCGGGGACATCTCTTCGAGAGGCCCGGCTGAAACAACAGGTAGCACTTCGCCACGACAACAGAGTCCTGAAACGCGAATATCAGATCGACGACTTAGGCTTGCGAAGAAACCAAAAGGACTCTCGCGAAGGAAAACTAGCCGCGAATTGGGAAGGCCCATATCGTGTTCGCGACAAGACGAAACACGGGGCCTATTACCTCGAAAACCTACACGGGGAACAACTAGCTCGACCATGGAACGCCGAGAAGCTAAAAAGGTACTACAGTTAAACACTGCCCATGACGCCCAGGCATCGCGACCACCGGGAGGCGACATGGTACCACCGCACCTCCTCGCGTCTCCTAGAGACCAACAAAACAACAAGCCCTGCCTTTGTGTGCGTAGGCAGAAGGCTCTGCTCGACAGAGAATCCCTCGATCGAGACTCCCCATTGCCGTACTAGCATCAGCAGGATACCTAGCTCGCGATGGGACTTTCACGTCGCGGGGAGAAACTACCCCCGAAATGGCCAGGTAACAAAACCGGCCAACCGACCAGTTCTCCACACTACCGGAAACAATTATTGTTGAGCTACTACTCCGGATAAGCCCAAGGGCATAACAAACATGCGTTTCAAACATACAAACATATATTTCGAGCATACAAAAGTGCAGAAATAAAACGAGCATAACACCATGCAAAAACAAAACAAAGCGCACACTTAAACAAATTTTCGAAAGTATATCATATAAAAGCGGGCGCCAGCCTAGTAGTTAATGTTACATCACCAAGAAGGGCACACAGGCCCGGTAAAGAAAACACTTAGAAAAATATACAAATTCTTTGGCACGCAGGCCAGAATACGCGGGCACGCAGGCCCAGAACTAATCTATGCTCCCTCTTCCTCCTCCACTTCAGGCTCGGCGGGACGGGCATCGGGACCAGCCTCCTCGGCGCTGGGGTCAACCACCCGACCATCGATTATCTCGTGGAAAGGCCCGATGCCGTCCTCGACCAGGTCGACGCCAAAGTTCACCACCTTAAGTTGCGCGATAGTACCATTGAAACCCACTGCAAAGGCCTCCAGACAGTCACCTTCCAGCACCCGTATTCTGGCGAGCAGATCAGCCTGGGTGACCATCTGTCTGTCTTCGTCGGTCTCGTCGTTGGCAGGACGGAGGCAGCCCTCCAGCGTCTCCACGCGAGCCTTCAGTGCCCGCACTTCCTCCTCAGCGGCCTTCAACCTCTCCTCGGCGCTATCCCCTCTCTTGCGCTCACTAGCATTCTCCCCCCGGCTCTTCTCCAGCTCTTCGGTAAGTTGGGTCATCCTCCCCCGGTTCAGCTCCAGGTCCTCGATGGCCTTGTTCAAACTAGACTACGCGAAAGCGAGATTACCCTGCAGCTTAGACAGTTCCACGGCCGAACAGCTCTCCTCACTCAGAATCATCGCCGTGGTGAAGGTCCGCATCAGAGCACCCAAGTCCTCCCTCAGGACACGCCTTCGAGTATCCCGGTCCGCACTTAGGACATCCTTCGCCTCCCCGGCCAGTATGCTAGGCGACCTGTCCCCGTGGAAGTAACCAGAGTGCTGATGGCAAGGCGCGATAGAGTAACCCTCCTCGGCAGAGCCCGTCGATAGGTCGACCAAGGCCTCCACCTCCTGAACCCTGGGCCTCTTTGGAGCCCCCTAGAATGTGGGTGACTGACTGATTGGAGAAGACGAGGATCCCTTACCATCCTGATCAGCGGAAGCTTGCCCAACCAACTTGCCAACCCGCGTCTTCGGAACAGCAGCGACCTTTGACGCGCGCAACTTCTTCACCCGCTCCTCAACAGAAGACATGTTCCCTGCAAAACAAAGAAAATGGGTCAATAACAGATAAAGAATACCAAACTGAGAGAGGGTAGAGGTGTCCACCACCTAGATAGCAAAGGGCCTCCGCCTCCGAAGAACACTCGAGCAGGGCTTTTATATTGATCAACCTTACTGTCTCGCGGACATTCCCCGGGCTATCGAGGATGTACTGGCCGTTGGGGGTCACCAACATCGACGGCGGCAGGCTGCGCACAAACGAGACTATCTTCAAATAGCCGGCCATGTCCTCATCATCGAGCGACCCCATGCGCACTATGTACCGGTCAGTCCCCCGAGAGAAATGTTTCGGAGACCATTCCACGTGCACCCTCGGCAGCATGACGGCTTCCCGCTGGCCGTTCACAATCTGCTCCCCTTCTGAATATAAAGAGTCGACCCCCGCATGCGTGATAGGGCTGACGATGAAGAAACGACCCTTGAAATCCCGAACAGAGTTCATGTACGTCTTGAAAAGCCTGTTCGGTTGCTTGAACGACACCCATCTGTGCCGACCATCCACCATCTGCCGCTGCAGATGGAAGACGCGGAAGAATAGCGACAGCGTGACACTGACCTCGAGATAGAGGCACACGACCTCGAATGCCCGAATAAAAGCCAAGGCATTCGGATGCAGTTGCGAGGGGGCGAGCCTCAACCAGTCGAAGAGGCCGAGGTGGAAGTCTGAGAATGGCAGCCTGAGCCTGGCCTCTTTAAAATAGAACTCATACATCGGGAACCACATCCTCCCGTACTTCGAGCATATACGGTGGCGCTCCCGAGGACGGTAAACTTGCCAATTATGGGGGTCGCCTTCTTCCCGGTCCTCCACGGTGGCGTAGACTCCCGTCGGGTCAGAAACGAAACAAGAAGGCATGGACAGAGGCTCCTCGGCCACCCACTCCTCGAGGGGAAGAACGCGCTCGTCGAAGTATGGAACGTCCGGTTCATTGTCCTCGACCATTGTCCCCAGGACAAACATAGTCATTAACAACTGAAAAGTAGAAGGTAATGGTGAATTCGATGACAAAGATCAAATTCACCCTTCCACTGCAAGTCAAGTGAAAGGGCGACGAGGACAAACCGAGAATCGTCCTCGGTGGCTCTATCCAAATCCTACCATCTCCCCGGGACACCTACCTAATCTAATCTACACACTCTCCCCGGGGCGTTCATCAGAATAAGCGTCTCTCCCCGGGGCGTTCATCAGAATAAGCGTCTCTCCCCGGGGTGTTCGTCGGAGCAAGCATCTGTCCCCTGGGCATTCATCGGAATAGGCATTTTTCCTCGAAACGCTCACTCTAAAACACTAAAAAACCCGCCTACAACGGCAGAGACCCACACCTCTCCTCGGGGCATTCAACGTGCCTCGACCATGGTCCTAAAACAAACAGGAAAAATAAAAGAAAGGAGAAGAAAAACTTACTATATTTAGATCTGTGGCAGAGTGCGAGACGACTGCTGCGACGGAGATATCAGACAATAGCGAGGCGGCAGGTCAGAGAGATTGAGAGCAAGAAGGCAAAAAATGGAGAATGAGCGGGGGCTCGCTTACTTATACCCAAGCACGGTACTCGAAGCGTTCCTAGGTACTCGAGTACCCTAGGGTAGCCGCCCTAGCAGCCACCCAACGCACGACACGTGGCGAAGACTGATAGTCGCGTCCCCTCACATCTCCCCGCCAACACGTGTCCTCAACCCCGGACGCCCGAGGACGAGGAAAGACTCGCGCACTCGCGTCCCTGCAAAGCACGAGCTGAAGGATTTTTCTCCTCAGGCTAATCTCTCCTCCCCGACACAACGTCATTAAGTCCTCGCTCCCTCCCTCGGAGCTACGACTTGGGGGGCTCCTGTTCTGACCTGGGCCTTGGCTTGGCCGAGCAAACCCAACCAAATAATATTCTGCCAAGCCCAATCCAGCTTGGGTCGCAGCCGTCGAGCACATGGTCCCCGACAGGCAGGTAATGTCCCTCCGCGGGCAGAACCTGCCTCATTTGTATCGAACGCAAGACTCCCCGTCGGGCAGACATTGCCCCCGTTTGGCAGAACCTTCCTCCGCGGGCAGAACCTTGTCCCCTTGTCGAGACGAACAACGCGTCCTTCACACGTTCTCTACGTGCTCCCCTCCATGGGGACACGTCACCAACCAACTGCCCATCTTCGAAAGAGCAGGTCAAACCCACTTTTCGGAGATCACGGGACAGTTGAACTAGGGCGAAGACCACATTCTGGTCTTCACTACGCCACGTAAGCCCTAGCAGTCACTTGGGTTGGGCTTGGCCATCCAGCCCAACTCAAATGACCGTTGGCCCTGTGTCGCTTGCGCGAAAATAAGGTGCCGGCATGACAGAAGAGTCGCCACCTTTCGTTATTTATCCCTTAGAGCGGGAAAGGAAACGATCGGAAAAACCTGACGAATAAGGGTAAGACAAGGTCATCGCAACCATTGTCTGGATTCGGGAGTCGGTTATGCAAGGGGAAGGTATTAGCACCCCTCACGTCCTTCGTACTCGACGGGATCCTCGCTTGTTTGTTTACTTGGACTGGTTGGTTTTATTCTATCTACCTATCAAGGCTGGCTGAAAAAGAAAATAAAAAATGACTCGGCAAAGCGTCGCGCTTTATGCCTACGTATTCTCATCCGAGAATGAGAAATCAGAGTCAACGTAGTTCGACCTACGAAGGATTATGGGGGAAGGTAGCTCGCCAAGACATCGCCATCTTGTGCCTACGTACTCTCAACAGGTATGAGAGATCAGAGCTCACGTAGTTCGGGAAACTACGGTTTATTTCCCGTTTTTTACGAAAGAAGTGTTTTTTATTGTGTTTGCGATTTCAACCGCACTAGAGACTATGACCTGAGAGTGAATGCGTCGCATGTCACCCAAAGGGTACCATACTAAACATCCAGACTGTGGAAAAGAAACTCTCCCACAATCCTTTCTCAGATAGCTTAAGGCTCGTAACGTACGAAAGAAATCATTCATGATTATCGTATCTTAAACTGTTTTGAGATGAGAAGAGAACAGGCCCAGCTAGGAGGGAGACTATCAAGTCCTATTGTTATCATGCCATGGATTCATCCTATGGTTGAGGTTTGAACAGGGAACTCCTAGATGTTTTCATGCATAGGTTTCAACCTAAAAGTCTACCATCAAATCCTTATCAAAGGAAATGAGAGTCCTAAGGGATCATGTCAATGATACACCACAACAGACAAAACATCAGCTTAACAGTAAAATGCATGCAATGCAAGTGAGGGAGGAAATGTGTGTGGGGCTTCAGCCTCCACAAGCTCGTCTCAACCTCAAGCCAGTCATGAAATAACAGTAATCATACTGAAAAATAAACAACATGCTATCAAGCAATAAACAGTAAACTGCAATCGTACAGAAGAAAGAAATGAAATACCATCAGGAAAACAAACCACATGGGCAAGGGAGCTGAGCTCTACCGAATACCCGCAAGCAAAGCCACGCAATAACAATACAAGCAGAGGTAGCAACTCAACCTCTAATGCAATCCTGCTCCTAGATTCTACTTATTCTAGATGGACTTAATCTAATGCAACAGACAAGTCAAACAAAACACACAATACAGAAAAGAAAACAGAAGAAAGCTTCAGCTCCTCCAGCAGCAACTCAGTCTTCAGACTTCAATCACCAATTGCTTTCCAGGTATCAACCCTACAACGTGAGTATCAACTCATCTTCTCCCTTAAGTTTCAGCTTCTTTGATCAGCTCCACCTTCAGGCTTCACTATCTTCAGGGATCTTCAAGTATCAACTTGATCTTCACGCTCTTCAAGCTTCAGCTGGAATGTCAATCTTCAAGGATTCATCCTCTTCAATAATCTTCAATGAAGTCTTCATCTTCATGCTCAGGCTCTGACATCTCTCAAGAATAATCAAACCAGAGAAAAATCACTTACTGAATAAGCTGGGGGATATTGAACTGCTTATTTGATCACCAAGGGTGACCTATAAGGGTTCAATATCAAGTGAAGGGTTCCCTCAAAAGTTCTACCTCCTGGGAATAACACTAATCCCTCCAAAGGAGAGAGGTGTATACCCTGGAAGGACTTTGAATCACAGGGAGGAATGGATGTGAAGAATACTATCCATGTTTGAGAAAGAGATTATCTACATCTGAGCTCTCCCTAATCCTAACCCTAAAACAAGATAAAAAGAAGAAGAACAAGCTCCTCCAAGCCTCTTCCAACCTTCTAGTATGCTCCACTAAGCTCCACAATGAGATGCCAAGCTCCTAAAACCAAAGGGAAACTCCAAAGCAAAGCAAACTAAACAAAACTTGCCCTAAAGGCCACACAAACAATCATTCAATTCAAAAATCAACTAAAAATAGTATATTGTTCTATTAAATCCTAATATAAATGCTAGGGGACCCTACATAACTACCCTTAAGTCCCATATATTCCCCATAGACTAAATTGCCCTACAAAACCTAAATCTAAAATTGCTATGATCCTATGTTAAAGTTTTAATCAAATTCTACACTACTTAGAACTACCTAATTAAAACTACCCTAAAAATTGTCACAAAATTATGAAATTAATTCAGGGGGAACCTAAACCATTCATCTAATCATCCTAAAAAGATTGAGCTCAAAATCCTAAGGGAACTACCCTAATTAAATCCTGCAAATTAGTATACTACTAAAAGAATAAAAAAAAGCAATTAAAAGTATAAATGTGCAAAAAATATAAAAATAAAATAAAATGGCTATTTTATAGTTTTATATTTTTCTAGACAGAAAATGAAAAATGGGAAAAAAAGTCTCATTAAAAAATGATGATTTTTTATTTTATTATGAATTTTTGAAATGAAATAAAATTTGGAGTGAATTAATATGAGAATTGATGAGGTGGGGTATGAGAAGCAATAATATTCCGTTGATATCATGAACTGGGCCCATACTGGGGGTGCCAAGAGCAAGGCGCGCCCCAACCCAATGGTAATCAGAAAAACACATAAAATGAAAAGAAAAAAAATAAAAGGAACGGTGCGAATAGTAGGAAAGTGCAGTTAAAAATCAATTGGGCCTTGGTATAGGGGTGGGAAAAGCAACGTTTGAGAAGCCCACGCTGGGAGCTTTAGTGAAACGCGGCGTTTCACGCCCATTCTCCCTCCAATTTTCATTTTAAATCGCAGCCGTCCGATTTCTCCTTGGTCAACTAGTCTCGCGCAAATCCAACGACCCATGTATCGTCTTCAACCTTTGGACACCTAGGGTTTCATAAACCTCCATGAAAAACACTCCCATGCACACAACTTCATCTTCTTCGTGTGACCTCAATACTCCACCAAATTGCATGATCCAAAAACCAAACTTGACTAGAATTTTACGTAGAACACAACCATGCCATTGGATTCCATTGAAACAAACTACATCGTGCAAACCGAACAGTACAACTCCATGAATCCAAATTTTCTTCAGTTTTCAACCATCACAAAACTCAACAATCTTTATATATAATTAATCCTCATGCTATGCTGATTACAACCAACCAAATATCGTGCATTATAACTCCCTAAATCATTCATTCTAACTCCATCAAGAATTAACCACCATGGAAGAAACCTCACCAATTGGTCTTAAACTCATCCAAATGAATCACCTAATGGTCTCTAATGGTTTCACAACAAGAACTAACCCTAGCCATGCCTAAATCAGAGTGTGGAAGTGATTTTGCTTACCTTGACTCTTGCAATGGTAGGTGTTGAAAAGCTTCGAATCAGGCCTTGTAGATCCTCAAGAATGGTCCTCAGGTGATGAACAATACTCTGCTTGCACAAGATTTGATGGAAATGACTTGTATCTCAAGATCCAATCCCTTTTGCTCCTTTGCAACTCCACTTGGAAAGCTCTCAATTCTTCATCAATGGGGTTGCAAATCAAGATGAATGCACTCAGCAATGATTGTAGAGATGATTTGTGTGAAAAAATGGAAGGGTAATGAAGAGAAAGATGAAGTTTCAATACAATTTGCAAAATGGAGAATTTTGGTTCAATTTCTATTCTCTACCACCATTAACATCAACAATCACCAACCTTTCACCAATGGAGATTGCATTCAATATATAGACTGATTTAGAAGGGTCTAGAATCATCTAGATCAATCTAGTAGAAACTTGAACTTTCATGAAATGATACTTTGCATTTCCATTCTCACCATGTGATATATCATGACAAAAACCCTTATAACTTGATTAGTTAACTTGAATATCTCCTTACATGAGATTTAGGACAATACACAATGCATATTTCCCTTATTCATTAAGCTTTTCCTTGTTTTGGTTTGGTATGCCATTATGCAAGCAAGACTTTTACAAAGCAACCCTAAAATTTAAGCCTCAAATCAAAATTGTGGCTGAACTATTGTTCTTAAAATGTCCTTTGGAGTCAAAATGACCTATCATATGACATGGTTAGGGTTTATAGCTTGGATTTTATGATTTTCCATTTCACTTGAATTAACTTATGCCTCATTTTTAGGCCGTTTTTATCACTTTTTGCTATGAGCCTTTCCAACATCTCATGACCACCCTACTAGCCTTAAAACATCATTCTAAGAAACTTTGATGTTGAAGGTTTTTCCATTTGAAGCTTGGAAGTAGGAGATATGACCATATGCTTGAAATGACCTATAACTTCCAAATGACCAAAATGCCCTTGGCTTGTCAAAGCCATAACTTGAGTTCTACAAATCCTATCAAGGACTTATAGTACTCTCTAGAAAGCTAATAATATGCTCTTCAACCTTAATGTTGACCAAGATATCATAGGAATCATCCTACTAGGGCAAACGTTGTCTGCAAGTTGGGTGACTTTCAAAGACCCAGATTCACATACCTCAGATGACCTGTAATTTGTCAAAACCATAACTTGAGCTCCACAAATCCTATCAAGGAATTCTACCACTCAAATTAAAGCTAAGAACAAGCTCTACAACATTCATGTTGTGGGGAAGATGGGATGAAAATCACATCTTGAGCTAAAACTGCCTGGAAGATAGGGATCAAACTAGGGGATTTTACACTGTCAATCCTTAGAAACCCTAGCTTAAAACTTCTCAAACTCCTCAATCATGATGAGTTGGTCTAGGAATCATCCTTATAGTATCTCAATACATCATTCCATGACCCCATGGCTCTTGGATTAGGTCTCAACCTTCTCCAAATCATCAGTTGACCTAGGGTGGACCCAGTCAAACCCTAATTCTACCATTCATGGTTGAATCTTCTGAATTCTTGCATAATGACCTCTCTGGGCTTCTTGATGGCTTTCAAGACATCTCATAAACTTTATTAAATCTTCAAGTCCATTCTCAAAGTCTCAGAATCATCTGAGGGGCTCAAGTTATGAGACACACAACCTTGGTTTCAACCAATTCCTCTGAGGATCTCTTGAACTTTCTGATAAAGGTATCAACCTTCAAACACTTGATGGGTAAATAAATGTTGGTCAAATTTTGGGGTGCAACAGCTGCCCCTATTCAAACGGCTTGAACTTGACTGGGTGAGAAGCGAACGACTCTCAGCCAATCAAGGTGCGAGACGGTTGAATACGGGTAAACCCGAAAATTTGCCAACTGCACGAGCACACGATACTCTGCGGGGAACAAATCTTCGAATACTGCAATACTAGCTGCACGACAACTAGCTGGAGAAATACTGATCTGACATCGCCGTCAGTTATACACGTTAACTTCTTCTGACATTGTCTTCAGACAACCAAAACACCCAACATCACCGCTGGAGAGCTAAATCTGACATCGCCGTCGATCAACCAAAATACCCAACATCGCCGCTGGGGAACAAAATCTGACATCGCAGTCGGACAACCAAAATACCCAACATCACCGCTGGAGAACTAAATCTGACATCACCGTCGGACAATCAAAATACCCAACATCACCGCTGGAGAACTAAATCTGACATCGCCGTCGGACAATCAAAATACCCAACATCACCGCTGGAGAACTAAATCTGACATCGCCGTCGGACAAACATAACTCTGAGAGACATTCGGCATCGCCGTCGAACAAACATCCAACATCGCCGCTGGAAAACTAGCATAATCTGGGAAACACCCGACATCGTCGTCGAGTACTCAACATAATCTCTGCTGGGGAGTTAAAGAGTCTGACATCGCCGTCAAACATAATCTCCTGACATCGCCGCCAGAAACAATCATAATCTGACCTCGTCGTCGAATTCAAAATACCCAACATCACCGCTGGAGAACTAAAGAGTCTGACATTGCCGTCGGACAACCATCTAACATCGCCGCCGGAAATAAACATAATCTGACCTCGCCGTCGAAAAAAACATCCAACATCGCCGCCGGAAGCAAACGTAATCTGACCTCGCCGTCGAAACAAACAAACCTCCAACATTGCTGCTGAAGAACTGAAGGAGCTGACATCGCCGTCAGGATGAAGAAACTTCATTGGGGAATTGGTTACACGGTAACCGGTAATACGTAGTCGATCGTGCCATTAGGCATTCAGAGAAACTGAGAAAACCGCTTCATTAACACGGGCAAACTTCAATCATGGAGTCTTCAAGGGAGATCTCAACTTCGCCGTCGGAAACTTGCTGGGGGTGACGCTTCGCCGCTGGGGAATCTGAAGAACTATCAAGCAACTCCGCTCCGGAGGTCCAGAAATCATTCTGGATGAATTAACTCTACTGAGGACTTCAAGAATCATCTTAAACAAATAACTCCGCCTGAGACCTTCAAGAATCATCTTGAACCGATAACCGTTCTGAGCAAACACTTTGTTGGGGATTCCAGGAATTATCCTGGACAAACCCTTGCCGGGGACAAACCAATCATGGCTTGAGCAGCTTCCAAGGACTCGGCTCTCTTGGGGCTTCAGGAACCATCCTGGGCGATCTTAGCTGGGGACTCTAAGTATCAACTTGAGCAGCCAACTCTGGAGACTGCACTGGGGTCTTAAGAATCATCTTAAGCAAACGGCCCTGCTGAGGGGTTCGAGAATCATCTTGAACTGAAGACTTCACTGAGGATCTCAAAAATCATCTTGAGCAAGCGACTTCGTTGGGGGAGAATGTCAGGAATCATCCCGAGCAACTGATCCTTCGGCGGAACACTTGTAAAACAAGAATGGTAACAACCTAGATCATGTTTATGATGCATATGCTTCGGCGCCATGCTCCACACGGTGGAAATGCTATGCGTTTATGACAAATGCTATGCAATCATGCACAATTATGCGATCCCGTCAGCAAAATAAATGCCGAGGGGGAAATCCTTCTGTCAAGGAGAAAATAACTACTCAGGTAGAGGAACCATCCTGCTGAGGAGAACATGGACACGCCATTATCAATTGGACTCCGTCCGGGGAAATGATCTTCCGTTGACTGCTGCAGGGGAAACAACTTCAGTTGACTACTGCAGGGGAACGAAGCTCTACGAGAACCTGGACCTGCTGAAGGAAAGCGATATCGATCGCGAGAATAAACTGCGTGGCCGTCTCGGCTACTCTTCTGGAGATGACAACTCTGTGGGGAAACAACTTCAGTTGCTCCACACTCCACTGGGAAAACAAATCATGGTCTGATCAATTTCCAAGGATTCGACTCTCTTGGGTATCTACAAACTTGGCTGGGGAAGGAGAAATCATTCTGCTTCACTAGAGGGAGTGCGACTCTGGGGAAAATACAGCACCAACTGTTCAACACTCTGCTAGGGAAAACCAATCGTGGTCCCTACTGTTTCCAAGGATTCGGCTCTCTTGGGGTTTGCGAACTCAGCCGGGGAAAGAGAAATCATTCTACTTCACTGGGGAGAGTACGACTCTAATGAGGATTTTCAATTCCGCTAGGGAAGAAGGAGTCATCCGACTTCGGGGGAGAGTACAACTCTGCAGGGGAACGCAGCATCAGCTGTCCCAACACTCTACTGGGGAAGAGGGAATCCTCCGACTTCGGGAGAGAGTACGGCTCTGATGGGGAATCTCAATTCCGCTGGAGACTTCAGTCTGACACCATCAGTCGCGGCATACTTCGGCGTACGAATAGTTTCCTACGAAACCTGCACTTGTGACCCGGTGCTGGGGGAGAATACGAGCTTCGGCGACCTTAATGGGGAGAACACGAGCTTCGGCACCCGAACATTTCTATGAAATCTGCACTTGTGACCCGGTGCGGGGGAAGAATCCTGCTTCGGCGACTTTACTAGGGGAAACACGAGCTTCGACACCCGAACATTTCTATGAAATCTACACTTGTGACCCTGTGCTGGGGAAATACGAGCTTCGGCGCTTGAACACTTCTATGAAATCTGCACTTGTGACCCTGTGCTGGGGAAATACGAGCTTCGGCGCTTGAACACTTCTATGAAATTTGCACTTGTGACCCTGTGCTGGGGAAAGAAGACATCATTCTTCGGTGCTTGACTCAGTTGAGGAGGTGACGTTCCTTCAGGATGCGTCTGCTCGGGGAAGAGAATCCTCTCTGCTTGGGGAGACATATCAATGCTCACGATCTCGCATTCGGACTCTGCGGAGGAGAAGGCACTGAATTCTGCTGGAGAAGGAGGAATCGTCCTGCTTCGGGGATGCGCACGGCGCACTGTCTAGAAGGTGCTACACCTGCAACAACACAAACAAACAGACAAGATACCCTTCTCAAAGGGGCCTACCGAGGTTATTATCTCGTGACAATATTCAGGTAATTAATTGTTTCAACAATCAATGGGCCTAGGCCCGTGAGGTTATGTATGCGCATTTTATCAAAAACATCGGCGTTTTCATTCGCAAACAAAACAGGTAAATGCTAAACAGGCAAATGGAATTGCTAAATAATATGCATTTAATTGATGATGAACCCCTGAATGGGTAAAAATGTTTTACAACAGAGGCAAGCTCCTGGAATGAGGAAGCCGCGCAAAAATAAACATAAATATACATCAGTATATACAAATGTCGACAACGAGGCGTAGACGAACACCATAAGTTGATCCCTCTAAGACCCGCTCGACTTCGATACTTCTCTGACGCTTCAGCTTCGGAAGAGATTGATTCAGATAAACGGCCCTCAGGTCCTCCAAACCACCAAACAATGAAAGTCCACATGCGGAACGCAGTCATTTGCTTATTCAAATCCCTAACTTTTGCGTGAATCGCCCTTTACGGGTTTTCAGTTCACCGGGATACCCTTTTTTGTCGAAGCCGCCCAGTGTAGGTTTTCGACTTCGCGGGTGTACATTTTTCAATATATCCCTAATTTTTGCCCGAACCTTTTATTCTGTTTTTGGTTCGCCGGGATGCCCCTTTTTTGCCTGGACTCTTTCCTTTTTGTCCAGCGGGTCGCTTTCAAGCAAAGTATTTTTTAACTGCGTCCGCGTTCACCGGGGATGCAAAATCTTCACCATCCATCGTGGATAACAACAAAGCTCCTCCCGAGAAGACCTTGCTGACGACGTACGGCCCTTTGTAATTCGGAGTCCACTTGCCCCGGTGATCGGAGTGTGGCGGAAGAATCTTCTTCAGGACGAGATCACCCGTCTGAAAGCTTCTAGGACGCACCTTCTTATCATAAGCTTTCTTCATTCGGCTTTGGTACAGACGACCAAATGCAATCGATGCTAACCTCTTCTCGTCCATCAGGCTGAGTTGGTTCAAACGATTCGTAATCCATTCTGCCTCATCGAGTTTCACATCAACCAAAACTCGCAAAGAAGGGATCTCTACTTCTAACGGCAGGACAACTTCCATACCGTACACCAAGGAGAAAGGAGTTGCCCCGGTCGACGTACGCACCGTCGTACGATAACCGTGCAATGCAAATGGCAGCATCTCGTGCCAATCTTTGTACGTCACAACCATCTTCTGAACAATCTTCTTTATGTTCTTGTTGGCGGCTTCGACGGTGCCATTCATCTTCGTCCGGTAATGAGATGATTTGTGGTGTTCGATCTTGAAGCTCTGACATAGCTCCTTCATCATCTTGTTATTCAAATTCGAACCATTATCAGTAATGATCCGCTCGGGAACTCCGTAACGACAGATGATGCCCCTCTTTATGAATTTAGCCACTACCTGCTTGGTCACATTAGCGTACGAGGCTGCCTCCACCCACTTGGTGAAGTAGTCGATAGCTACCAGAATGAAACGATGACCATTGGATGCAGTGGGCTTGATCTTGCCTATCATGTCGATGCCCCACATGGAGAACGGCCAAGGGGAGGACATGACATTCAACGGGCACGGCGGCACATGAACTTTATCAGCATAAATCTGGCATTTATGATATTTCTTTGCGAATCTGAAGCAATTCGACTCCATAGTCAGCCAGTAGTACCCTGCTCTCAGGATCTTTCTCGTCATAGCGTGTCTGCCGACGTGCGTACCAAATGTGCCTTCATGGACTTCTTCCATGAGCATACTCGCCTCTTTCTCATCTACACATCTGAGTAGCACGAGATCGTGGTTTCTCTTATACAACACTCCATCAGGATTGAGATAAAAGTTTCCAGACAGCCTCCTCAGAGTCTTCTTATCCTGGGTTGACGCACCCACAGGATACTCCTTAGTCATAAGGAAAGTCTGGATGTCGTGGAACCATGGCTTGCCGTCGGCGGCCTCCTCAATTGCAAAGACAAATGCCGGTCTATCAAGACGCGAAAGGACAATTCTTGGAGCCTCATTCCAAAAATTGACTTTATACATTGAAGCCAACGTGGCTAAGGCATCAGCCATATGATTTTCAGCCCTGGGTACATGATGAAGTTCCACTCGATCGAAGAACGGAAGCAGCCTCCTGGCATAATTCATGTACGGCACCAAATTCGCTTGACGAGTTTCCCACTCCCCTTTAATTTGGTTGATCACCAGCGCTGAGTCACCATACACGTCTAGATTCTTGATTCTTAAATCAATTGCCTCTTCTAGACCCATAATACATGCTTCGTACTCCGCCTCATTGTTGGTAACTGGAAACGTCAGCCTCGCAGTAAATGGGATGTGGGCTCCGCGGGGAGTCGTGATGATAGCCCCGATGCCACTTCCATAGGAATTAACCGCTCCATCGAATATCAACTTCCACTGAGATTTCCTATCCGGCCCCTCACCGGGCAACGACTCATTGCAGTCCTTCGCTTTGAGAAACATAATATCCTTGTCAGGGAAATCAAACTTCATCGGCTGGTAGTCCTCGATTGGTTGTTCGGCAAGGTAATCAGACAATACGCTTCCCTTGATGGCCTTCTGGGAGACGTACTGAATATCATATTCTGTTAACACCATTTGCCACCTGGCAATCCTGCCCGAAAGAGCCTGCTTCTCGAAGACGTACTTGATCGGATCCATCTTCGAAATCAGCATAGTGGTGTGATTGAGCATGTACTGTTGTAGACGTTTGGCGGCCCAAGCTAATGCACAACACGTCTTCTCCAGCATCGAGTATCGAGATTCACACTCAGTGAACTTTTTACTCAAATAATAAATGGCATGCTCTTTTCTGCCCGTCTCGTCGTGCTGACCGAGAACACACCCCATACTATTCTCCAGAACCGTCAGGTACATGATTAAAGGCCGTCCAGCCACTGGGGGTATCAAGATTGGAGGTTCTTGAAGATACTGCTTTATCTTGTCGAATGCCTTCTGGCAATCCTTATTCCAAGTAATCGCCTGATCTTTCTTTAAAAGCTTGAACATCGGTTCACAAGTGGCCGTGAGCTGAGAGATAAACCTTGCAATGTAGTTTATTCGGCCCAAGAAACCACGAACTTCTTTTTCTGTTTTCGGTGCTGGCATTTCTTGAATAGCTTTTATTTTCGCAGGATCAACTTCGATACCTCGTTCATTAACGATAAACCCCAATAACTTTCCGGACCGCACTCCGAAAGTGCATTTGTTAGGATTCAGCCTCAGCCTGAATTTCCTAAGCCTCTCAAACAGCTTCAATAAGTTGACCAGATGCTCTTCCTCCGTTTGGGACTTTGCAATCATGTCATCAACATAGACCTCGATCTCATGATGAATCATATCATGAAACAAAGTTACCATTGCTCGCTGGTAAGTGGCCCTTGCGTTCTTCAGACCGAAGGGCATTACCTTATAGCAAAATGTTCCCCAGGGGGTGATAAACGTCGTTTTCTCCATGTCCTCCGGTGCCATCTTGATCTGATTGTAACCGGAGAAGCCATCCATGAACGAAAACACGGAGAACTGGGCTGTATTGTCGACCAACACATCGATATGAGGCAACGGGAAATCATCTTTAGGGCTCGCCCTATTCAAATCCCGATAATCGACGCACATGCGTACCTTACCGTCCTTCTTCGGTACAGGCACTATGTTGGCGACCCACGGAGGGTAAGTGGTGACGGCTAGAAATCCTGCGTCCAACTGCTTCTGGACTTCTTCTTTGATTTTTACAGCCATATCTGGTCTCGTCCTCCTAAGCTTCTGCTTGACTGGAGGGCAATCTTCTCGCAACGGCAAGCGATGAACCACGATATCCGTGTCGAGTCCGGGCATATCTTCGTATGACCAAGCAAAGACGTCACTATACTCTCGAAGCATCTCGACCAGTCTATGCTTGACATCACTCTGCAGCGCAGCCCCTACTCTGACATTTCTGACGAGCTCTTCAGAACCCAGATTTACGATCTCAATCTCCTCCTCGTGAGGCAGAATAACCTTTTCCTCTTGTCTCAACAAGCGGGCCAACTCTTCCGGAAGGTCTTCGTCTTCGTCAATCTCATCCTCGGCTTGATAGATCGGGCAATCGAAGTCGTAGTGAGTCGTAGAAGGTCCAGAGTCGATGCCATCTGTTATGTGGATCCTGCAATAACAAGGGTTAAGTTTAAAACAAGAATATGCAGGTTAGCACAAACCCGTTGCCATTTTACTGTTTTTCAAAATAAACATAAAACAGGAATAACAGAGAACACAATATTTGAGTACGAAGAAAACGCCTTTGATTTATTAACAAAATGCATGTACATAATCCAACAAGGCCCTGACAATAAAACCACTATGCCCCGGGTAGGACATAGGGTTGTACAATGATTGTAAAAAGTAAATCATTACTCTTCACTTGTCAGCTGGATAACTTCCTTGATGGTCCAATTGTTGAGGCGCTCGCCCGGCTTGCTTGGCTGAATCCAAGCGTCAAGATCACAATCGCTATCCCCACTGTCCTTAGACGTCGCGTTGATGCTTTCGAAGATCACTCCGCCACTGGTAAATAGGATTGGCCCCTTACCACGAGACGAACTGCTAGACGAAGAAGATGAAGCTTCAGCTTCAGGAGAATACCCCAATCCAAACTTATCCTGCTTGATCGGTATTTCCAAAACATGCCCCCAGCCTGGGGTGGAACCGGCTTCAACGACGGCCCGAGCTTCTCTGAACGAAGAGAGATTCATCTCTTGCTTCCCTGTGACGACAGGAGCTACCTCTTTCACCTTGACGGTTTCAAATGCTTGGCAGAGAGTTTCATGGATTTCGCCATCCATTTCAACATACTTAAAGGATGACAAGTGGCTCACCATAATGTCCTCCTCACCACAGACGGTTACTATGCTTCCCCCGACAGCATATTTGAGTTTTTGATGCAACGTGGACGTCACGGCACCAGCAACATGGATCCATGGCCGACCTAAGAGGCAACTGTAGGCAGGCATGATGTCCATGATATAGAAAACCGTATCGAACGTTTCTGGACCAACTTGAATCGGCAGGGTCAACTCTCCGAAAACGTGGCGCTTAGTTCCGTCAAATGCCTTCACCACCAGATCACTGGGCGTGCAAAGAAATCCATGAGTGTCCAACTTCATTAATGCCTTCTTCGGAAGCATATTAAGCGACGAACCCGTGTCCACCAGGACATGCGACATGATAGTGCCCCTGCACTCTATCGAGATGTGCAAGGCACTGTTGTGATCTCTCCCTTTAGGAGTCAGCTCTAAATCTGTGAAACCTAGCCCATTGCCAGCATTAACATGGGCTACCACCTCTTCTAGATGATTCACTGATATCTCTTGCGGTACGTAGGCAGCGTTCAATACCTTCAGTAACGCGTTGCGGTGCGCTTCAGAACACAGCAACAAATTGAGAATAGAAATCTTCGACGGAGTCTGATGAAGATGGTCTACAATCTTGTAGTCGCTCTTCTTGATTAACCGCATAAACTCTTCGGCATCTTTGACTAGCAAATCCTTCTCTTCCCCACAAGGGACCTCTTCGACGACTTTGCCTTTACCCTTATCAGCAGCATCAGCTCTGACCACTTTCTCTGCCACAGCCTCTGTCGGTGCAAACACTCTTCCGCTTCGGGTAATACCACTGACTCTTGCGAGATTCTGCACAGTCGACCCATACGGCTCCAACTCTAACTTCTGACCATTGCAATAGACTTCGGCGCCATAATGCCACGGAACGGCGTTATTGCTCTCGAATGGGATCGGCCCAGCTTTGGTAATGGTGATTGTGGGTGGTCGGGGCGCATAAATAGTTATTGGTCGGCGAGGAATGGTGATGGTGGCGACTTCACCGGCCTGCTTTAACATAACCTCCCCTGATACACCTTCAGCCCTCTGGCTGAACTGCAAAATACCCTCAGTCATCAAACTTTGGATACCTTCTACCAGCTGCTCACACCCATCAGGATGTGTAGCACAACCCATGCATAACTTTCCGCATCCTGGAAAGAACCCCTTCTTCAACAACTTAGCTTTGACGAAGCTAAGCGGCGTCTTTAAGTCTTTGACATCAGTCAACAGATCTGCACTCTCCTCCTCGATAATGGCGTTCACTCCGCCTCCCCTATGATGAGGCATAGGGTTTTTGGTGACATTGGGCACACTATCGGAAAAGTTGATAATCTTGGCATCTACCAGGTCCTGCACTTTGTGCTTAAAGGCTTTGCAGTTCTCAATCGTATGGTCTGGTGCCCCTGTATGGAAATCGCAAGTGGCATTTGCGTCATACCCTGGTGGTGGTGCCCCTGTCAAGGGTGCCATTGTCCTCTTCTGAACCAACTGAAGCTGAAGCAAAGTCTTCAAAAGTTGCGCATATGACATGGGAGGTGTTTCGAAGTGACGATTTGCCAAAGGAGCCCGATTTTGGTACTTTCTATATCCCTGTTGATTATGTTGCTGCGGCTGCTGCGGTTGTGGAGCTGCTGGGATATTTATACTGGCTATCTGCTGCTGAGGGCCCTTGCCCTTTCTCCGAGCGCTGGTAACAACACTCGCATCCCCTTCTATTCGCTTACCAGCATAAGGTTTCTTTCCACCTCCTCCAGCTGAGGATGATTCACCTTGAATTTTTCTGATCTTTATACCATTCTCGACGTGCTCGCCCATGGTGATGAGAGCTGAGAACGTCCCTGACATACCGCTGACTAGCTTTTCATAGTAGATCCCAGGAAGGGTAGCCACAAACATCTGCACGAGCTCGCGCTCAACCATCGGCGGTTGAACCCGAGCAGCTAGCTCACGCCACCGCTGGGCGTACTCCTTAAAGCCTTCATTATTTCTCTGCGAAAGGTTCTGGAGCTGGACTCGGTTTGGGGCCAAGTCGCTATTGTACTGATAGTGGAGGACAAATGCTTTTGCGAGATCTTTCCAGGTGCGCACGGTAGTGGGCTCCAAACCCATGTACCACTCGAGGGATGGACCAGAAAGACTATCTTGGAAGAAGTGCATTAGCAACTTCTCATCGTCGGAATAGGCAGACATCTTTCTATAGTATGATCGAAGGTGGACACGAGGGCAAGTAGTGCCCTTATATTTCTCAAAGACAGGCACCTTGAACTTATGAGGTACCTTGAAATCAGCGATTAACCCCAGCTTGGACATATCAACGCCCAATGCATTCTGATTCTCAATGTCTCTCATTTTGTCTTCCAACGCTTTGAACCTGAGCCGAGCTTCAGCATTCAACTCCGCTTCCGCACCTCTTTGAGAAAACACATCATCCTGATGATCCTCAAGCCACGGTTGAGGCACCAACAGATTTCCAACGCCAGCATTACCGTTGACCGGCCCGATGTTGACATTAGCTCCCAGACTACCATTGCCGACGCCCGTCGCGTTGAGTCCGATATTGGCCATCACGTTTCCATTAGCACTGCCGTTGCCCCCGGCAACAGGAACAACATTCTGCGGAGTATCAACTGGAGGAGGAGTAGGCACAGCCCCGCCATGAAGTATGCCATTACTGTCAACCCTGGAGATCAAAGGTTGAACCAAAGTACGAAGTTGGTCTTGACCATTAGCGACTACCTGCATCAGTTCCATAAAACGATCCATCCGTTCACGGAGCTCTTGAACATCTGACTGCACCTGATCCATGATCCTTGTCTGATTAGCTCGAGTTGAATAACAGTGAATGAGTCTCTGATCAATCCTGGAGACCGGAAACAGCTTGGAACCTGTGAACCTGAAAAAACCTGCAAACACTAGAGGTTAGGAAAAACAACAAAATGTACGCCATGCAAATGCTTCATGCAGATGCATGCGTGTGTCTGTGTGCTTGGGAGATTTCCCCCGATCCTAGTGCCTTAGTGCCAGTGCTGGTAATAATAATAATAAGAAGAAGAAGTCTGAGCCTCAATCATGGAAACATCAATCTCATATATATATATGGAAAGCCTATCAAGGCAGTACATAGCATCAGCGAGTACAAAACAAATCAACAGCGTGACCTCATCCAACAAGTCTGGTGATGGTCAGCATACAGCAAAGATCAAAACAAAAGGAATACAACTAGTCAAGCACGGCCACGGGCGCGGTACTCTGCTAATAACTCCTTCGTCTCTGGATGATCTGGAAAAGTGAGCAACCCTTCGACGAGTAGTTCCCTCTGCACAATGGTATACTGAAGCCCCTGAACTGAACTTTCCCATGCTCCTTCGCCGAAGCAATCTTCCAGTTTCCGCTTCTTAGAATCAAACTTCAGCTTGCAGTCCTTCAGGTTGGCAAGGGCTTTGTTGAGTTGGCCTTCAGCGGCGTACCTGCAGGCGGTTTCTTCATCAAACCTTCGCTCACTGTCCTTTACCTCGGCTTCCAGCTTAGAGATCTGCAGCATCATTTTATCCTCTCGCTCCTTCCTGGTGGCCAGGGAAGCCTTCCAGTGCTGGTCGAACTTAGATATCCTCCGATATGCCTCGTCCAAATGCTGCTTCTTCGTAGCTAGTACATCATTAACAGCCCTGAAGTCTTGACCCAAGCGTTCGCGATCAGCTATCTGCTTTGCCAAGTCTGTACCCAGTTGGTTCACCAACTCTGTTTGCTTCTTGAAAGCATGAACGGCCTCGTTCCTTTCACTTCGAAGCTGAGCTAACTCCTTCTCCAGTTCTGCGTTCGCCCGCTTCAACTCATCCCGCTCAGCTAATACCTGGCTATGCTGATGAATGGACACAGTAGTAGGCTCTTCGACTGGTGGAGGACTCTCTGGTCTGGCATGGGGAAATGGCATCCCTATAGCGTTGGCTCTGGCTCTGATCCAAGCTGAATAAGGAGGGTAGGCTTGACTGTTTCTCTTTCCCAACAAAGGCTTTCCTCTCTTGCTGATACTGTTCCACGCACGCTGAAGCTTGGACAACAAATCCCCTTCTAAAGCACCCGTGAGGTACAGAGATTCCTGTACCTCTTCCTCCTTCGGCGGAGTCCTCAAAGCATATGCGAACTGACGAACTAGCAACGACGGATTGTAGTTGATGCAACCCTTCCTACCTATCAGAGGTACATTAGGAAACCCGATACAACTGAAGATCACCTCAGTATCTAACCTGTCTCTGTCAACGAACCAATCAATATCTTCTGCAGACAAATTCATCAGACGCTCAGGCCACTCGGCTGTGGCTGCAGATAAGACAAAGGGGTCCCTCTTGGGCAGATGGCTATCAAGCCATTTGTACAGCAACGGTACGCAGCATGAGACATTCTTCCATCTCCGGTTCTCATTCTTGTAGTGCACTGAGTGATAGACGTCTCCGATCAAAGTAAGGACTGGATTCCCTGAAGCGAAGATGTGAAATGCATCAAAGTCTACGAAATCCGGCATGTTGGGGAACAGGATAATGCCATATATGCATAGAGCGAGGATGGCACTAAACGCATCCCAACATCTGTCCTTAGCACACTGCTGAGCCTTAGCTACCAGAAACTGTAAGGAGAACCCCGGAACCTTGTTCCAGCTAGTCACTAATAACTCTGAGGCGTCCAAATGGAGTGAAGAAGCTAAACCAGCCAGATCAGGCTCGGCATCCATGTGGACAAAAGGCACCTGCCTTTTGATAGGCACACCCAACAAATCAACATACTCTTCCAGCGTCAGCACGAGAACGAAGTCCTGAAAAGTGAAACATCTCAGTGGAGGGTCATAGAACTGCAACAGAGCATGTAACCCATTCAGCTCGAACATAGAAGGTTTGCAAACCAGACTGAGCAACCTGCCATAAGACTTCCTGAACCCATCCTTCACAGAATCACCTGCTAGAGCTATCAAACCAGTCAACTTCGACACATCAAGGGTCGGGAACTTGTACGCAACAGTCTTCCTGAGAGAGGCCATAATAATACAATAGGAGGCAAGAAATCCTGGATCGGGGAAACGGTACCTGCAACACAGACACACGTTAATGAAATGCAAATGTCATGCGAACTAATGCAAAATGCAGTCATGCAATAATATATCCGGATAGCCGCTGTGGAGATTCTGTGTCAACAATCACTGATGAGAAGAAAACCCCGGTGTAAGACCACTGATCTGATCTGCTAAGAATAACCATCTGATAAGACGATATACATAGGATCAAAATTCTGCTCTGTCGAGAACAAATGTCTGATGATAAGGACCTCGGATGTATGATCAAGAAATATCTGCTGATGAAGTCTTCAGACCCCAAATCAAAAATCTGCCCTATCAAGAACAAACATACAGTTGCTGATAAGATCTTCAGACCCCACTCAAAACCTGCTCTATCAAGAACAAACAACATCTGCTGATGAGATCTTCAGACCCCAAAATCTGCTCCATCAAGAACAAACCACTGATGACAATACTCTGATCAAAACCTGCCCTATCAAGAACAGACATATCTGATGATAAGATCCTCCGATCAAAACATGCTCTATCAAGAACAGACAAATCTGCAACTGAGAAACCCTGGTACCAACGTAACTGATCCACTGTCGATAAAACCAGGTAGTCTGAAGGTCAAAGTTTCCTGCAATAAACCCAATCCCACTCACAGGTATGGACCTAAACTGACTCAAGGTACGACATCCTATGCGTTCATCAGCGTCACAGACTTTCAAGAGGGGTGATACGATACCCAGAAGGTGTGGCATCACCAGCTCATGAAGAGGCCTCACTTAGCTGAATCACAAATGATCGGTCCCCAGAGTCGACGATCCACCAAACCAGCAACCGTCTCAACCCAAAGGGTTGAAAGTGAAGCCAACCGGATGAACCTCGTCTGAGCGTGGATTTCATGAGACACTAGTGCCTGCAAAGCAAGCACGCGTCCACTAATTTCCACTCTAATTCTATGGTGCACTCAAGCCTGGGTCTGGCTTCTCACTCATCAGAACTCCCATCCCACAACAGCACAAATAATCATATTATACTGAAAATAAACTGCGGGGAAGTAAAGTGCGAGAAGTAAAAATGCGATAAATAAACGCAACCCAACAAGTAAACATACAAGCGGTAGGATTGACTCTCGCAGGGAACCGTTGGAGTCCCTAGCAGAGTCGCCAGCTGTCGCTTGCGCGAAAATAAGGTGTCGGCATGACAGAAGAGTCGCCACCTTTCGTTATTTATCCCTTAGAGCGGGAAAGGAAACGATCGGAAAAACCTGACGAATAAGGGTAAGACAAGGTCATCACAACCATTATCTGGATTCGGGAGTCGGTTATGCAAGGGGAAGGTATTAGCACCCCTCACGTCCGTCGTACTCGACGGGATCCTCGCTTGTTTGTTTACTTGGACTGGTTGGTTTTATTCTATCTACCTATCAAGGCTAGCTGAAAAAGAAAAGAAAAAATGACTCGGCAAAGCGTCGCGCTTTATGCCTACGTATTCTCATCAGAGAATGAGAAATCAGAGTCAACGTAGTTCGACCTACGAAGGATTATGGGGGAAGGTAGCTCGCCAAGACATCACCATCTTGTGCCTACGTACTCTCAACAGGTATGAGAGATCAGAGCTCACGTAGTTCGGGAAACTACGGTTTATTTCCTGTTTTTTACGAAAGAAGTGTTTTTATTGTGTTTGCAATTTCAACCGCACTAGAGACTATGACCTGAGAGTGAATGCGTCGCATGTCACCCAAAGGGTACCATACTAAACATCCAGACTGTGGAAAAGAAACTCTCCCACAATCCTTTCTCAGATAGCTTAAGGCTCGTAACGTACGAAAGAAATCATTCATGATTATCGTATCTTAAACTGTTTTGAGATGAGAAGAGAACAGGCCCAGCTAGGAGGGAGACTATCAAGTCCTATTGTTATCATGCCATGGATTCATCCTATGGTTGAGGTTTGAACAGGGAACTCCTAGATGTTTTCATGCATAGGTTTCAACCTAAAAGTCTATCATCAAATCCTTATCAAAGGAAATGAGAGTCCTAAGGGATCATGTCAATGATACACCACAACAGACAAAGCATCAGCTTAACAGTAAAATGCATGCAATGCAAGTGAGGGAGGAAATGTGTGTGGGGCTTCAGCCTCTACAAGCTCGTCTCAACCTCAAGCCAGTCATGAAATAACAGTAATCATACTGAAAAATAAACAACATGCTATCAAGCAATAAACAGTAAACTGCAATCGTACAGAAGAAAGAAATGAAATACCATCAGGCAAACAAACCACATGGGCAAGGGAGCTGAGCTCTACCGAATACCCGCAAGCAAAGCCACGCAATAACAATACAAGCAGAGGTAGCAACTCAACCTCTAATGCAATCCTGCTCCTAGATTCTACTTATTCTAGATGGACTTAATCTAATGCAACAGACAAGTCAAACAAAACACACAATACAGAAAAGAAAACAGAAGAAAGCTTCAGCTCCTCCAGCAGCAACTCAGTCTTCAGACTTCAATCATCAATTGCTTTCCAGGTATCAACCCTACAACGTGAGTATCAACTCATCTTCTCCCTTAAGTTTCAGCTTCTTTGATCAGCTCCACCTTCAGGCTTCACTATCTTCAGGGATCTTCAAGTATCAACTTGATCTTCACGCTCTTCAAGCTTCAGCTGGAATGTCAATCTTCAAGGATTCATCCTCTTCAATAATCTTCAATGAAGTCTTCATCTTCATGCTCAGGCTCTGACATCTCTCAAGAATAATCAAACCAGAGAAAAATCACTTACTGAATAAGCTGGGGGATATTGAACTGCTTATTTGATCACCAAGGGTGACCTATAAGGGTTCAATATCAAGTGAAGGGTGTCGCTACTGCGAAAATCGGCGCCGGCTGACAGAAGAGTCGCCACCGTGCGTTATTTATCCCAACGGAGGGAAAGGAAACGCTCGAAGTAAACCTCGCAAAAAACGGGGAAAGGCATGGTCATCGCAACCAAAACCTGGATTCGGGAGTCGGTTACGCAAGGGGAAGGTATTAGCACCCCTCACGTCCGTCGTACTCGACGGGATCCACGCTTGCTTGGGTTGTCTACTGGATGCAAAAAACAATCTATCTACGGCTGCTAAATCTAAACGGAAGGGAATTGACTCGATAGAGTGTCGCACTCTATGCCTACGTATTCTCAAGAGAGAAAGTCAGAGTCAACGTAGTTCGGGACTACAGGGAAAATTGGCTCGCCAAGACCTCGCGTCTTGTGCCTACGTACTTCCATACTGCATGGAAGATCAGAGCTTTACGTAGTTCAGGCTAACTACGGCTAAACAGGGATTCTCACACAGCAGTGAGAAAAACAACTGGTTGCAAAGGTCGGGAACCTATGGGCAAAACTACGGCTTAGTCTCAGATGCCCTCGAGCAAGAGAGAAAAAAGGGTAACAATTAATCGTCAGTGGGAAAGTCTCGATCGCACAACAGCGAGAGAACAGAAGTTAGTCGTTAGTGTGCTCGCTAGGATATCACATCCTATGCCTACATATTCTCGTCTGGTACGAGAAATCAGAGCAGCTGTAGTTCGACTACTTCGGGACCACAGCTCAAATCTCGTTTTATTAACATTCTGAAAAATGATTACAATGATTGAATACTGAAAATAAATCTCCTAGGAAATACTATCCTATCCTATCCTGAAAAATCGAATGGAAAATAGCCCCCTAACAAGTGGGCTTCTAAACTATCCTAAAAAGATGTAAAATGAACTCTATGGAAAAATACACTCTAAAAAATATTAAGTCTATACTAATATTTTTTTCTCTTTCTCCTTCTTTTCTTTTCAACTATTTCCTTCTCTTTTCTTTCAACATATTTTTCCATATTTCTCTATGTATTTTTTCACAATATTTTCTCTCCTTTTTCAATATATTTTTCTCTTTATTTTTCTCTATTCTTTCATATTTTTTTTCTATATTTTTCTCCTCTTTCTTTTATTGTTTTTCCACTATTTTTCCTATATTCTTTTCCTTTTTCTTTTTTTTCAATATGTTTTTCTATTTATTTTTTCATATGAAACAATATATGCAAAAAAATATAAAAGAAAAGAAAAATAAGGGGAGGGGGTATGCTGGTTACAGGGGAGTGATAAGCAGAAAAATAAAACAGCAATGAGGGCCCAGCCCAAAGGAAATAACAAACAAAAATGGAAAGGGGGGTGCAATGAAACAGAGGGTGTATGAAGCATGAAATCTCATTGGGCCCAGCCCATTCTCATCAGAAAAAACGTGAGGGGAGGTGTCCCCCAAAAACGTAGTTGGGCCTGAGGCCCACGACCCAACCCAGCTTCCTTCTCCCTTCCTCACTCTCTCAGCTTCCTATCTGAAACCCTAACCCTTTCTCTTCCTCAACCGCCGCCACCACCATCTTCTCGTTCACCTCCGTCCTCGTTATCGTCTCAATCCCCCTAATCCCACAACAATAACTGTAATACAATTCTCACGAAACAAACACAAACCGCTCCATTCCTTGGCCGGAGATCTTGACGGAAGATTGCTGGAGATCAGTGACGAAGCTTGATGATGACGACTGCTTCTTTCTGGAGTCTTACTTTGAATGTTCTTGTGATGAAGATTGATGATTGCTTTTGAGAAACATCCTGGGGATTTGCATGGAGACTAATGAACTCGCAATGGCGAATGAGGGAGATCTCGGAGGTTCTGGCGAATTCTTGAATGAAGATCCGAGAACGTTGTTCTTGATGGATGAAGTTTCTGGAGATTGCAGGATGAAGTTGTTGTTGAAGTTTCATTCTGGAAATGTCTGGAGTATTCTGGAGATCGCGATGAACATGAAGGTGAAGCTGAGTATTCTTGCTGAACGGTTGAACCTGAGAATTAATTGAAGATCCATGAAGTTTCCTGGAACAATCGTTCTTGAAGTTTCTTGCTCTGATGGATCTGGATTTTTCTGAAGAAACTTGAAGATCCTGGGAGATTTTGATGAAGATGCTTCTAGCGATTTCCAGGCGATAGGAGGAAGATTGTTCTTCTTGTTGCTGACGTTAACCGGAAAGATGAAGGTTGAGAGTTGAATCTAGAGATGATGATGATCGGAATCTGGGTTTTTGGACGTTCTCCGGCGAAGCTTTGGTGATTGGTGATGATCGGAAACTGGAGAGGATTGGAGGAGATGAAGAGTTTTGGGTGTTTTCTGGGCGTGGGAGGTTCTCCGGCGATGTTCATGGTGGCCGCCGGCCATGCATGCCGGTCGGTGAAGCTTCAGGCAAGGTGTTGTGGGGCGTACGCGTGGAGACACGTGGGTGGAGGAATGGGGAGGCGTGGCAGAGATAGTGGGGAGGCGTGGTGCATGACTTCCACGTGTGTGTGCGTGGCAGTGAGAGATGAAAACAGGTTTGATGCGTGGCGTGCGTGTGAGGTGTAACGTGGGGCATCCCCTGTTGAACACGTGGAGCTGATGATTTATATTGCTGAGAATTCTCTGGGACGTTCTAGAAGCCTCTGGAAATTGCTGGAAATTTGCTGGACAAAACTGGATTTCTGGACTGAAGCTGAATTGGGCTGCGAATTGAAAATGAGGCCCAACGAAAATCACCACAAAAACTCAGAAAAAAGACTGAATTAAGACTAAGATTAAAAACCTAATTAACCAATGATTAACTAATAAAACTAATTAAAACTAAACCTAAAAAAACCACAATTAAATCTGAATGAAAATTACACTAATCCTAATTAGTTCTAACAAATTCAAATTAAACTCTAAACAAAAGATTAACTCCTAATTAACCTAATTAAATCTAACACTAATAAAATTCTAATAACTCTCTAACAAACCTATACTATTTAAAATATGATTTAAAATCTATTATTAATAACAAAAATCTATATTATTCTATTAAGAAAATGATAAAATCTATTTAAAAAGAATTAAAACTATTAAAACTATTTTAAAAAACTATTAATATCCTATTAATATTCTAAAATGAAAAATGCTATTAAATTCTATTAAAAATTCTAAAAACTATATTACTCTATATTATCTAAAAATGATCAAAATCTACCTAATATATTCTAAAAAGAAATTACAATTATTAAAAATATTAAAACCTACTAATATTCTATAAAATGCTAAAAATGATTTAAATCTATTTAAAAAGAATTAAAACTATTAAAAGTCCTATTAAATCCTAAAAATGATTTAAAAGCTATTAAAAAACCTAAAAATGGCCAATAAAATCCAGAAAAATCACAATAATTCCCAGAGGAACAAAATAAGCACCGAACGACACATAACACCGCGAGAGCGCACCAAAATAGCCGGTAAAATTCAAAAGACACCGAAATATCCCAAAAATACGATTCTACCTATTTAAACTGATAAAAAACACCTGAAACACGAGACGAGAGCTGTGATCCCAATAAAATCAAAACAAATGAAAAAAATGCACTGTATGCAATATGCAGATGCGAATGCGATTATGCGTCGAAACCTCGAGCCAGATACGAGACCCGGTTGGTCAAATTTTGGGGTGCAACAGCTGCCCCTATTCAAGCGGCTTGGACCTGACTGGGTGAGAAGCGAACGACTCTCAGCCAATCAAGGTGCGAGACGGTTGAATACCGGTAAACCCGAAAATTTACCAACTGCTCAACTTGTCGAACACTGGAATAATAGCTGCACGGCAACTATCTGGAGAAATACTGATCTGACATCGCCGTCAGTCATCCACATTAACTTCTTCTGATATTGCCTTCAGACAACCACAACCCCCAACATCGCCGCTGGAGGACTAACCTATCTGATATACCCAACATCGCCGCTGGAACACCAAATCAACTGACATCACCGTCAAGAACAACCATAACTCGGGGAAACGAACATCCAACATCGCCGCCGGAAAACTAAATCTGACATCGCCGTCGATCACCCAAAATGCCCCGCCTCGCCGCTGGAGAACCACGTCTGACAAAATACCCCGCATCGCCGCTGGAGAACTAAAGGATCTGCATCACCTAACATCGCTGTCAGAAGACTGGATAAACTTGACATGCCCAACATCGCCGCTGGAAAACTGAATCTGACATCGCCGTCGGAAACAAACATCGCTCTGAGAGGCACTCGACATCGCCGTCGTACAAACATCATCTCTGCTGGGGATTTAAAGAGTCTGACCTCGCCGTCAAACGTTCAACCTCGCCGTCGAACACAAACCTTCAACCTCGCCGTCGAACAAACATAATCTGACCTCGCCGTCAAATCCAAATATCCAACCTCGCCGCTGGAGAAAATACAACACTGAACAAGTCTGACCTGGGGTTCACCCCTGGTAAAGTACACTTGCGTATTTGAAGCTACTCCGCTGGGAATGAGAAACTCAACCAAGCACACTCTGATCTGGGGTTCACCCTCAGAACCATAACGAACATCCAAATATTACTGCATACTGAGAAACCGTAGAACTTCAACACTACAGATATATGAAACCCTGGCCCTTGGCCACTTCCAGCTTCAGCTAGAAAAGATCTTTAAGTACTTCTGAATATGAATGAAACCCTGGCCCCTGGCCACTCCAGATCCGCTGGAGACTCTTCAAGTTCTTCTAAAGATAGATGAAACCCTGGCCCCTGGCCACTCCAGATCCGCTGGAGAATTTTCAAGTTCTTCTGAAGATAGACATCCTTGGCTTTCAAGGATATAAACCTTGCCCGTCGGCAACTCTGCAGGAGGTATCTTCGACTTCAGTCTGAAGAAATGGTCCTTGGCCTTCAAGGATACCTGGATCTGCCTTCAGGCAACTCCACCTCTGCTATGGAGTATCCGTGACTTCAGTCAGGGATATACTTCGGTCTTCAGTCCGAAAAATGAATCCTAGGTCATTCATGATCTTGGGGATAACCTTGCCTTCAGGCACCTTCGCTTCAGCTTGGGAAATCTGTGACTTCAGTCAGAGAAATGGTATCCTGAGCCATTCATGACTCTACGGGGATTCAAACACTTTGCCTTCAGGCAAAACTCCGCTTCAGCTGGAGAAACATCTTCTAATTCAGTCAGAAGAGAAACCATTCAATTGATCGCCATCAATCATCACCTTAGGACAACTGACTTGGTCTTCAGACCAACACGAATCATCTTGAATACAAAATTTGGTACCTTGTCTTCAGCCATACGTTGATTCATCCACGAGGAAATCTGAATTCACAGGAACATTCTGGTATCGCTTTCAGGCGTTTACGAAGTCAATCTTCGGATTAGACATCACTGTTGGAGCAGACATATCACGCTGCTAAGGACTTCAAGAATCATCTTGAACAAACAACTCCGTCGGGCACCTTCAAGAATCATCCTGAACCGATAACCTTTCTGGAGACTTTTATTCTGCTGGGTATTCCAGGAATCTTCCTGGGCAACTCTTGCTGGGGACGCTACTGGGGAGCTCAAGCATCACACTAGGCGACCAACTCGGGAAACTGCGCTGAGGTCTTGAGAAACATCTTAAGCAAATGGCCCTGCTGAGGGATTCGAGAATCATCTCGAACTGAAGACTTCGCTGGGGATCTCAAAAATCATCTTGAGCAAAGCGACTGTGGGGATTACACCGGGGTCTTTAAGAATCATCTTAGGAAAACGACCTCGTTGGGGAGAATATCAGGAATCATCCTGAGCAACTGGTCTCTTGGTGGAACGCCTGTAAAACAAGAATGATAGTAACCTAGATCATGCTTATGATGCGTATGCTTCTGCGCCATGACCCACACGGTGGGAATGATATGCGTTTATGCCAAATGCTGTGCAATCATGCACAATGCTATGCCATCCCGTCAGCAAAATAAATGCCGGGGGGAGTTCTCCTGTCAAGGAGAAAGAACTACTCAGATAGAGGAATCATCCTGCTGAGGAGAACGTGAACATGCCAATGTCAATCAGGCTCTGTCTGGGGAACTGATCTTCCGCGGACTGCTGCATGGAAAACAACTTCAGCTGATTTCTGCAGGGGACGAAGCTCTACGAGAACCCGAACCGGCTGAAGGAAAGCGATGTCAATCGCGGGAGCAAACTGCGTGGCCGTCTCGGCTACTCTTCTGGTGATGACAACTCTGTGGGGAAACAACTTCAGCTGCTCAAGACTCCACTAGGGAAAAACCAATCATGATCTGATCACCTTCCAAGAACTCGGCTCTCGTGGACATCTGCAAACTCGGCTGAGGAAGGAGAAATCATTCCGCTTCGCTGGAGAGAGTGCGACTCTGGGGAAATACAGCATCGGCTGTTCAATATCTGCTAGGGAACATCCATTCAAGGTCTCAACTGCTTCCAAGGATTCGGCCCTCCTGGGGGTTTGCGGACTCAGCCGGGGAGAGAAATCATTCTACTTCGCAGGAGAGAGTGCGACTCTGATGAGGAGTTTCAATTTCGCTAGGGAAGAAAGACTCTTCTGACTTCGAGGGAGAGTACAACTCTGCAGGGGAATACAACATCAGTTGTTCCAACACTCTACTGGGGAAGAGGGAATCATCCGACTTCGGGAGAGAATACGGCTCTGGTGAGGAATTTCAATTCCGCGGGAGGCTTCAGTCTGGCACCATCAGTTACTGCATAATTTGGCATGATAATAGCTTCCTGCGAAACCTGCACTTGTGACCCAGTGCTGGGGAAAGAATCCTGCTCCGGTGACTTTACTGGGGAAAGAAAACAACTCTGTTTGGGGATGCTTCCTTCAAACCATTGACAACTGATTGTACTCTGCGGGGATTGACCTAAAGTGAGGTTGATTGCGCGCGGCACACTGCTGGAAATGCCCCTACTATCAAGGATGTCGATCTTAATCTGCTGAGGATCCTTCTGATCCTACTCTGATACGGGGTAAAATACGATCTCGACTCTTCCGGGGATAATAAGCAACTTTCATCTGCTGAAGAGTGGCAATTCTGATTTAACAACATCCACAAGGAATTCAAACATCACTCAGAGCGCTGGCATCCGTCGAGCTTCGTATCGGGGAACATGACAACATGCGGGTCATTGGGAAATACTGTGTCACATACCTTTAGGTTTTTTTTTTTTGTTTTTCTGGTTTAGGGTAAACACGGATTATGTACACAGTGGGAGATATAAGAAATACTAGACGAGAACTAGCATTCAGGGTGGACTACCAAACGAGAACTGATAGGTTAGGTAATTTGAACAAACATTGATTTTTGTGTTTTTGGACATCAGACGGGGCTGACTGGATAACAGACTGAGGTATAGACAACCAGGCGAGAACTGGCTGAAAGCTGACGTACACCAGATGAGAACTGGTATAACACATAGGTTAAAACACACGATGATCAGACGAGAACTGGTTACGCGACGACATGTACCAGACGAGAACTGATACAACACTTGAAGAAACGGTGACCAGACGAGAACTGGTTACAATAAACTGCACCAGACGGGAACTGATGTTTACGGAAGGGTGGGCCAGACGAGAACTGGTTACCGGTTTGCCAGGCGAGAACTGGACTTTGGAAACGACTGGTTACTGACACGCAACAGGTTTATACTGCAGGATAATGATCCAACGACAGCAAGGCCTTCTTATGGAATGGTAAGGGTAATGACATGATCCCCGATACTCAACTCCGGCTGGGGATAAACAAGCTGGTTTGAACCACTTGCCCCAGTACACTCAGCTGGGGATACAAAGACTGGCTTGAACAACTTGCCCCAGTACAATTCAACTTGCCCCAATCTAACTCTTGGGAATACCTGCTCTGAACAGCTTGCTGCGAGACGAATTCGAGAATATTTGCCCCGGTATCTGCACGACAAAAGAATTCAATCTCCAATTAAACACCTAACAACCCAGTTGATTTCAACATTCTCTGCGATGACTTGCCCCTGAATGAGCGTTCTAGCGACTTAACCCGATCTGATTATCCACTGGAAGTATCTGCTTTCAAATATCCGCATTCTGTATAACTGCCCCTGATTGGCTCTCGAGAAGACTCACTTCTGATCAACTGCTTCTCAAATAAACTGCCCCTGCTCAACTGAAACTTCGGGACTGGTCCTCAGACTAACTGATACTGAACTCACTGGAAGATAAAGCCCCTGATTCATTGGGCTTCACAACATACACCATTCTGGTTCAGACTGCTGAATTACTCAGTCCTGCTTGACGATTCCCTGCTGGAATTTCTTTCATGCCAACTACTAACCTGCAATTAGAAATCGTCTATTTACGAATGGTAATCTTAATGCAGTGGTTATGCAGATTTTGAAAAAAAATTGAGTTGTCACTCATTTACATGCCATGATTGTGAGTGACGAGTGAAACAAAGTTCAAACGTAGTGCTTACGTGGTCAGTGAAAAATACAACAAGGATGTGACTAGCAAGTCAAGAAGGAGTCAGGTTACTCAACCTTATCGTAATGCACTTCAGAATAACCCTACCTCAATTAGGTCTTTTGAGGGTTGTATCGTGGTTGGGTTCACGGTTCGTGAAACAAAGGATATTTGGCTCAAATTTTGATTTGTACCCACCCCTTCTACGTGATGATCTCCGGTCCTAAGGTTCAGTTAACCTGGCACAAGCGCTCGCCTCTTCGAGAGGTATGCTGAATGGTAAGACCCACAGTTAAGGAATTCACAATGCTTTTCTGGAGTGACAGTTACTCCTTCTTCGCTTTCGGCGTCTGTGTACACGACTTTGACTTGCTGGGGAAAATTTTCTTTTTAATCCCTCTTTTTCATTCTTTTGATTCCCTAATTTTTGCCTGGACTGCCTCCTTTTGAGTTCTTTTCAATTTTTTTCTTTTTGAAGTCCAGCGGGATGCCCTGATTTTTGCCTAGGTATTTGCTTTCTAGCTTTTTTCTTTTTACTTAGCGGGCTTTCTTATTCCCTTTTTTCTTTTGGAACAAGTCGTGCGACACTGGCTGTCTTGATTGCTCCGAAAGGATTGTAACTGTCTCACTCCTGATTGGTGAGGTTTAACCATTGTGGTTGATGAGGTACGACCTCTGGCGAGGAATATGATGTGATTGGTCCTCGAAGGACAACACTCCTCTATAAGACTTGAACGCTCGATCAAGCTAACTGACAACTACCCTGCCCCAGGTTAAGGTGTGAGGGTTTAAAAGTCCGAAAAAACTCCTACTTCCTGGCTCGAAGTGGTTAACAAGGGACTAACTCCTTATATCTCCAGTGTTTGGGGAATTTGAAACAATGCCTTGTACGTCATCGGTACGGTCTTATCTGAAAGCAATACGATCATTGGTTATGAGTATTTATTTTCATCATCCTCCCTCCACTCATTGCTAGTCACAGTGATAAAGTGGAGTGAAATAAATGCAAGTGTCAGTGCAATGCAGTGAATGAGCGACAACGACATGATTAATTCAGAAAAATGCATAGTCACTTTATTAACATTACCATTCGAAACATACAATGTTTAAAAGCAAGTAGTAACTAACAGAAAAGAAACTACAAATGCGAATGGTAAAAAGTCTGAGGACTGCCAATGCTGAGGCGCCAGCCTGTCCGAATCACTGGCTTTCTTTGCTGGGGAACCCTTTCCGAGTCTACGAGCTTAGACAACTGAGCGGTTGGGATGAACAAACAGAAATCCTTCTCGAAAGGAAATGCGATCCTGGTCAATCAACTGCTGTACCTTCGCCTGAAATGCTTTACAATATTCAGTTGAATGCCCTGGAGATCCACCATGATAACCACACTGAGCGTGGGGATTGTATCCTGGAGGGTAAGGCTCTGGCACGGGCTTGAGAGCTTTTGGTTCCACCAAAGAATTCTGAATCAAACGCGGAAGAATTTGGCTATACGGCACAGGTACTGGATGGAAAGGAGCGTTCCTTCGTTCCAAGTTGTTACGAGGTCGGTTCTGATTCTGACGATGATTCTGATAACCTCGACCACGAGTTCGCTGATTTGCAAGGGAAGCGACATAAGGTTCCCGATGGGATGCCCCAGGCATAGTTGTCTGTCCAGAATAACGAGACACAGAAGATACTGACCGCTGAGAAGACGGAGAACCAACAGATTTCACTGATTCGACTTGAGGATATCCAACATCTGTCAGGACCGCATTGATCATAGTTTCATCTTCAGATTGAGAGCTATAGAGAGATTCAGTTTCACTGGCCTGACCTTTTGAAACATTCGGGATTCTTCCAGCCTTTACACCATACTCGATGCGCTCTCCCGTCCTTACCAACTCAGAGAAATTTGGTGCGGTTTCAAACATTCTTTCGAAGTACGGGCTCTGCAAGGAGTTTACGAACATGCCTTTCAGCTCTTGGTCTAGGAGTGGTGGTTTCACTCTACCAGCAAATTCTCTCCATCTCCGAACATACTTTCTGAAAGATTCATTGTTCCCTTGAGACAATTCTTGCAGTTGCACGCGAGTAGGAGCTTCGTCAAGATTATAGTCGTACTGCTTCAGAAAGGCATTGGCTAAGTCCATCCATGATCGGATCTGATCACGCTGTAACTGCATATACCAACTCATAGGTGCCCTAGTCAGACTATCTTGAAAGCAATGAATCATCAGCTTGTCGTTGTGCACAAATGAAGTCATTCTTCGGCAGAACATCACCAAATGTTGCTTCGGGCAACTATCTCCTTTGTACCTTTCAAACCTCGGCATTCTGAACTTCGGAGGTAACATTAGGCCAGGAACCAGACACATATCTGCAGCACTAGGAGTAACAGCGTCTTTACCTTTCAAGGCTTTGAATCTCTCATCTAATGCACGAAACCTTTCAGCATACACGGGAGCTAATGGGTCTTCATTCTTTGCTGTCGGGACCTCTTTTCGGGGCTTTGGCACAGGGAAGGCAAAACCCTGGTAGTCTGAGACATCAACAGAAGGAGAACGTTCACCTCGGGCAACAAACTGCTCACGCAGACCTTGGTCTTCAACAGATGGCTGCACAAGCTGAGCTGCAGTAAGGTTGTTTACTTGCGGAAAGCCTTCGTCGTGCGGAGATCCATACAGAGGATTGGACATCACGGTGAAACCTGACAAGGTATCAACAAACTGGAAGCTGCTCTCTGACATAGCTACCAATGGTCTTCAGCTGACTTCGATGCTCGATTCTGCTCAAATCTACTTTAAATCTGCTTCAACCTCTTGGTCGTCTTCAATATTCACCTTCAGAACCAAAATAATGGCTGGATAAGAGCTCTGACTAGCTGGAGAATGGTATGCAATATGATGCGAAGATGCCTATGCAAATGCAATGCAATGCAACAAACACGGGATCACAGCCCCCACACAATCTAAATACTGCTGCACTGCTGACGGAGTACGGTTGCTCTGAAGAGAAGACCAGAATAACGGGTAGGTTGGAAGTCAAGTTTCCTGCACAAAAAACCCCCCACTCACAGGTGTGGACCTATATCTGATAAGGTACGGCATCCTATGCGGTCGTCAGCGTCACAGACTTTCAGAACTGACGATACGATTCCCAGAAGGAGTGGCATCATCGAGTCCTGAAGAGGCCTCACTTAGCTAACTTCCAAATGATCGGTTCCCAGAGTCGACAATCCTCACGTCTGGACTCCCCTCAGATCCTCAGGACCGGAAAGGAGCACCTCTGCGAGAACCTCGTCTGAGCGCAGATTTTCGTAGGGAACTGTGCCTGCTCAGCAGACAGGTTCGTCTACTACTTCTCCGCAACTATATCTAGGTGCATACTCAAGCCCAGGTCCGACTTATCTCTCAATCATAGAACACCCGTAACACCCCAACAGCAACAGATAATATCGATAGATAAGCCCCAATAGACAAGCAAACAAGCGCTAGGATTGACTCTCTCTTAGGGGACGTTGGATCCCACATGCATAAGGACTATCGCAGTCCCCAGCAGAGTCGCCAGCTGTCGCTACTGCGAAAATCGGCGCCGGCTGACAGAAGAGTCGCCACCGTGCGTTATTTATCCCAACGGAGAGAAAGGAAACGCTCGAAGTAAACCTCGCAAAAAACGGGGAAAGGCATGGTCATCGCAACCAAAACCTGGATTCGGGAGTCGGTTACGCAAGGGGAAGGTATTAGCACCCCTCACGTCCGTCGTACTCGACGGGATCCACGCTTGCTTGGGTTGTCTACTGGATGCAAAAAACAATCTATCTACGGCTGCTAAATCTAAACGGAAGGGAATTGACTCGATAGAGTGTCGCACTCTATGCCTACGTATTCTCAAGAGAGAAAGTCAGAGTCAACATAGTTCGGGACTACAGGGAAAATTGGCTCGCCAAGACCTCGCGTCTTGTGCCTACGTACTTCCATACTGCATGGAAGATCAGAGCTTTACGTAGTTCAGGCTAACTACGGCTAAACAGGGATTCTCACACAGCAGTGAGAAAAACAACTGGTTGCAAAGGTCGGGAACCTATGGGCAAAACTACGGCTTAGTCTCAGATGCCCTCGAGCAAGAGAGAAAAAAGGGTAACAATTAATCGTCAGCGGGAAAGTCTCGATCGCACAGTAGCGAGAGAACAGAAGTTAGTCGTTAGTGTGCTCGCTAGGATATCGCATCCTATGCCTACATATTCTCGTCTGGTACGAGAAATCAGAGCAGCTGTAGTTCGGCTACTTCGGGACCACAACTCAAATCTCGTTTTATTAACATTCTGAAAAATGATTACAATGATTGAATACTGAAAATAAATCTCCTAGGAAATACTATCCTATCCTATCCTGAAAAATCGAATGGAAAATAGTCCCCTAACAAGTGGGCTTCTAAACTATCCTAAAAAGATGTAAAATGAACTCTATGGAAAAATACACTCTAAAAAATATTAAGTCTATACTAATATTTTTTTCTCTTTCTCCTTCTTTTCTTTTCAACTATTTCCTTCTCTTTTCTTTCAACATATTTTTCCATATTTCTCTATGTATTTTTTCACAATATTTTCTCTCCTTTTTCAATATATTTTTCTCTTTATTTTTCTCTATTCTTTCATATTTTTTTTCTCTATTTTTCTCCTCTTTCTTTTATTGTTTTTCCACTATTTTTCCTATATTCTTTTCCTTTTTCTTTTTTTTTCAATATGTTTTTCTATTTATTTTTTCATATGAAACAATATATGCAAAAAATATAAAAGAAAAGAAAAATAAGGGGAGGGGGTATGCTGGTTACAGGGGAGTGATAAGCAGAAAAATAAAACAGCAATGAGGGCCCAGCCCAAAGGAAATAACAAACAAAAATGGAAAGGGGGGTGCAATGAAACAGAGGGTGTATGAAGCATGAAATCTCATTGGGCCCAGCCCATTCTCATCAGAAAAAATGTGAGGGGAGGTGTCCCCCAAAAACGTAGTTGGGCCTGAGGCCCACGACCCAACCCAGCTTCCTTCTCCCTTCCTCACTCTCTCAGCTTCCTATCTGAAACCCTAACCCTTTCTCTTCCTCAACCGCCGCCACCACCATCTTCTCGTTCACCTCCGTCCTCGTTATCGTCTCAATCCCCCTAATCCCACAACAATAACTGTAATACAATTCTCACGAAACAAACACAAACCGCTACATTCCTTGGCCGGAGATCTTGACGGAAGATTGCTGGAGATCAGTGACGAAGCTTGATGATGACGACTGCTTCTTTCTGGAGTCTTACTTTGAATGTTCTTGTGATGAAGATTGATGATTGCTTCTGAGAAACATCCTGGGGATTTGCATGGAGACTGATGAACTCGCAATGGCGAATGAGGGAGATCTCGGAGGTTCTGGCGAATTCTTGAATGAAGATCCGAGAACGTTGTTCTTGATGGATGAAGTTTCTGGAGATTGCAGGATGAAGTTGTTGTTGAAGTTTCATTCTGGAAATGTCTGGAGTATTCTGGAGATCGCGATGAACATGAAGGTGAAGCTGAGTATTCTTGCTGAACGGTTGAACCTGAGAATTAATTGAAGATCCATGAAGTTTCCTGGAACAATCGTTCTTGAAGTTTCTTGCTCTAATGGATCTGGATTTTTCTGAAGAAACTTGAAGATCCTGGGAGATTTTGATGAAGATGCTTCTAGCGATTTCCAGGCGATAGGAGGAAGATTGTTCTTCTTGTTGCTGATGTTAACCGGAAAGATGAAGGTTGAGAGTTGAATCTAGAGATGATGATGATCGGAATCTGGGTTTTTGGACGTTCTCCGGCGAAGCTTTGGTGATTGGTGATGATCGGAAACTGGAGAGGATTGGAGGAGATGAAGAGTTTTGGGTGTTTTCTGGGCGTGGGAGGTTCTCCGGCGATGTTCATGGTGGCCGCCGGCCATGCATGCCGGCCGGTGAAGCTTCAGGCGAGGTGTTGTGGGGCGTACGCGTGGAGACACGTGGGTGGAGGAATGGGGAGGCGTGGCAGAGATAGTGGGGAGGCGTGGTGCATGGCTTCCACGTGTGTGTGCATGGCAGTGAGAGATGAAAACGGGTTTGATGCGTGGCGTGCGTGTGAGGTGTAACGTGGGGCATCCCCTGTTGAACACGTGGAGCTGATGATTTATATTGCTGAGAATTCTCTGGGACGTTCTAGAAGCCTCTGGAAATTGCTGGAAATTTGCTGGACAAAACTGGATTTCTGGACTGAAGCTGAATTGGGCTGCGAATTGAAAATGAGGCCCAACGAAAATCACCACAAAAACTCAGAAAAAAGACTGAATTAAGACTAAGATTAAAAACCTAATTAACCAATGATTAACTAATAAAACTAATTAAAACTAAACCTAAAAAAACCACAATTAAATCTGAATGAAAATTACACTAATCCTAATTAGTTCTAACAAATTCAAATTAAACTCTAAACAAAAGATTAACTCCTAATTAACCTAATTAAATCTAACACTAATAAAATTCTAATAACTCTCTAACAAACCTATACTATTTAAAAAATGATTTAAAATCTATTATTAATAACAAAAATCTATATTATTCTATTAAGAAAATGATAAAATCTATTTAAAAAGAATTAAAACTATTTTAAAAAACTATTAATATCCTATTAATATTCTAAAATGAAAAATGCTATTAAATTCTATTAAAAATTCTAAAAACTATATTACTCTATATTATCTAAAAATGATCAAAATCTACCTAATATATTCTAAAAAGAAATTACAATTATTAAAAATATTAAAACCTACTAATATTCTATAAAATGCTAAAAATGATTTAAATCTATTTAAAAAGAATTAAAACTATTAAAAGTCCTATTAAATCCTAAAAATGATTTAAAAGCTATTAAAAAACCTAAAAATGGCCAATAAAATCCAGAAAAATCACAATAATTCCCAGAGGAACAAAATAAGCACCGAACGACACATAACACCGCGAGAGCGCACCAAAATAGCCGGTAAAATTCAAAAGACACCGAAATATCCCAAAAATACGATTCTACCTATTTAAACTGATAAAAAACACCTGAAACACGAGACGAGAGCTGTGATCCCAATAAAATCAAAACAAATGAAAAAAATGCACTGTATGCAATATGCATATGCGAATGCGATTATGCGTCGAAACCTCGAGCCAGATACGAGACCCGGTTGGTCAAATTTTGGGGTGCAACAAAGGGTTCCCTCAAAAGTTCTACCTCCTGGGAATAACACTAATCCCTCCAAAGGAGAGAGGTGTATACCCTGGAAGGACTTTGAATCACAGGGAGGAATGGATGTGAAGAATACTATCCATGTTTGAGAAAGAGATTATCTACATCTGAGCTCTCCCTAATCCTAACCCTAAAACAAGACAAAAAGAAGAAGAACAAGCTCCTCAAGCTCCTCCAAGCCTCTTCCAACCTTCTAGTATGCTCCACTAAGCTCCACAATGAGATGCCAAGCTCCTCAAACCAAAGGGAAACTCCAAAGCAAAGCAAACTAAGCAAAACTTGCCCTAAAGGCCACACAAACAATCATTCAATTCAAAAATCAACTAAAAATAGTATATTGTTCTATTAAATCCTAATATAAATGCTAGGGGACCCTACATAACTACCCTTAAGTCCCATATATTCCCCATAGACTAAATTGCCCTACAAAACCTAAATCTGAAATTGCTATGATCCTATGTTAAAGTTTTAATCAAATTCTACACTACTTAGAACTACCTAATTAAAACTACCCTAAAAATTATCACAAAATTATGAAATTAATTCAGGGGGAACCTAAACCATTCATCTAATCATCCTAAAAAGATTGAGCTCAAAATCCTAAGGGAACTACCCTAATTAAATCCTGCAAATTAGTATACTAACTAAAAGAATAAAAAAAAAAAGCAATTAAAAGTATAAATGTGCAAAAAATATAAAAATGAAATAAAATGGCTATTTTATAGTTTTATATTTTTCTAGACAGAAAATGAAAAATGGGAAAAAAAAGTCTCATTAAAAAATGATGATTTTTTATTTTATTATGAGTTTTTGAAATGAAATAAAATTTGGAGTGAATTAATATGAGAATTGATGAGGTGGGGTATGAGAAGCAATAATATTCCGTTGATATCATGAACTGGGCCCATACTGGGGGTGCCAAGAGCAAGGCGCGCCCCAGCCCAATGGTAATCAGAAAAACACATAAAATGAAAAGAAAAAAATAAAAGGAACGGTGCGAATAGTAGGAAAGTGCAGTTAAAAATCAATTGGGCCTTGGTATGGGGGTGGGAAAAGCAACGTTTGAGAAGCCCACGCTGGGAGCTTTAGTGAGACGCGGCGTTTCACGCCCATTCTCCCTCCAATTTTCATTTTAAATCGCAGCCGTCCGATTGCTCCTTGGTCAACTAGTCTCGCGCAAATCCAACGAACCATGTATCGTCTTCAACCTTTGGACACCTAGGGTTTCATAAACCTCCATGAAAAACACTCCCATGCACACAACTTCATCTTCTTCGTGTGACCTCAATACTCCACCAAATTGCATGATCCAAAAACCAAACTTGACTAGAATTTTACGTAGAACACAACCATGCCATTGGATTCCATTGAAACAAACTACATCATGCAAACCGAACAGTACAACGCCATGAATCCAAATTTTCTTCAATTTTCAACCATCACAAAACTCAACAATCTTTATATATAATTAATCCTCATGCTATGTTGATTACAACCAACCAAATATCGTGCATTATAACTCCCTAAATCATTCATTCTAACTCCATCAAGAATTAACCACCGTGGAAGAAACCTCACCAATTGGTCTTAAACTCATCCAAATGAATCACCTAATGGTCTCTAATGGTTTCACAACAAGAACTAACCCTAGCCATGCCTAAATCAGAGTGTGGAAGTGATTTTGCTTACCTTGACTCTTGCAATGGTAGGTGTTGAAAAGCTTCGAATCAGGCCTTGTAGATCCTCAAGAATGGTCCTCAGGTGATGAACAATACTCTGCTTGCACAAGATTTGATGGAAATGGCTTGTATCTCAAGATCCAATCCCTTTTGCTCCTTTGCAACTCCACTTGGAAAGCTCTCAATTCTTCATCAATGGGGTTGTAAATCAAGATGAATGCACTCAGCAATGATTGTAGAGATGATTTGTGTGAAAAAATGGAAGGGTAATGAAGAGAAAGATGAAGTTTCAATACAATTTGCAAAATGGAGAATTTTGGTTCAATTTCTATTCTATACCACCATTAACATCAACAATCACCAACCTTTCACCAATGGAGATTGCATTCAATATATAGACTGATTTAGAAGGGTCTAGAATCATCTAGATCAATCTAGTAGAAACTTGAACTTTCATGAAATGATACTTTGCATTTCCATTCTCACCATGTGATATATCATGACAAAAACCCTTATAACTTGATTAGTTAACTTGAATATCTCCTTACATGAGATTTAGGACAATACACAATGCATATTTCCCTTATTCATTAAGCTTTTCCTTGTTTTGGTTTGGTATGCCATTATGCAAGCAAGACTTTTACAAAGCAACCCTAAAATTTAAGCCTCAAATCAAAATTGTGGCTGAACCATTATTCTTAAAATGTCCTTTGGAGTCAAAATGACCTATCATATGACATGGTTAGGGTTTATAGCTTGGATTTTATGATTTTCCATTTCACTTGAATTAACTTATGCCTCATTTTTAGGCCGTTTTTATCACTTTTTGCTATGAGCCTTTTCAACATCTCATGACCACCCTAATAGCCTTAAAACATCATTCTAAGAAACTTTGATGTTGAAGGTTTTTCCATTTGAAGCTTGGAAGTAGGAGATATGACCATATGCTTGAAATGACCTATAACTTCCAAATGACCAAAATGCCCTTGGCTTGTCAAAGCCATAACTTGAGTTCTACAAATCCTATCAAGGACTTATAGTACTCTCTAGAAAGCTAAGAAGATGCTCTTCAACCTTCATGTTTACCAAGAGATCATAGGAATCATCCTACTAGGGCAAAAGTTGTCTGCAAGTTGGGTGACTTTCAAGGACCCAAATTCACATACCTCAGATGACCTGTAATTTGTCAAAACCATAACTTGAGCTCCACAAATCCTATCAAGGACTTCTACCACTCAAATTAAATCTAAGAATAATATCTACAACATTCATGTTGTGGGGAAGATGGGATGACAATCACATCTTGAGCTAAAACTGCCTGGAAGATAGGGATCAAACTAGGGGATTTTACACTATCAACCTTAGAAACCCTAGCTTAAAACTTATCAAACTCCTCAATCATGATGAGTTGGTCTAGGAATCATCCTTATAGTATCTCAATACATCATTCCATGACCCCATGGCTCTTGGATTAGGTCTCAACCTTCTCCAAATCATCAGTTGACCTAGGGTAGACCCAGTCAAACCCTAATTCTACCATTCATGGTTGAATCTTCTAAATTCTTGCATAATGACCTCTCTGGGCTTCCTTATGGCTTTCAAGACATCTCATAAACTTTATTAAAGCTTCAAGTCTATTCTCAAAGTCTCGGAATCATCTGAGGGGCTCAAGTTATGAGACACACAACCTTGGTTTCAACCAATTCCTCTGAGGATCTCTTGAACTTTCTGATAAAGGTATCAACCTTCAAACACTTGATGGGTAAATAAATGTTGGTCAAATTTTGGGGTGCAACACCCTGCATTGGGGTCTCTATATAAATACCCTCTTTCACGAGAGGGTCAGGTAATCACTCCTTACCCCTTTTTCTGTACTTGTGATCACTCTGCCCATACGCTTACTTTAGCATCAGAGTGCCTTGCAGGTACACCCCCATCTTCTTCTTCAACACCGGTGAACAGGCAGCAAGTCAAAGACGTGTGGCATCCAGTGATCCCCTTCTGATCAGGTCAGATCAAGAGTTTATAACATTTTAATAAGTTTATTTTTAGAATTTATAACACTTTTCTAAAGAAGTTTATTTTTAGAGTTGTTAATTTAACATTTTTTCTAAATAGGTTTTTTTATAATTTTAATGATTTATTTAGTGATTTTTGTATAAAAAAAAGAAGAAAAAAAACGTTTCGTTAAATATTTTATTTTTAGATCATTAAATTATTCTTAATTTTCTTTTATACGACTTTCTTCATCTTATATTGATGTAGTCGTGGATTTATTTTTGTTTCATTTTTGGTCGATGACAGGACCTCTAAAATCATTATCGGTCAAATTATTGATAGATAACGGTTTTTCCGAGACCACCTTCTTTTCTCTTTCAATTTCTTCTGCATTTTCGATTTTATTTAAATTTTCTCGATCTATGAAGTCTTTGGATTCGTAAGTGTCAATTTATCGAAGTCGATAACCTTCGCAATTTCAAATCTATGGAAAATAACCATTTGGGTCATTTTCTTTACTTTGGGATCGTGATAGGCTACCTTCGATTAATCGACATGATGTTTATGATTAAGACGAGATCCCACCTTTCTTTGGTCCGTGTGACACGATTAAATTGGAGAATGATTCTCAATATCATTTCTGTATCTTGTCCATAACATGGATATCAATTTACGTGACCTCCTATAGTTCGAATTCTATCATAAGTCGAGCTACGACGGTTTAGCGTTACATTTTGTCCCGATTCGATTCACTAAACAAGCTGACAACTAACTTTACTTTCTGTCAAATATACATTGCTTTATTTTTCAATCAATATTATCTCAATTATATTATCTTGTCCACATACCTGTTAATATATATCTTTATATATTATTGTGAATATTTTTGTATATATTGTTATATATCCTGTCTATTATTCATATTTTGTATATATTCATTTCATCTCTTCATCTTATTCACATTATTTCAAGACACCTAATAAATTATCAAAACCATAAAACCCTAAATTGGTGGGATGCTGGTTGTTTGTCCGAGTGACGGATCTTTGGACATTTTCAGGAACCCTAGCACGGAGTTGTGCCTAACCTTCGCTCAAGGCTTAGTTTAGGACACATTGCACACACACGGCTTTATCTTGGGCTACCTGACAATGAGACCTTTTATTTCGTGCAATCCCGTGTAATTTGCATGTACCCCTCTCCCATTTCCGATGTACGTATTTTGTATTTCTTTGACTGCAACTTATCTTCTAGGAGCACCCCCAGGGACTAGTATAACCGTTTTCAAACTAATTCTCGATTTTTCATCGAGCCATTTTCAAACACCCTCTGTAAGTCGAGTGCTCGTCCGCATTCGCCATCAACCTATTGCACACACTATTGCACTTTATTGTGAACTCGATATTAGGAGCACCCCTAGGGACTAGTATCGTTTCTCACGCTAAAACCCTCGACTCGTAGGCAAGGTATTTTCAAACCCACTTCCATTTCACCACGCTTTTGCATGCAAAATACAAGTCAAATCCTTGACCAAACGTCAAGCAGATTTTCTCAACCAACTATCAAACCAATTCACCACCCATTTTCTTTTACATCTTTTCTCTTAAAACCTAGGTCTCGTACCAAGTGCATTTTCAAACTCTTTTCCTAATAAAACTTGAATGGTTATGGAGTGGTTAGGCGTATGCCTTCTCTTATTCCGAGTGCTTGACATTACCTTTAGGGTTCACTGTCATAAATAACTTATCATTTAAGATCAAAACATCTTTAATAAAAGAATAAAGTTCTCTTTGTATTGAACTAAAGAGAGAGGATTAAGTGGAGACTTCTTCCTCTACGAGTATTAGGATACACACTGTAGAGTGTGTGGTCTCGATACTCGTCTTTCAATACAAAGACATGGCTATATTCGCCATACCATTTTCATAGTAATTCTTTTGAGATAAAAAGTTAGGTACTACCCGCAAGGGGTTACTATCCGAGGACCTATTTCACCCCTAAAAATAACACTCACAAATCAAATGTGACATCTTTCCTCGAAGGCAAAAATTAATCTTTTCAAAAAGGATTCGTTACGTCCGTTCTACCACAAACAAGTAACGCCTAAGACTCCACAAGCGAGCTACAATACACCTAACTGCTAGAATGTGCATGATAGCATCATCCAAAAAAACACCAGTTAACTGTAGACCGAACAACGGCTACTCTGATTCTTTACTTCTTTTTAAGTAAAGATATGTAGGCACAAGGGCCCTAATCCTTGCCGAGCATACTTTCCCCTCTTTATCTATAGTTCCCCGAACTACGTTGACTCTGACTTTCTCATACCCGTCGAGTATACATAGGCTAAGACCGCGAGGTCCTACCGAGTCTCTCTTCTTCCCCTTTATCTCTCTTTTCCCTATTTATAACCTTTCTCTTGATCCCTTGGAACACTCTTTATAAGTAATATCTTTTAGCAGATACCTTCACACGTAGACAAACAAATGGTTCCCATTGAGTACGATGGATGCAGGGGGTGTTAATACCTTCCCTTCACATAACCGGATTCCGAACCCGTTCTCTTGGTTGCAAGACCATCTTATCCATTTATTTCTTAGGGTTTTCTCGATGTTTTCCCTTCCCCTTATGGGATAAATAAAGTTTGATGGCGACTCTTCTGTCCTTCCGTTTTTGCCTCTTCGTCGTTGCATTTTCGAGTAGCAACAGCTGGCGACTCTGCTGGGGATACCTAGCAAGCCATGCCTAGTTTGTTTGTCACATTCATGTTTTATTTGCTTTTATTGTTTATTATTATGTGTTCCTTTACCCGTTGGGTTTATTCGGGATGATTTGTAAGGATAAAAGCTTTCTACCCGAGATTTCTAGTATACACTAAGTTAGGAGGTGGTTTCTTTCTAATTTGCGAGACTTAGGACTCGTTGAGTTAGTTTGAATTCCACCGCTCAGATGAGGCCCCTTTGGGATGATTATGTCTTATGAGTAGTCATAATGGTGTCTTTATTTCTGACCTGGGAGTCCGTGACTCTGAGGACCTTTTGCAGAACCTTATTCTGAAGGTTACTAAAACATAGCTCTATGTTCATCCTTTGAAAGGATTATCGTCTTGCGAATCATCGTTATGATGGAAAACTCTTGAGGGTTAGGGCATAGGACTTTGTTTAAAGCCTTTGGGATGCCCTCTTATAAACCAATAGATTGTCCACCCGAGGTGAGAGATATCTCATTGTGTTGCCTTGCAGGATCTGTGACCTTAATCCTCGCTGTTGATTTGTTCTTGTGTGCACTCATAACATTGCATTTGCATAAGCATCTCTACATCATTTTGCATTTTCTTCCCTAACCAAAATACCAAGAGCTTATCCATCCTCTGTTCATAACCCCGCAGTTGATTTCCCGACACTCCCATTGGACTTATGGGAGTTGTGAAGCGTTTGAAGCAAGAGAAACATATATATCATGAAAGGCCAATTAGACGAAGCTAGCTGAGGTAGTTATGTCAAAGAACAACCGCCAGAATGTTGATTCCCCACCAGGATTTACTGTGACAACTAATCCATTGTATGATCTTTTGCCTAACAACCATCCTCCGCAAGTAAACATTCCTACTCGACCCCAGAGGGTGTCATTGATTGGCCCCATTAAGGAAAGACTTCGTGCCATTGAGTAGAAACTTCAAGCTATGAAAGTGCATGATACGCTCGGCCTCGATGCTGCTGATATGTGTCTAGTGCCAGACTTGGTGATTCCTCCGAAATTCAAGGTACCCAACTTCAAGAAGTACACAAGATTTAGTTGCCCGAAGCTTCATTTAGTGATGTTCTGTCGAAAAATAACCTCCTACACTCATGACGATAAGCTAATGGTTCATTGTTTTCAAGACAGTTTGAGTGGGACATCATTAAGTTGGTACATGGACTTAGAAAGAAACCATATTCAATCATGGAGGGACTTAGCTAGCGCTTTTCTAAATCATTACCAGTTCAATCTGGATACAGCTCCCAATCGCATGCAATTGCGAAGCCTATGTCAGAATGGCAATGCATCCTTTAAAGAGTACGCACAACGGTGGAGAGAATTCGCAGCCAGAGTGCAACCACCACTCTTGGATAGGGAACTGATTGACATGTTCATAAATAGTTTGCATGACTCTTATCTTGAAAGAATGGCTGGTTGTGCACCATCAAGCTTCTCTGACCTTTTGATAGTAGGAGAATGCGTTGAAAGCTACCTTAAGAGTGGACAAATCCAGGACGCCTCAAGCGGCCAGGCCAGTGAGATTGAATATTTCAATAATAAGGATGAAAGCAATGCATTGATAGCAAATATTGAGTATTATCATGGTGTACCAGCAAGACTCTACGATCCCTCATCTGCTTAACATGCATCATTTCTAGTGTCATGTTATCCTCATGGGAAATTAGCCACGCCTAAAGCTTCATCCTATAAACTATGGATTGCTCCTCATTTGAATCAACGATCCCATGACCGAGGTTATCAGAATTAGCACCAGAATCAGAGTAGGCCTTGCAACAACTTGGAAAGAAGGATTGCTCCTCTTCATCCAGTCCATATGTCATACAGTCAGCTTCTCTCGCATCTGATTCAAAACTCATTGGTGGAGCCCAAGACTCTTAAGTCTGTGCCAGAACCTTACCCTCCTAGGTACGATCCCCATGTTCAGTGTGGATATCATGGAGGATCCATGGGGCACTCAACTGAAGATTGCAAAGCCTTCCAAGCCAAGGTGCAACAGTTGATTGATAAAGGGTACATATCTTTTCCAGAAGGATCTTTGGTTGTCCATGTCAACCTCTCAGATGTCTAAGCTCGAAGATTTCAAGAGCCATCTCCAAAAAGCCAGTGGTCCAAGCAGGCAGACGTCCTCAACATTAGCAGTCCTTGGGCACTCTTATCATTTGCATTTGTAGTTTATTTTCTGCTAATTGCTACTTGTTTTTAAACATTGGTGTTTTAAATGGTAATATTAATGAAGTGATTATGAATTTTCTGAATTAATCATGTCGCATTCTCTCATTCTTCTTATTTATTGCAAAGCACATACACATACACCTCTTAAACACTCCACTTTGTCACTGTTGTTTTAGCAAAGATCAGAGGGAGGATGACGAAAACTGAATACTCATAATTGTTGATTGTATGCTTTCGGATAAAATCTTACTGATGATGTATAGGCATTGTTTCAAATCCCCTAAACACCAGAGAGAAAAGGCGATAGTCCCTAGTTAACCACTTCAAGCCTAGAAGTAGGAGTTCCTTTCGGACTTTCAAACCCTCACATCTTAACCTGGGGCAGGATAGTTGTCAGTTAATTCGACCGAGCGTTCAAATTTTATGGAGGAGTGTCCCCATTCAAGGACCAATCACATCATATCTCATCAACCACAATGGTTATACCTCACCAATCAGGAGTGAGACAGTCACAACCCTTAATCAAGACAGTCAGTGTCACACGACTTTTTTTTTCAAAGAGAAAGAAAGAAAGCCTGCTAAGTCAAAAACTTAGGCAAAACTATGGCATCTCGCTGGACTTTAAAGTCAGGAAAAATTCGAAAAATCAGTCCAGGCAAAAATTAGGTAACCAAAGAATAAGAAGAAAGGATCCCGAAAGAAAAATCCTCGAACAAGAACAAAGTCGTGTGACTACAGACACATAAGACAAAAGGGGCGACTGTCACTCCAAAAGCCTAGTGGGTTTCTCAACCATTACTCCTACCATTCAACAAACCTTTTGAAGGTAAGCGCTTGTGACAAATTAACTGAACGTAGGATTGGAGATCATCACGGAGAAGGGGTGGGTAATAATCAAACTTTGAGCCTTTCATCATTTATTTCAATAACCGTGAACCAGACCACGATTCAACCCTTAAAAGACCTAATTGAGGCAGGGTTTACTCTAAAGGCATACTACAACAAGGCTGTGTAAACTGACTCCTTACATATTTGCTACTCATCAGCATCGGTGTCATTATCCTTGTTATATCTTTCACACCAATCAAATTAGCACAACGTTTGGACTAACGGTCCATTCGTCTCACTATCACGACACTTAATAAACAACATTTCTTTCAAAACTTGCATGAACTTTGCATTAAAATTACCATTCTTGAACAAACAATTTTGATCGCAGGTCAGTAGTTAGCATCGAGGAAATTCCAACAGGAAGCAATTAAATAGGACTAGATTATTCAGCAGTTTGGATCAGAATCGAGTATACCTTGTCGCCTTATGGATCTGGGACATTAACATCCAGCAAATTTGGAATCAGTCAATCTAAGGCAAATCCCTAAGCATCGGTTAATTATGAGACAAATCATTCGAGAACCGATTGATTAGAAGGGAATCATCTCGAGACTCTACCAATCAAGGGAAGATCCCTCTAGTGTTCAGTCGGGACAAGTTAAGTCGCTTCAACGCTCTTTCAGGGGCAAGATACTTCAAGAGTATATTGAAGCCAACCACCATGAGAGTCGGTTAATCAAGGATGAATCCTTTTGTGGTACAAATTCTGGGATAAGCCATCTCGAGGTCGTCTCATGGAAAGCTACTTTCTTTTCAAGATAAACTTTCCCAAAGATCGTACTGGGGCAACTTTGAACTATACTGGGACAAGCTACTCGAGCAAGTTCATTCTCATCAGCAATTGTTGAGTTCAAGACGAGTGTCGGGGAATCGTGCCATCACCTCATCATAAACTTAACCTTCTGAAAAGGAATTGCTACAACAGAACACCCCTTCCATTGGTGGGAATATTCTTATCCTTGTATATTGTCATCGGATCTTCATCCCATAGCTATAACCTGTTACCTATCAGAACTTTGTAACCGGAAACACTTCCAAAGTCCAGTTCTCGTCTGGAAAACCTTCAAACCAGTTCTCATCTGGTCAATCCTTCACTAATTACCAGTTCCCGTCTGGTACATGTCAGTTTTAAACCAGTTCCCGTCTGGTCACCCTTTCTTTATCCTACCATTTAACCGGTTCTCTTCTGGCAAACACAGTTTCAAAGTCCAATTTTCGTCTAGAAAACCACAAAGTCAGTTCCCGCCTGACACCAAAACTAGAAGTCAGTTCTTGTCTGACAACTTAACCTTTCGCCACCAGTTTTCGTCTTGTAGTTTACCCTTAAATATCAGGCCTCATTTGATAGTTCACCACCCAAAGTCCAATCCGCATTGGCAACTACCAAAGGTATGCCATGTCGGCACCTGCATTTCCAATCACCCGTCTGCAATTATAGGCATGATATGTATCATACGCATGGCATTCGCTATCATAAGCATCATTTGCGTCATATGCATATCTAAAACCATATCATACTTCCCCGGGCTCTTGCCTCTCAGCGCGTCAGCATTTGCATTTCCATTCGTTATGGAATATCATTATCATCAAGCATTAGCATATGCGGGTCAAGGTCCAGAACCAATCTCGAAGATTTCAAAGATCATCGTTAGCCCAGTCAGGGGCATCTGTTGCAATATCATGGGTTTCCCCCACGGAACTCAAGAATATCAAAACAAGGTTCAGCCCAGTCATGCGCATCATTCTTCAAGGCCGTGGGCGTCCCCCACGAAGTTGTTCGACCTTTTGTTGGGCAAACCAGACAATACATCAAGCAACTTTCAGCCCAGTCAGGGGGCATCTTTTACAAGACCATGGGCGTTCCCCACAAAGTTGTTCAACCTTTCGTTGGGCAGATTCAAGATTTTCAAAGTGACGTTTATCCTAGCCAGGGGCATCTCCTTTGAAGCCGTGAGCGTTCCTCACGAAGTTGTTCAACTTTTTGTTGACCAAGATCAAGAGCTTTAAAGAAAAACTCAACCCAGTCAGGGGCATCTTCTGCAAGTTCATGGGCGTTCCTCATGAAGGCTATTTCAACCTTTTGTTGTCATAAGCTATAACTCCCAAACGAGTCAGTGGGCGTTCCCCGTTGATTTTATTTCAATCCAATCTTCCTCTTGGGCGTCCCCCAGTGAGTTGTCTCCAGCAAACTTGACCTTTTGTCAATTACCTTATTATCATCCTTTTGGTGATAGCTGAACTCGTCAGTCTAACATAGCCTGCATCCTTTTGATGTTGGTTACCTTCAAGATTGGGAAGTTATTTTCATCCTTTTGGTGGTAATAACTCTTGAGTTCACCCCCTACATCCTTTTGGTGTTGGGTTTATGAGGGTTTCGCTTCATCATCCTTTTTGTGATGGATCTGTCATCCTTTTGGTGCCGGGTTGTGTGAGTGTTTTCCACTATCCTTTTGGTAATGGCCCCCCTGCATCCTTTTGGTGTCAGGGCAACGTGTATGAGTGTACTATCACCCTTTTAGTGATAAGTTTGTCATCCTTTCGGTTTTGGATTGTTTCATTTATCATTCTTTTAGTTGATAACGACATTTGCAATTATCCAGTGACCACTCAAGGTTTGACATTGATGCGTTACTTCACTTCTCAAGCATTTCATTTATTTTCGGACAAATTCGGAGTCTTCTTCATATCTACTTGTCTTCTGCCTCGAAGGAGAGAACGTCGTAGCAATTCATCTTACTCGGTTTAAGCCAATTAGATATGGGCCTCTGTCATACCCCAAATTTGTCCTACCTATCTATAGTTTTCATTTTGTACAACCATCCACTAACCATATCCAGAAAATTAAAAAAAAATGTACGTTGCTTCTGTTTGTGTCTAAGCTCAGGGGAGGGGGGGGGGGGTTGCAAGGTTGAACTGAATTGAATCAAATTTCAAGCAAGGGTGTCAGGTCCTGGTGCATGGATAATACAAGATGAGGTTTATTGATTTTGGTTTAATCTGTCAATCAGATAAGGTTATATTTCAAGATCAAGACCAGGGTTCAGGATTTATGTCTGAAGTTCCAAGACAGGGATTTTGCGCCACTTCAAATTGCCCGTATATGGGTTTAGTCGTCAAACATTATGCATGGTGGTATATCATGGGTTGCCTTCTAGATCCTAACACGACATTTTGGCTATGACCCTCTACAATTCAGATTATGGAGATTTGATTTGAGGATTTTGTAAATAATGTTAATTTCCAAAAGAATTAAAACAGGGATGGGTCTTCATTTTCATGATTATATAGTCAAGACGAGATTAATTACCCAATCTATGAGACTAGTCTTTTTCAAGAGCATACACAAGTAAAGCTTCAAAGAGTTTGTGTCATGACTAATGTGTGATCAAGGCATAATTTGAATCCTAAGGATATTTTTTAAAGATCATGTTTAATTGGTTAGAATGTATATAATCAAGATGTGATTGATTCGAGGCCAGGTTTAAAGCTTATACAAGTCATGATTCATTCACCTTCAAAGACATGTTTTGAAATAGCTTCTAAAATTCACTTCCAAGATTGGTTTTTATCCACATAGTTGTTCATTGCTAAAAGGCAAGTTTCTTAGTCACTTGGAAGTTTTTCTTACATGAATAGATGAATTTAAAGTGTGCCTTACAATCCAAATGTACTATTTTCATACAAGAAGTGTCATAAAAACACACAAAGGCCAATTAAAAGAGAAACATACAATAAAATCCCATAAGAATTTTGCTTTCAAGGCCCATTTTGTCTACAAGAAAGTTGGCATAAAAAAAGGGGGAGGGAATTCTAGACCTAGCGGCGACATACTAGAGATGAGGAGGAAGATTCAAAACCTCCTTGATTTTTACCTTATGTGATACTCCCTCTTCAAATTTCAATGTCAAAAACAAAATTGAACCCCGCCTTAACAACTTTCCCAACGAAACCCTCCATAATCATACACTTACACAACAACGTCCGTTTCTCTAGATGCTACCCTCCGCCACGATTTTCTCAAACCAACGTTGAACAACCTATCCCGAATTCAAACCCAAACGCACCGAATGTCTCTCAATATAATCTCTGTTTATCTCTGTTCAACTGTGAAACAACCTCTCACCCATACACAATAACCACACATCAGTGTTCAAAAAAAATGGAAGCCACCCGCACAGCAAAACGATTCATAACATGAGATAAGCAAACCTGCAAAATAAAACCCCTCCTTCAGACACATCATTTTCTACCTTCAACCCAGTTTTCTTCTTCAACCCAACAACAACACCAACCTGAATCTTCCATAAGAACTTTGCTTCGTTTCAAATCATATCTAATTAGGAAAAAAACAAACCCAGAAAATCAAAACCAGAACTAAAGAAGACAGACGGAGAAAGATTTGAATACTTAATCAAAACCTGGATATCATTTCAAGCAGAAACAGCGAGCACGGTACAAGAACTTTATCGTGCAAGAAGATGAAGATCAAAATCATTTCCTTCGATCTACCACTTTGCTGTTGGTTCACACACATCTATGATGATAATAATTACATTCCCAGACTTGTTTTTTTCTTTGGATGTTGTTGATATTTCCTAATTCGTTTTCTCCTGCAAAACGTGACCGCCGAGTTGATTAATGTTAGTTTTGTTGGTTCATTTTCTATGAAGATGCATTACAGGGTCTCGATGATAGTATGTGGCATGAGATTGGGCTTAAATCCACTTCCTTTTACCCGTTGTTTCTCTCTCTCTCTCTCTCTCCCAAAATCTCGATGTAAATCTCAGATTTCTATCACACATGATATTCGACGATATCTCATACAAATTCACAACTTCCTCAAGATACATCTCAGCTAGCTTCAACATAGAATGATTAATCCTCATTGGTATAAAATGAGTTAATCTTGTCAATCTATCCATAACCACCCAAATCGAATCATATCCCTTCAAATTCTTCGGAAAACCCAATACAAAAATCCATGGAAATACTATCCCATTCCACTCATAAATATTCAACATTTGCATCAGGCTCAACAGTCTCTGATGTTGAATCTTCGACTTTCAACAAGTCTAATCAGCATATACAACCTCAACCACTTCTCTCTCCATCTATGGCCACCAAAACAATTTCCTCAAACTCGGTCACATCTTCAGAGCACTGGGATAGATACTCAATCTACCTCAATGTCCTTCTTCAAGATTACTCATATTCCACTCAACAATATCCGGGACACAAACTATATCACGACATCTCATGGTACCATTTCCATTAATCCGAAAATCAGCTCTTCGACTTTAATTCATCAAATTCAACCAATCTACCAACTCAAACCAGATTTCTAACCTTCTCGAATCTCATCAAGAATACCACTAGTAAGCTCCAACATACAAAACTTAACTCCATAAGAAGTCTTTTCACCAACCAAGCTCGTATCACGAAATTGTTCAATCAGTTACAACCCTTTTACCATCATCATTGGTATATGCAAAGAATTCCAAATCAATGCATCAGCTAACACGTCCGCTTCACCCGAATGGTAATTCAACCTAAAGCCATCATCCTTCTGAAGCCCCATGCAAATCGGGCACTCAATTTGTGAGTTATGGCAGAAACACGAACTGCACTTTCCGCATTTACTACAAAATCCAATTATAGTCTATCAATAAATAACTTAATGCCACTAATTCACCATCACATAGAGCATTGAAATAGCTTTCCAACACTTCGAATAGTGCGTCATTCTGAGTTACAGTTTTCCCGTTACGACAAAAATACGAAAACAACATTCTTCTGCCCCAGGAAATTTTTGCCCGGCGAACACAGAGGCGAGCGGCCAATTTCTCCTGGAGCTGTTCGCTAGGCGAAGGATATTGCTCGCCTGGCGAACCTGACAGTCCGAAATTCTATTTTCGATTGTTACATGACTTTCGGGTGTCCGATTTCGATTCCATAAAAAGATGTAATCTCATAATTCAATGTATAACAACAATTTCACACTTAGGGAACCATTCAACACACTTCCAATTTTTGAAATATTTTAAAACTCAATTATACCAATACTGCATTCTACATCTGACTTTCTCTAATAATCACCAAAAATCATTGTCCACCTTTAATATACTCGACCTCACAATCTGTTGCCTTAGAACATACACCAGACACAAGTCTCAAAACTACTCAATCAATTTAATTCCTTGACCACCCAAACAAACATATAATATGGAGCTCTCAATATTGGACTAGTTTCCGTAACTAAGTCGATCACAACTCCACTTCACGTTCTGGCTGTATATCACTATCTTGTCAGGATAACTTCCAGACAACCACAATTAATCGGCAAACCATCAACTTTCCCACTTTCATTAACACTCAAAATTCCCATCAAAATTAAACATCTCAACACCGTCCTACGCCGACTCGTCAAAGCAACTCTTAAGCACTTAGCTTAACTCAAGACAACTCATTGCTCACGCCATCTAAGCTTTCAAGACATGTCTATCCCATCCAACACAATCCCAACTACTATCAACAAGAGATTAAGGGTGATCAGTTCCTTAAATTGTCAATAGACACCCGAAAATCATGATGGATTACAAACCATCTTTACCAAACTATGAGAGCATTCCTCGATACACTGAACCGCCACTCCACACTTGCAGCATCCTGGAGAAGCACAAGCTCCCCCCACTTGATCCATTCCCACTTCTGCAGACAAAGGTTAGGAAACAAACGTGTACCGACAGTGTCTTCACCCACGTGTTGCATACAAGGGAACAAACAACATTAGACAACTTGGTCGGACGGACCGACCTGCTCTGATACCACTCATGTAACACCCTTTTCTACCCACGATTATCAAGGGAAAATAACACAGATCTCAGAGTAAAATATTAACTTTCATAAAAAACCACAAAAGGGCGTACATTTCTCAATGTCTCAAAATAAGTCAATGCTCCGCAACACACGGGTTTTCTCAAAATACATCAATTTGCACAAAGCAGGGGAACTCAAAACATAACTCAATGTTTTCCCTTATATGGGAAGGTAAGAAAGATAACTCAAGGGTATATAATATAACTCAAGAGAACCCAACCCGATGTTACATGTCAGGGCAAGACCCTCTAAGTTAACCAAAAGGCTAACAACTCTAAGACTTCAAAAATACTCCTCGACGACATTCACGGCTAAACTTGGTCATCTGCACATTACCCACGTGGAGGTAACATTCAAACAGGTAGGGTGAGTAAAATAATTCATAATAATCAATGTATAATAATTAATGCATAAACGACATCATATTCATATTCAACACATTCATATTCTCAAATATGCCTCGAAGGCCACAACGTCATTATTTATACAAAAAAACTCATAAATGCAATGTGACACTACTCAATGCATTTGGTACCAATCATCACAGCTCAATGGACACTGGGACATCAACCCTCCGTAGATCCCCGTCAATAGGATCGATTCTACTAGAGAACCGGAGCACATCAAAATACTTTACATCCACACAGTGGGATTGAAGTCAAAGTAATCGAGGTCCTGAACCGAAGTCCAGATGCATATGAATACATGATGCACACGTCACAAATCATCCTCATAATAACATCATAGGTGCATCATCATTCATCATATTCATCATATTCATCATCATCAAACGTCATAGCTCGTCATCATAATCATCACCATACATCATGTCATCATAACTCATCATAATAATCATCATCACACATCATGGAAATCGTCATATAATACATCTTAATAATTAATCTCACACATCATGTCATCATATAACTCATCATAATAATCACCATCACACATCATGGAAATCGTCATATAATCACGTACAAATCCCTCATATTAGCCCATCATATTATCACATATTATCACATATTAATTCATAATACTACCCCACATTATCTCATATTAATTCATAATATTATCCCATATTATCTCATATTAATTCATAATACTACCCCATATCATCTCATATTAATTGATCAAATTATACTCGCGGTAATCCCCACACTATCGCCTATCAATCACATGATTCTTCACTGTCATACTCATGTTAACTCATCTCAAAAACCTCATAATCAAAAATCAAGCGATCTCTGCACACGATCGACATTCGCGAAACTCTGCTACGTTCGCTGGCATGTTCGCTAGGCGAGTCTGGGCAACTTTCTTCGCAAGGCGAAGCTTTTCTTTGCTAGGCGAACAACGCGATGATAGCAAAATCTGCTACGCACCAGAATTGATTTCTACCCAAAAACTCATACGATTCACTTACCAAATGCCCCCAAAACATCCCTAAATCATACCTAAGGTCTTACGGTGATAAAGGCACAAAACCTACGGTTTATTGGGCCAATCCCGGGATATATTCCTGTCCTAAACCACAATGTTCCTGTAATTACCCTGAAGGCATCATAATTTCTCATATCACCTATCTCTATCCCTTCAAGGTCGGACGCATGTCACCCCATAGTTTTGGCCACGAAGGCCTAAGGTTTCCTAATCCTCATATCAGATATTCAATATTCAGTGATACATATCTGTTAGCTCCTAAATTCGACGCCTCAGCTAGAAAGAAGGTATCCAAGACAAAAGGGTGGAGAATAACTTGAATGCAAGAAAATGGTCGAAAGAAGGAAAAAGCTAAGTCGAAGGACTCACCCAAAGGCCAAGGGTTCGACCGCCTGCCGATAACGAATGGTGCGTCAAAGTATTTGAAATTTGAATGTTGGAAGGAACAGTTTTGCTTGTGGAAAATTGAGGGAGACACGTGTCACCTTATGAAGAATGGATCCATGCATTTGAGACAAGTGGTGGAAGGAGATTATGGTGGAAGTTATGAGAGGTTATTTTTTGTTACTATAAATAGAGTGTCTTAGCCATATCCAAAGTGTGTTGTAATTTACTATTGTACAAATTACTCTTGAAATTATTCCAAGTATCCGAGTGTAGAGAAAACGAGTATTGTAAGAGAATGTACGTGATGTAAACACACCATCTTTAAACTTAATGCAATTTACTTGTTTTTTTACTTTAAGTTTTACAAAGTCTTTTATTGCCTTTATTGTCTTTACCCCTTTTCCTCCTTACCTTATTTCTCTTCTTCCTATGCGATTCTTTTCTCTTCGTCCTCAATCTAAATTCACCTTTACCAACAAATTTTCTTCTCTTTTATTAGAAGCCTTACTTTACCTTCAAATCAACCTGTAGTCGAATAAATGTTCTTTTAGGATTCTGTTTATCCCAACCCCATTCGAGTGTGGAACTTGAATAAATTCTTAAAACCAAAAATAATTCTTTTAGCACATGTCCTAGGATCAATCTGATCGATCTTGTGAGTCACCAAAGTTAGATTTGGAAGATCAGCGGTTGTTTTCCGATTTTCAAGGGAAACAAAATCGCACACTCGGTGGGACAGTGCTAGAAAATCTATTTTATAAAACTAAACTTATAAAAAATTCTGCAGTTATACTGGTCCCTTTTTGTGAGAAGGTACACTTTTATGTTACTGATAAGTGGTATAATTACCGCTATAAACAAAGAAACGCGATCAAGACGAAGCAGTAAGAACATGGCTATGGATGCAAACCAGCCAGATAACTCCAACCAACAAGGAGACGGTTCCATCGAAGGAATCAGAGACGAGGGAGTTCCCCCTCCGATACCGTCGACTGGAGAACAAACGGTGCTTCCTGTGAGGCCAATGCCGACGCCTTCAACACTTGGGGTGGGATCGATAGTGATAAGGCCTTATACTCAACCATTGTTGGAATACATTGGTCATTAAACGTCGAATCCTCAGATTTTGTTAGGAGGAAGTTCGACGTCCAGGCAGTTTGTTCCCCCTGGTTTTTCACAGTCACCAAGAAACCCCTCATATGGGATGCCCACTGCTATGATGCAAGGGCTCCAAAGTGAACCCCCTATATTCTCAGATCAGGCGATGGCTTTGCCACTACAAGGGTCGGGGTCAAGTGTGAACATGAGTCGAAACCCCCAGAGTTTAGGGTATTCGACACAAGGCCCCAATTTGACCAACACCTCAGTTGCGTGTTTGAGATAGCAGATGGATGAAAGTAACCTACAGATGGTTCAGACTTTGTCACAAACCATGGGCGAAATATTTCAGCCATTAATCCAAAATACAACCCAGACCAATCAACAATTGGCGGTACAATTAACAAGATTGGCTAAATTCATGGGGGTACCTCCCTTAGCCAGAAACCAAGCCGCAGTAGTGAATGCCCTACGAGATAACCTGGCGAATATGATAGAAGTAGACGTAGGAAACCAAGGAAGGATAGTCCCTCTGGTAGTCGAAGAGCTTAGGGAAGAGCCTTTGCAAAACCAACCCCGTGGCTTAGGAGAAAGAAATCTAGGAGTAGTGGTTGTGAATCGAAACCAAGACGCAGATAATGTAGTCCAGCATGTTCGTCGAAACAACATAGCCGTAGACAATAATCTAGCGGCCATGGTCGAGAGAATTATGTCCAAAAATGGGTTAAACACCGGTTTTACTAGGCCAAATTACACTTCACCTATAGTAGATTATATCCTTCAGGCGGAGTTACCTCCTAGGACGAAAGTACCTAAATTCACTAAGTTTTCAGGAGATACGACGGAATCCACCGTCGAACATGTGGCTCGTTACTTAATTGAGGCTGGAGAGATAGCGAACGACGAAAGCCTTAGGATAAAATACTTCCCAAGTTCTCTTACTAAGAATGCCTTCACCTGGTTCACGACGCTTCCCCCTAACACGACATGTAACTGGACCCAGTTAGAGCGTTTGTTTCATGAACAATTCTATATGGGTCAGACTAAAATTAGCTTGAAAGAACTAGCTAGTGTGAAGCGTAAATTCTCTGAACCAATAGAGGAGTACCTTAATAGGTTCCGTTTGCTCAAGGCCAGATGCTTCACGCAGGTCCCTGAACATGAGTTGGTCGAAATGGCCGCTGGTGGTCTCGACTACTCTATTAGGAAAAAGTTGGACACCCAGTACCTAAGGGACATGGCCCAATTAGCCGATCGGGTTCGGCAACTCGAAAGACTCAAAGATTAAAAGGCTAAGTTTAATAAAAATAAGAAGATAGCTTTTGTCGAATTTAATGATAACGTTGAAGGTCTGTGTGACGAGTCCATGAGTTTCGACGATGGTGAAGTGGATCTTGCTGAACTCAAACAAGGGCCACCTTACTTATGCAAAGTATTAGCTCCCCCACAAGGGAAGAGTTATGTCGAATCTGAAAAGAATGATAGGTTCCCAAAGAAAACATATACCTTCAACATCACAAAATGTGATGAAATCTTCTATTTGTTAGTTAAGGATGGACAAATGATAGTGCCTCCTGGTGCCAAAATGCCGTCCCTAGAGCAAAGGAAGAAAAGAGGGTTTTGTAAATATCATAACTTCTTGGATCATAAAACATCTCAATGTTTTCTTTTCAGGGACCTCGTTCACAATGCGATCCAAGAGGGACGTCTAAAGTTTGGAGAGAAATTTGGTGGCCAAATGAAGGTCGACTCAGATCCTCTGCAGACGGCAGGCGCAAATTACACAGAGCCAGTCGAGGCTAATATGATCGAAGTTGTCAGCGGTTACGACTTCTCAATCGAAGTAACAGAGGCTGCTGGCAATCCCATAGACGAAGCTGTAATGGCGAAAGTTACCATCAGTTTCGGACAGGAGAGCTGTGTCAAAATGGAAGTTGATAGCTGTGACCAGAGGGGTGAAACCAAAGGCCCAAGCAACAGGAACAATCTGGGTTGGGAGATAGTGACCAAGGAAACAGCTGATGACTTCGTTAAAATCGATGAAGCCACCAAAGGCGTGGAGTTAAGCTTGAAGAAGCTTAACCTGGGCAAAGAAATTGAGATTAACATGGTTCAAATCACTCAACATGAGGAGGTAGCGGATAGTGAGTCAAACTACCAGGAAACACACACAAGGGAAGCCTACCCAGAGCAGGAGGAATCCATTGTTTCCTTCCTTCACTACTGCCAGAAAAAGGGTTCTAGTGTGATGCTCTATCCCCGATGCAGCGCCATATTCGACAAGAAGGCTGCACAAAAGTTGGAGGGGACACGAAGGTTGAAGCAAGAAAGCGAAAGGCCAAGATTCGACCCTCGAAGAGGCCTCCAACAGAGATCTGACCCTCGCATAAGGCCCCCGATGAACAAGCCCACTAGCTTCAAGCCCAATGCTGAGGCCACTGATGGAAAATGGACGAGGCCCAATGAGAACAAGCAGCAAGGGCAGAAGAGATGGAAAAATTTCGAAGTACAAAGGGGATCTTCGTTAAGCTATCGAAAAGAATTTCAGTCTTCGAAGGCTGCTCATGTATCAGAAAATTACAAAGGGAAAAATCCCATGTCTCGATCCCAATGGAGACGTGAGCAGAGAAGAAGGAAAGCACATAGAGAAGGTGCACATAAAGACCAACCACAGTCCAGCACCAATATTCCCACAAAACAGGGAGGTCGAACAGAGACCTTTGGGAAGACACCTGTAAGAAGAAAGTTGTTTCCAACACGGAATGAAGAACAAATAAAGTCGGTCGACGATGAAATGACCGATAACTTTGATGAAGATTCTGATGATACGTTGGATATTCTGGTCAATATAGTATCAGTGATGCCTGTCGCTACTGCGAAAATCGGCGCCGGCTATGACAGAAGAGTCGCCACCGTGCGTTATTTATCCTACAAGAGGGAAAGGAAACACTCAGAGTAAACCTAACGCAAAACGGGAAAGGAATGGTCGTCGCAACCAAATTCCTAGATTCGGGAGTCGATTACGCAAGGGGAAGGTATTAGCACCCCTCACGTCCGTCGTACTCGACGGGATCCACACTTGTTTCCTGGTACGGATTGTTATTCTATCTACTCTACAGGTCAAGGGACAAAAGGAAAGAAAAGAGAAAAGAGACTCGATAGAGCTTCGCTGCTCTATGCCTACGTATTCCCTCGTGCAATGGGAAAGTCAGAGCCTACGTAGTTCGCCTAACTACGGATGAAGGTGAGAAGGTTGCTCGCTAGGATACGACATCCTATGCCTATGTACTTTCATACAGCATGAAAGATCAGAGCAAACGTAGTTCGGGCTACGGAAGACACAAGCTTGCCTAACTGTTTTTTATTACTTTATGAAAGGGTTTTTCTTGATTAAGAGTCCAAGCGGACAAAAATGACACTTTGATGTTTGTTTTGAATCTTTTACAAAAGAAGTGTTTTTTTAGTTTGTTTGCAATCTCTGATGCACTAGAGACTATGATTTGAGAGTGACTACGTCGCGTGTCACCCAAAGGGTGCCACACTAAGCAGCCAGACTATTAGAAAGAAGCTCTCCAGCAACCCTTCCTCAAATAGCTTAAGGCTCGTAACGTACGACATCGATTAACCTTATTACTGTATTTTTGAGTTGTTTTGAGATAAGAAGAGAAAGAAGCTCTAAAAAGCCTAGGGTTGAAAAGGGGATAAAAACTAACCTAATGTTGTCATGCATGGATAAGAATCCTAATGTCTATCATAATTCCCTCCTGCACAGAGGAAATCAGAGATCCTAGGGGATAAACAGAAAAGAAAGCAAGCAAATACAGTAAAATGCATGCAATGCAACAATACAAGCGAGGCAAGGGAGTCCCGCTCAACCTCGAACCTGGGAAAATAACAGGAAAAGTGAATCAACATTCACTTCAAACCTATGGGGCAAGCTGCACAAGCCAACAAACAATACAGAAAAACCAAAATAAAACAGAGGAGGCAGCCCAAGCAGCAGCACCAAACTCCTACAGCAAACAGCACAAGCAGCAGCTCTGACAGCAACAGTTGATTAACCAGCAAAAAGTTGACAGCAACAACCTTTATCTTCATGACTAGCTTCAACCAACAAACTTCAACAAGCTCCAAGCTTCACCAAGCAACACACCTAGCTTCAACAAGCTTCAGACTTAAACCAGCAAACTTCAACCAGTAAACAACTTCAACAAGCTCCTAACTTCATCCTCAACAGGCAGCAAAACCCTAGCTTCAACAAGCAACCAGCTTCAACAAGCACAAACTTCAATCTCAACAAGCTTCAACAAGCAACCTCCAAAGGAGAATCAATTAACAGGATCAAGTTGGAATGTTAAGTAACTTATGACAACCAAAGGAAGCCACTAAGAACTTAACATTGTAAGAGAATGGCATCCTCAAAGTTCTACTCTTAAAGCATGCCATTCATGCCTCCAAAGGAGATATGTGACTTCTTTAAGAGTACTTTATGTCATTGGATTGAATGGAGATGAACAATATACTCCATGTTTGAAGAAAGGAACAAAACTATTCTAATGCTCTTCCTAAAACCCTAGTTTCCCTAAGCTCCTGACAAGCATCCACAAGATGAGAAAGGCTTCATCTCTAAGCTCCTTCAAGCTCTCCAAAGCATCTTCAATTGGTCTTCATCTCATCCAAGCACAAGAGCACCACCACCCTAATATAAGGGGAACTATTGAGTTAAACTAGTCAAGTTAGTGTGCTAGAAGCACCTAAAAGTTAGTCTTAAAACTAAATCTAATTAAAATACCAAAAGTGATTGTAAAATCCTATAAAAAATTCTAAGGGTTCCTAAACCTCTTAAGAATCACTCCATACAAAAATCAGGGGGTTAACCATTCATTAAGACCTAAAACTATGCCCTAAACCTAAGGGAACTATCCTAAAACCCTAAATCTACACCACTTAATGTTCATAGTTCAAAATAGCCTAAAATTATCTCACAAAATTATGAGAAAATTACTAGGGGTACATGCACATCTAAGATATCTAGTCCAAAAAGAATCACTTCAAAAATCAACACCAATCATCCATACTAAAATCAACAAGATCATGCATCAACCATATTCAAAATAAAACCAATTAAACTTCAAAAAATGCAATTAAAAAATAAAATGCATGAATTATGAATTTTTTAATCCTATTAAATTCTACACTCTCTAAGGAGTCAGGGAAAAAAATCTAGCCTAAAAATGTTAATTTTCCTATTTATTATGAATTTATTTCTTAACTATATGCAATTAAAGAAAATAAGAGAAAATAATACAAAATATAAAAAACTGCGTGACAAATAGCAACTAAATCATGTTATTATCCAGGCTGGGCCCAACAGGGGGGTGCGCGTATCAAATGTTCATTAAGCCCAAGCGAAACTAAAACAACTCAGAAAAAGAAATGGAAATTGGAAAAAGTTTGTGGCAAATAGCAATTGTTCCTAGTGTGTTTTCTCATTGGGCCTCAATGCAGGGTGTGTATAGCAAGAACTTCACTTAAGCCCATCCAACATGATTAAATGAAACGGTGAGTTTTGCCAAACTCTCTTCTCTCCAAAATGTGAAACGCGATCGTGGCCCTTGGTTGCTAGTCTGAGTCAATAGTCAACACTTGATCCTAGGGCTAAAACTTCATCTTCCCCAAAATTTGAAACTAGGAGGGAAATGTTCAGGACGGTGGCCTGAGCTTTGCGCCACCGTCGTCTCCTGTTGTAGGCACACAAAACACCATCAAACATCAAAACTTAACATCCTATCCTACTTGAAATTTCATTCTGAGTTCAATTCCAACCTCTAAATTCATTGATCATCTCTCCTACTCTAAAACCGATCCTAGTTTCAGAAAATCACCAAATCTCCAATGTCATGATTCTTGCAATTAAAGTCATCAATGTCATCTACATGCTTCAGTCATCAATTCTAACTATCTAACCATGCTTAAATCCTCAAGAACCAAGAGATATACTCCTCAACAGAAATGGTGATGCACCTAATTTGGTCTCTAATTGCTCAATTCTTGTGCCTAAATCCAACCTAGCATCACCACTAATCTATCCTCATATCAAAACCTAAGCAATTCACTATAATCTAGAGCAAAAATTGAAAGATTCAAACCTAGTGTAAATGGATGAACAGAGGGTGATTTTGCTCGATCCAAGCTCCAATCTTCTCCAAAATCACTCAAGAACAACTTCTCAAGCTTCTCCAATCAACAATTTGCAATGAATCCTCTTCAATTCCAAAACCCGATTCTGATATGCAATGTGAAAATTTCAGTTGCTCTCTCTTGATCCTCTTCAACTCTTGCCCAAAAAACCATCTGAACTCATTGCAAACAATATATAGAAGCTGTTGGAAACCTCTAGAAGGATCTGTAACTAACTGAATGAGATTTTGAATTTCTCATTCTCTTCCAATTTCTCATATGTGACAATCATAAATGTGCCCTGTTCTCATCCTGATTTTTCTTGAAATGAGTATCTCATGAGATATTGGAGTGTATGGATATGGTAATTGCCTTGTTTCTGATCCCATGGTGTGTGATTGAAGTGTTACTTCCACCTTAAGTTACAAAAGGGAAGTGCTTGAAAATGACCTAAAATCCAAAATGTAACAATGTCATCACTCTTAAAATGTTTTTTATGATCAAAATGACCTATAACATGACCTTGTTTGACCCTAAATCAAGAAATTCCATTTTTTGGCCTTTTAATGCTTATTTTTTCCTTCTTTCAAAACCATTTCAAGCAACTTTGTGTTCCAAGCCAATCCAAGCTCTCATGACCACTTAGTTACACGCAAAACATCATTTTGAACAAGTTCCATGTTGAACGATTTTCCATTTGAAGCTTGCAAGTTGGAGTTATGGACCTATGATCATAAATGACCTATAATCACCAATACCCAAAATACCCCTGGCTTGCAAAGATCACAACTTGAGCTCTACAAATCCTATCAAGGACTTATAGTACTATATGGAAAGCTAAGACCAATATCTACAACTCTCATGTTGGCCAAAAATCCATTTGAAAACTCCTTGAAGGGCAAAAGTTGCTTGGAAGTCAAGTGACTTTCATAGATAAATTTCATAGTCATCTGATGACCTGTAATTTCCAAGGACCATAACTTGAGTTCTATAAATTCCATTGAGGACTTCTAGTAATCAAATTAAAGGTATTTAGATGCTTTACAAGTTTTATGTTAGCCAAAGATCCATTTGAAACTTGTATTTTGACTTATGTGGCTTTGAAGTTAGGCACTAAATAGGGGATTTTACACTGAAACCCTAATTTAGCAACTTCCCACATCCTTGATTCTTCTTTGCTTAACCTTGGCACAACACCACACATGTATCAACATACCAATACATGAACCCCATGACTTCAAAGTAGGCTTTGATGCTCTTCAATTACTCACTTGACCCAGGATTGACCCAAATGAAACCCTAGTTGACTGCACCTCAACTGTGGCTCTCATACTTGAATCAATGACTTGTCTCAGCTTCAATATAGCCCTCTAGGCATCCCATGAGATCCATACACACCTCAAATTCACATTCCATGTTTCACATCCCACTGATGATTCTCAATATTCCTCAAGATAGGAGCAAAACCCACATGTAGGCACTCAAACTTCTGAAGACTTCAAATCACTTCTTGATGGCCTAGATGACTCTCAAACTTGGATAAGACCTCTTGCTAGGCTCTTCTCTTGATAGACACCCTTGATCCCTTGTTGGATGCATGCTATGCTATGATATGCCAATGATTAGAACTATGTGAATGATGTAACTATGCAAATGAAATGCAATGAAGCATGAATCAGGCAAGAAAAAGGTTGAGCAAATTTTGGGGTGTAACAGATGCCCCTATTCAAACGGCTTGGACCCGACTGGGTGAAGAGAGAACGACCTTCAAACAATCGAGGTACGAGACGGTTGAATACCAAGGAACCTGGAAATTCGCCAACCGCAAAAATAAACTGCACTGCTTAGGGAGCAACATCCCCTATCTGAATCTGGTTGTTACGACAACAGCTGATCCAACGTCTGATAATAATTCTGATTTCAACTTCAACCACCTATGTAACGCCACAGGTGCTGAACCAATTTTGCAAAAACCCCTCCGTCCATAACTGGACTAACCTTGTCAACACAAGAAGAGAAACAAACTCGTCAACACGAATAGAGATTCTGTCGTCACAGGAGTAACCTTGTCCACATATGGACCTAAATTTCGTTAAATCACGAATAAATACAAATCTGTCCACGTCAGGACTCACATTTCGTCAACCCGAAGAAATCTCAACAACACAGGCATAAAACTTTGTCCATGTTAGGACGCTTGTTTCGTCAACACGAAGAAATCCCCTCAACAAGAGCACAACTTTGCCCATGTTAGGACGCACACTTCGTCAACACGAAGAAATCCCTTCATAAACTTGTCCATGTTAGGACTCAAATTCCGTCAACCCGAAGAAATCCTATCGTCATAGGAATAAAATTTGTCCTCATCAAGACTCCACATTCCGTCAACACAGAGAAATCCCGGTGACTTCGCTGAGGATGAGTTGTTTGCATCTCGTCAACACGAGGAAATCCTATCAACATAGGCAATAAGATCTTATTTGCGTCTCGTCAATACGAGGAACTCCTATCAACATAGGAATAAATTGTCCATGTCAGGACTCACATCTCGTCAACACGAGGAAATAAACCCGTCACCATGAAGAGAAATAAATTTGTCCACGTCAGGATTCAATCTCGTCAACACGAAGAATGGTAAACTTGTCCACGTCAGGACTCGCATCTCGTCAACACGAGGGAAGGTAACTTGATTTGTCCACGTCAGGACTCACATCTCGTCAACACGAGAAAATCCTATCAGCATAGGAGTAAATTGTCCACGTCAGGACACCGTTTCGTCAACACGAAGAAAGATAAATGTTGGGGATAAATGGTCCACGTCAGGACACCATTTCGTCAACACGAAGAGTAATCAATTTGTCCACGTCAGGACTTCACATTCCGTCAACACGGAGAAATCAAATCTGCCCACGTTAGGACTAGCACATCTCGTCAACATGAGGAAATAAACCTGTCCATGTTAGGACTCACACTTCGCAAACACGAAGAAATCCCGTCAATACAGGAATAAATTGTCCACGTCAGGACTCATGTCTCGTCAACACGAGGAACTCCTATCAACATAGGCAATAAAATTTTGGCGGCTTCCGGGGAAATACATCCGTTTATACATACGGGAAGATACTCTGAATACAGTTTCTCTGCTGATCTCTGCAGTAGCTAACTCCATTGGTCCCAACCCACAAACCTTTTAGCACTGACGTGACAACGACTTTGAGGAGGACTCTGCGGGGATACTTGGAAACCAAACTGCCGGACGCCTGTTTCGATAACCGGCGGCAGCTTCTAAAATTTTGATTCATGAAACCCTTTGACACTGACGTAACAACAAATTTGAAGAAAATAATCCGCTGGCCGGATAAGAGAAACTTCAACAAGCAACTCTGTGGGGGAAATAGTAAGGTGAATCGTATCATCACACGTCTCACGGCGAGATCTCGAATACCTGGTAATAGATCGGAGCTAAAACTCTGTACTCCTGCTGCACAGACACACCTGAAAGCAAAAGATTAATCAACCTGATTTATGTTTCAAAATGCGTATGTTTGAAAATGGCGTAATGCTCCGTACGACACGGAGATGCTATGTGTCTGAGTAGATGCAAATATGACGATATATGCAAATGCAAATGCAGGCTCAAGCTGCCGGGGCCATTCTGATAATGATGTCTCGACAACATGAATGTTGAGGATAAAGCCAACTCCGCTGGGGAGAACAAGTATCATAAGGTATTCCGGTAAAATAAATGCCGGAAACACAGTTAACTTTGTCGGGGAGAGATTAAACATCAATTTCTACTGGGAGGAAAGAACAAACACCCGGCTGGTGAACAAACTTAGCTGGGGAAGAAGCGACACTTCTGGGCAAAGCACACTGTTTGGGCACAGTTTACACATTCAGAGTTACCACTCCGCTGGGGACAACCATCCCGACGGAGGCAAGACGACTTGTGGAGAGCAAGAAAACCATCCTTCACGGATATAAACCTTTCGAACCAACAACTTGGTTAACTATTGCGGGAATCTCCCATGCTGGAGATTGAATGCGCACATCTTCGATTCGCTGAGGAGCGCAACCTCTGCAAGGGACATTGATTTTGACTTGTTGGGGTTAATCCTATGGACGGCTTTCCATGACGACACTCTCCTGGGGAAAATAATTCCCTCCTTTGGGAAGGGATAAATGTCATTTCAACTCTCTGGGGATAAGCTGCGACTAGCTGGGGAATGACATCCACTGGAGTCAGGTCTTACGTCAAGCGACCTTGGCTGGGGAATACAATTCCTGACCGTTTGCTCCAAAGGTAAGAACCCTGCAAAACACAAACGAGACAAAACAGGCCTATACGACAGAATCTATCCGGGTTAGCATCTGTGACATTACTTCAGTCAATTCGAAGTTTTAGCAATTATTGGCAAGGGCCAGCAAGATTATGTAAGTGCAAGTTTATCAAAAACATCGGCGTCTTTCACAAACAAAACAGTAAAGAACAAGCATCAAGTACTGAATAACATGTTTTATTGATAACGGGCCTCTGAATAGGCAAAGTTTTGTACACTGGATGCAACTCCTGAAAAGAGGAAGTTACGCACAAACACACATAAATATATGCACAAGAAGCATAAAGAAAATACAAAACAATATTTGTATACATGTCGACAACGTGACACAGACAAACACCATGAGCTGATCCTCCTATGACTCGCTTGACTCTGCGCTTTCCCGGTACTCGATCTTCGGAAGAGATTGTTTTTGGATAGACGGCCCCCCAGGTACTCCCAAACCACTAAGCAATGCCGTGTCAAATCCGGACCGCAGTCATTTGCTTTTTCAATCCCTAACTTTTGCGTGAACCGCCCTTTGCGGGTTTTCAATTCACCGGGATACCCTTTTTTGCCAAAGTCGCCCTTTTGCCCGAACCTTTTATTCATTTTTTATGGTTCGCCGGGATGCCCCATTTTTGCCTGGACTCTCTTTTTACTGTCCAGCAGGTCACTTTCAAGCAAAGTACTTTTTAACTGCGTCCGAATTAATAGGAGACGTAAAGTCCTCACCATCCATGGTGGATAGTAACAAGGCTCCTCCAGAGAAGACTTTTCTGACAACGCAGGGACCTTCGTAATTGGGAGTCCACTTGCCCCTGTGATCTGATTGTGGTGGGAGAATCTTTTTCAAAACAAGATTGCCCGTCTGAAAGCTTCAAGGGCACACCTTCTTGTCGTAAGCTTTCTTCATCCGCCTCTGATACAACCGACCGTATGCGAGAGAAACCAGTCTCTTCTCATCCATTAAGCTGAGCTGATTCAGTCTATCTTTAATCCATTCTGCCTCGTCGAGTTGGACATCACGTAAAACCCTCAGGGAAGGAATCTCGACCTCCAACAGTAACACCGCCTCCATCCCGTATACCAATGAGAAAGGGGTTGCCCCGGTTGATGTGCGTACCGTCGTACGATAACCGTGCAAAGCAAAAGGTAACATCTCGTGCCAGTCCTTATACGTCACAACCATCTTCTGAACAATCTTCTTTATGTTCTTATTGGCCGCTTCGACAGCGCCATTCATCTTGGGCCGGTAAGGAGAAGAGTTGTGATGCTCAATCTTAAAATTCTGACACAACTCTTTCATCATTTTATTATTCAAATTTGAACCGTTGTCGGTGATAATCCGCTCAGGGATTCCATATCTGCAGATAATATCTCGTTTGATAAATCTGGCTACCACTTGTTTTGTCACATTGGCATATGATGCTGCTTCCACCCATTTGGTGAAGTAATCGATTGCCACCAAAATGAACCGGTGTTCGTTTGATGTCGTAGGCTCAATCTTTCCAATCATATAAATTCCCCACATCAAGAAAGGCCACGGTGATGACATCACATTCAGAGGGCTCGGAGGCACATGGATTTTGTCTGCATAAATATGGCATTTATGACATCTCTTTGCAAACTTGAAACAGTCTGTTTCCATAGTCAGCCAATAATAACCTGCCCGCAGCAACTTTCTTGTCATAGCATGCCCACCAGCATGTGTACCAAATGTACCCTCATGTATCTCTTCCATGAACAACTTCGCCTCTTTCTCGTCTACACAGCATAGCAACACCAAGTCGTGGTTTCTTTTGTATAGGACACCGTCCGGGTTCAAATAGAAATTGCCAGCCAACCTCCTGAGAGTCTTCTGATCTCGACTGGATGCTTCAGCCGGATACTCCTTGTTCTTCAGGAAATTCTGGATGTCAAAGTACCATGGTTTACCATCGGAAGCCTCTTCAATGGAAAATATGAAGGCAGGCCTATCAAGCCGAGAGATAACAATCTGGGGAGCCTCGTTCCAGAAGTTAACTTTATACATTGAAGACAATGTCACCAGGGTGTCAGCCATTTGATTTTCTGCTCGTGGCACGTGATGCAATTCCACCTTGTCAAAGAAAGGTAACAATCTCCTTGCATAATTCATATAGGGTATCAAATTGGGCTGACGTGTCTCCCATTCCCCTTTAATCTGATTCACCACTAGAGCTGAGTCTCCGTATACATCCAGGTTCTTGATTTGCAAATCAATGGCTTCTTCCAGACCCATGATGCAAGCCTCATATTCAGCCTCATTATTGGTAACAGGAAAAGTCAATCGGGCAGTAAATGGGATGTGCGACCCATGAGGAGTAGTGATAATTGCCCATATTCCGCTACCATAGGAATTTACAGCTCCGTCAAATATCAACTGCCATTTGGAACCCAACTCTGGTCCTTCGTCCGACAACGGTTCTTCACAATCTTTCATCTTCAGGTACATGATATCCTCGTCAGGAAAATCAAACCTCATCGATTGGTAGTCCTCAACCGGCTGCTCAGCAAGGTACTCTGACAGAACGCTACCTTTAATAGCCTTTTGCGAGACATATTGGATATCGTATTCTGTTAACACCATCTGCCATCGGGCAATTCTTCCGGAGAGTGCTTGCTTCTCAAACACATATTTGATTGGATCCATCTTTGAAATTAGCATGGTTGTATGCTTCAGCATGTATTCCCTCAAACATTTGGCGGCCCAGGCTAGCGCGCAACATGGCTTCTCGAGCATTGAGTATCTGGACTCACAGTCGGTAAACTTCTTACTCAAATAGTAGATCGCATGCTCTTTACGTCCGGTCTCGTCGTGTTGACCGAGAACACAACCCATACTTTCCTCAAGAACCGTCAAATACATAATCAAAGGTCTCCCGGCCACTGGGGGTATCAAAACAGGAGGTTCCTGCAAGTATTCTTTTATCTTGTCGAACGCCTTTTGACAATTTTCATTCCAGGTCAACACCTGATCCTTTTTCAACAACTTGAATAACGGCTCGCATGTCGCAGTTAGGTGAGATATGAACCGAGCAATGTAGTTCAACCTCCCTAAAAACCCACGTACTTCTTTTTCTATTTTAGGCGTCAGCATTTCTTGTATAGCTTTTATTTTTGCAGAATCCACCTCTATTCCTTTTTCGCTCACAATAAACCCCAGCAGTTTACCCGATCTCACCCCAAAGGTGCACTTGTTAGGGTTCAGTCTCAACCTGAACTTCCTAAGTCTTTTGAACAGTTTCAGCAGATTAACCAAATGCTCTTCCTCTGTCTGAGATTTGGCAATCATATCATCAACATAAACCTCGATCTCTTTATGCATCATGTCATGAAAGAGAGTCGTCATAGCACGTTGATATGTTGCCCCAATGTTCTTCAGTCCGAAGGGCATCACTTTGTAGCAAAATGTTCCCCAGGGAGTAATGAAGGTAGTCTTCTCCATGTCTTCTGGCGCCATTTTGATCTGATTATAGCCTGAGAAGCCGTCCATGAAGGAGAATACGGAGAACTGAGCAGTGTTATCAACCAGCACATCATTGTGAGGAAGTGGAAAGTCGTCTTTCGGGCTCGCCCTATTCAAATCACGGTAGTCTACACACATTCGCACTTTACCGTCTTTCTTCGGCACTGGTACTATATTAGCGACCCATGACGGATAAGTTGTAACGGCTAGGAAACCAGCATCCCACTGTTTTTGAACTTCCTTTTGATTTTCACAGCCATGTCTGGTCTAGTTCTTCTGAGTTTCTGCTTAACAGGCGGACATTCCTCTCGCAACGGCAGACGGTGCACAACCATGTCCGTATCCAACCCAGGTATATCTTCGTACGACCAAGCAAATATATCACTATACTCTCGCAGTATCTCAATCAGCCTTTGCTTGATGTCGCTCTGTAGCGCAGCCCCTATACGAATATTTCTCACAACTTCTTCCGACCCCAAGTTGATAATCTCAATTTCCTCCTGATGAGGCAGAATGATTCTCTCTTCCTGTTTCAACAAACGAGTCAGCTCCTCTGGCAAGTCGCTATCCTCAACAATCTCTTCCTCTGCTTGGAATACCGGGTGCTCGAAGTCGAAACAAGTCATTGGCGGTTCGTAGAAGATGTCATCTGAAATATTAGTCCTGCAAAGGAAATGGTTAAACGCTTCAACACGCAAACAAAGCAAATAACCACGTTGCCATTTATTGTTAAAGTAAAAACAAGAAAAACAGGGATCACAATATTTGTATATGAAAAACGCCTTTATTTCATGATTAGAACAGTGCAATACACATAATCAAGTAGCCCTAAGGTAAAATCATTATGCCCCGGGTAGGACATAGGATTATTCAACAATTGACAAAACAAATCATTACTGTTTAAGAGTCACTGGGACAGTTTCCCGGATGGACCAGTTGCAGAGACTTTGTCCTGGCACGCTTGGCTTGATCCACGTGTCCATATCGCAGTCACTATCTCCGTCTTCAGCATCAGAAATAGCGTTGATTGTCTCAAAGCACACCCCGCTTGGCGTAATTGTTATCGGTCCTTTGAACTTGGGCACTCCTGAAGATGATGCTGACGACATCGGTCGATACCCTAGCCCAAACTTATCATTCTTCACGGGAATCTCCGGTACCTGCCCTCAACCTTTAGTCTCACCAGTCTGCACTAAAGCCTGAGCTTCTTTGTAGGATGACACTGCCACATCTGGCATTTTGCTGGGACCCTGAGCTTTGTCTTTAATCCACAACCCTTCGAAGGCTTGACAAGGTGTCTCGTGTATTTCTCCGTCGATCTCAACGTATCTGAACGATGACAGGTGACTGACCAAAATGTCCTCCTCCCCGCAAACGGTAACAACACTATCACCCACCATGTACTTCAACTTCTGATGCAATGTGGATGTTACGGCCCCTGCAGCGTGGAACCATGGGCGCCCGAGAAGGCAGCTATAAGCTGGATGGATATCCATGATGTAGAATTCGGTATCAAAAATTTCTGGCCCCACCTGAAGCGGTAATGTTATTGACCCAAACACTGATCTTTTCGTCCCGTCAAACGCCCTCACAACCAAATCGCTGGGCGTGCAAATAATTCCCCGTATGTCCAATTTCATCATGGCTTTCTTTGGCAATACGTTCAACGACGATCCAGTATCCACCAATACACGCGACATTACGGTGCCCCGGCATTCCACCGATATATGCAAAGCCATGTTGTGCTCTCGACCCCTGGGTGTTAGATCAAAATCTGTGAAACCCAGGCTATGTCCAGCATTGACATGCGCCATTATCCCCTCTAACTGATTTACATAAACTTCTTGAGGCACAAATGACGTATCCAGAATCTTTAGCAAGACGTTCCGGTGGGCCTCGGAACATAACAACAACGACAAGATAGAAATCTTCGACGGCGTCTGCTGTAAGTGTTCAACAATTTTGTAGTCGCTTTTGCAAATCAGTCTCATGAACTCCTCTACGTCCTTGAGTGACGTATCCTTTTCTTTCAACTGAGTAGGCCCGCTTTCATTTACTTTGGCTTTGCCTTTGGCCAATATCTCTGCTTCTATTTCAGGCGAGGTAAAGATCCTTCCGCTACGGGTCATGCCCCCTGTTCCAACTACATTATCAACAGCCCCAACTTGTTGCACCCCAAAATTTACCCAACCTTTCTAACCTAGGTTTATGTTTCAATTGCATTGTCATTTGCATTGTCATCATGCGCATAATGTATTCATCTGCATTGCATAGCATGAGCAAGCTATCTTAATTAGGGAATCAAGTGCTTTTCTTATCTCAAGAGGTATATTCAAGGGTTTCATTCATAATCAAGACTACTCAGGTCATCAGGGAAGAATTTGAGCTTTGAAGAGTTGACAGGTTGATCAGTGAGTTCTCTCCTATCTTGAGGCTGGTTGGGGATCATCAGAGGAAGTGGGAGCTATGAGTCAAGATCATGAGGTGTGTATGGATGTTATGAAGAGCCTATGTGATCATTTTTGAGGAGAACCAAGTCATTGGAATGATTGCAAGAGCCTTAGTTGAAGTCAGTCAACTATGGTCAACACTGGGTCAATTCTGGGTCAAAGAAGGGTTTTGAAGGGCATCAAGGATCATTTGAAGAATGTGGGATTCATTATTTGCTATATGGATATGGATATGATGTTGTGGTAAAGAAAAATCAAGAGGAGTCAAGGAGAAGTGGAGTTACTAAATTAGGGTTTCAGTGTAAAATCCCCTGATTTAGGTCAAACTTCAAAGAAGTGTAACTCAAGATGCAAGCTTCACATGAATTTCTGGTCCACATGAAACTTGTAGAGTATCTTCATAGCTTTAATTTGAGTTATGGAAGTCATCAAGATGATTTGTAGAACTCAAGTTATGGCTCTTGCAAGTTACAGGTCATCTGAGGGCACTGAAATTTGTCTGTGAAAATTGTCTGTCTTCCAAGCAACTTTTGACTTTCAAGGGTACTTCAAATGGGTTCTTGGCCAACATGAGAATTATTCCTTATTGTCTTATATTTCTAGAATGGTATGGTATGCCTTCATATGATTTGTGGAACTCTACTTATGGTCTTGGCAAGCAAAGGGTATTTTGGTCATTTGAGGATTACAGGTCATTCTTAGCATGTGCCTAAAACTCATACAAGGGAGCTTCAAATGAAAAACTTCACAACATCAAAGTTGTTCAAAATGGGATTTTAAGGCTAGAAAAGAAGGTGTGAAAGTTTGGAAAAGCTTAGAGCATGGAATTTTAAAAGTGGTGCAAATGACTTGAAAATGGCTTATAAGTTAAAAAAAGTTGAAATGAAAAATTGGTTTGAGAGATCTACAAATCCAATATGGGTCATCCAATATACCAAATTGATTCCCAACATCATTCTAAAGACAATGGTTTAGCCACATTTTTGAGTTTAGGCTTAAAAATTGGACTTCCTTTGTAAATGTGTTTCTTGCATTTTAAGGCACCAAAAGGAAAAGTAAGGAAATGATACATAAGGGTTTGTAAGGCCTTGTTCTCATATCATAATATAATTTGAGGAGAAATTAAGTGGGATTGCATGGTTTATCATGAGATTGCATGAGATTTACTAAATATGGGAAAGTCAAATTCTCATTGCATGATACATTCTAGAAACTTCTTGGAAAGTTCTTAAAGCTTCCACACATTTCCATTAACACCTATATATGCCCTAGAGATGATCCATGCCCTGGTTGGTGACTGATTATGCTTGCATACCATAGTTTGATTCCATAACTCCATTGTGCATTTTGCTTTCAAACTCCATTGAAACTTCATCAATCATCATAATTCTTGCTATCATCATCTTCTACCATCATCATAGAGCAATTGGCAAGCAAGAACCAGAGGAATTAGTGGCTGGCTCGTGTGATCCAAAGCTTCCCTCCAATTTGCATGAGGTTGTGGATAGAGTGATTCAAGAGGTTTGAGCAAGAACCATTGCAAACAGAAGCACTAGTAGCCATTGAAGATCACTTGAGGCAAGTATCAAGGCTTGAATTGAAGGCTAACCACCATTGCCATCATCACTTGCAAGGTATGCAACTTCATTCGAATCCCACTATTTATCCATTGTTAGATCATGTGGTTAGGATATATGTGATAGAGACCATTAGGGGATGATTCATGAGTAGTTTAAGGGTTGTTCTTGAAGGTTGGTTCCATGGTAGTTTCTGTTCATCGATCAAGAACTCACATGTTAGGGCGTATTAATACTAGTTATCATGTTTAGAATTTTCCCCATAGCCTCTAGATCATGCTAGCATAGTTTCAACAAGGATGGTGATCATGCATATCAGTGCAATTAAAGTGTGCCCAGAACTTTCTTCTATCGGGTATCCTTATTGGTTGAGTTTTGAGAAAATCTAGAGTCATGGTCTTGTAGAGGGTGAAGAGGGGAGCATCTTTGCTCTTGGGATCGTGAGGTTTCATGGCCAGGTAAGAGAGATAGAGGGAGTAGAAGATTTGCGCATGAACTGGATTTTCAGAAACCCTAGCTAACCAAGGAAGAAGATGAACATGTATCATTGGATCTATTGACCTTTTAATCAAATCGTGTGGCTCATATTTGAATTCAGAGAAGGAGGGAAATCCTAGAGCTAAACGCGGCGTTTTGGATTAGTGAGTTATCTTGGGCTCAGATTCTATTCACACCCCCCCAGCGTGCAGGCCCAACCAAAAGAGCTGGATCTTCTACTTTTCACACCCCCTCCCTCTATTTCTTTATATTTCATTTTCTTTAATTTCTTTTCATTTTCATTCATTTTCTAAAAATCATATAAAATTGAAAAAACATTATTTTTTTGATAATTCTTTTTGCATATTTTTCTTTAAAGAGTCAAGAAAATTATAAAAAATAAAAATTGCATTTTATTTTTTATTTGATATTTTTCCCATATTTTCCAAATAAATGCCTATTTTAGGTGTTTCATTTCATACATGAATTTGTCAATTTTTGTTCATGCACTATCTAATTGATTTTGATCCCATTCTTTTTTGTGCCATCAAATATGAATGTGTAGACTCTATGGATTTTGTACTAGGATTTTTAGAAGTTTATTTTTAGTAGTTTGCTTATGTGGCATTTAGGTGTTCAAAATTAGGGTTTTAAATGAGCATAGGTGAGATAGATTAATTCTTTAGGAGATTTTCATTTGATTTTTGGGGTATGGACTATAGGGGTTATGGGTATAGGATAGATCCCCTTAGAAAATACTAAGATTCCCCTACTGCTATTAGTATATTGATGATAATTGGTTAACTGTGTGGTGTGCCCTCTTTAGGGTTATCTTTTTGTCTGTGTGGGGGTATTGGGTTTGTTTGGGATTTGGGGGGAGCTGGAGACCTGTGATGATGAAGCCCAGTGGAAGATCAGAGAATGAAGACCAATTTCCAGAGCTAATGAGTAGTATCTCTTGCCGGTGGCTGCTGAAGGAGTTAGGCAGAGCTCTAGAGTAGCAACTTGATTTTCAAACATGGAAGGTCTTGACTGCCTCCATTCTTCTCTGTGATACAGAGTCTCTCTAAGACACTCACCCCCTTCCTTTGGAAGGCTTGGTGCTAATGTATGAGGGATAGAACTCTTGAGAGAAATGTTCTTTGTGTTGATAGCAGTCTGTTTGCCACCCTTGGTGGTCAACTAATTGCTTAACACCCAGTTTACTCTTGTGATTGATTCCTCAGCTTGGAGGTTAGGACTTGAAGAAAAGCCATTGGGAGAGTGGAGATAAAGTCTGATGCTTACTTGAAGCCTGTGGATAGCTGATATTGACTTGAAGATAGTTGCTGATGCTGATGAAGATTGCTTTGCTGTTTAGCTTTTACTGCTTAATTTTGTGATGTATTGTGTGAATTTCCTGGATTGTATTGTTTGCTGGGTTGAAAGTGAATCCTGTTCACTTTTTCCTATTGTTTTCTAGGTTCGAGGTCGAGTGGGACTCCCTTGCCTCGCTTGTATTGTTGCATCCATGCATCTTACTGCTTTATTGTATATATCTGCTGTTTCTGTTTCCGTCTATTCCCTTAGGATCTCTGTTCCTCTCTGCGCAAGAGAGGAGCATGATAGACATTAGGAGTTAACCCATGCATGATAACATTAGGGTAGATTGTATTCCCCTTTTTCAACCCTAGGATTTGTAGAGTGTCATCTCTTCTTCCTTCAAAACAACAGAAAAACACTAATAAAGGTTATAACAGAGATTAATTCATTTCTTCCGTCAAAAGATTTGAACAAATATCAACCTTTTTGCAATAAGAAAACCCTTGTTTAAGGTGAGATTTTTCATAAAAGACACTTGAACAGCTTGTGTCGTACGTAGCCCGAACTACGTTTGCTCTGATCTTCCATGCAGTGTGGAAGTACGTAGGCATAGGATGCGATATCCTAGCGAGCAACCTTCACCCATCTTCCCCCGTAGTTAGGCGAACTACGTTGACTCTGATTTCTCGTTCCAGACGGGAATACGTAGGCATAAAGTGCGATGCTTTACCGAGTCATGTTTTCTTTCCTTTTCAGACCTCATCCTTTAGTTTAGATAGAAGTGTAATCCGTACAAACCAAGCAAGCGTGGATCCCATCGAGTACGATGGACGTGAGGGGTGCTAATACCTTCCCCTTGCGTAACCGACTCCCGAATCCAGGTTTTGGTTGCGATGACCATACCTTTTCCCATCTTTGCGTTAGGTTTACTTCGAGCGTTTCCTTTCCCTCCTTTGGGATAAATAACGCACGGTGGCGACTCTTCTGTTCAGCCGGCGCCGATTTTCGCAGTAGCGACAGCTGGCGACTCTGCTGGGGACCCAACGTCCCCTGGCTGCTAAGGACTGCGATAGTTCTTATGCATTTGGGATCCAACGTCCCTTTAGAGAGTCAATCCTAGCGCTTGTTTGCCCGTCGAGGAATTTGTATGGATTTACATTTCTGTATTTACATTTCAGCATTTTATTATTATTATTGCTGTATTGTGGGGTGTGACGGGTGTTCTATGATTGAGAGATAAGTCGGACCTAGGCTTGAGTGCACCTAGATTTAGAGTAGAGATTAGTGGGCGCGCACGTGCTTTGCATGTCCTAGTGTCCCGCGAAATCTACACTCAGACGAGGTTCTTCTGGTTGGCCTCCTGTCCTGCCCTTTGGGTGGCTCAGGTTGCTGGTTAGTTGGATTGTCGACTCTGGGGACCGATCATTTGGAAGTTGGCTAAGTGAGGCCTCTTCAGGATTTGATGATGCCACTCCTTCTGGGAATCGTATCATCAACCCTGAAAGTCTGTGACGCCGACGACCGCATAGGATGCCATACCTTTGTCAGTTACTAGGACATCCACCTGTGAGAGGGTTTGGGGTTATACAGGTAACTAGACCTTCAGATACCGGTTATTTCTTGATCAAAGATCCTGGGTATTTATGATTCTGAGGTCTGTTAGAGGCCGGTTGGAGTTATATTATGAGGTCTATCAGAGACCATTCCGAGTTATGGTTTGAGGTCTGTTAGAGACCAGTTGGGGTTATATTATGGGTCTATCAGAGACCGATGTTGGAGCTTTGCATTAGGTCTATCTGAGACCAGGGATTGATGAACATTGGAGGGTCTATCTGAGACTCTTGATATGGTCCAGGCTTCTCAGCTATGGCACTTGGTCCCTGTTGCATGTTGCTTGCATTGCATTGTTTTGCATACTCATTATCATTGCATCCCATTAACGTGTGTCTGTGTTGCAGGTGCATTTGCATATCCCCGGGTTCTAGTGTCTGGACTTCTGGGTATTGATTATGGCTGGATTGAGGATGACAGTTGCCTATAAGCTACCTATCCCTGATATTACTCCACTCCTGGGTCTGATTTCTCTGGCAGATGTTGATGTCCGTAGAAGCTTTAGGCAGAGTTATGGACGGCTGTTGAGTTTGGTTCGCAGATCCACTGATGATGAGTTGAACGGGCTGTACACGCTGATGCAGTTCTATGACCCGGCTTTGAGATGTTTCACATTTGCAGACTTCATTTTGGGACCTACCATGGAGGAGTATGTGGAGTTTACTGAGCTACCAGTGCAGAATACAGTTCCCTTTATTCACTCTGCCGCTGAACCTAAGTTGGAGGATCTAGCCAAAGCCTTGCATATGAGTGCTTCTGAGTTGTTGATAACTTCTTGGTGAGGGGTTCCGGGTTTTTCTCTCCAGTTTCTGGTTGGTAAGGCTCAAGAGTACGCCAAGAATGGGTGTTGGGTGGTCTTTAACGCTATTCTGGCTCTATGCATTTATGGGATCGTGCTGTTTCCTAACTTCCCAAACTTCATGGACATGGATGCATTTCATCTATTTGCTGCTGGTAACCCGGTGCCAACACTGATCGGGGACTTTTACCACTCAATGCACTACAGGAATGAGAACAGGAGAGGCAAGAATGTCTCTTGTTGCGTGCCTTTGCTATCCATATGGGTCAAGAGCCATCTTCCTTCGAAGGGACCTTTTGTGGATGATGCGATCACATCTGACTGGCCAGAGCGTATGATGAGGTTGTCTTCTACAGATATTGAGTGGTTTGATCGAAACCTGCTAGGGTCCGAGCTTATTTGCAGTTGTGCTGGGTATCCTAATGTTCCGTTGATAGGGAGAAAAGGGTGCATTAACTACAACCCATCTTTGTTCGTCCGTCAGTTCGGATATGCGCTGAAGAGCCCACCTCAGGAGGATGAAGTACAGGAATCTCTGTACTTCACAGGTGATTTGAGCGGAGATTTTCTAGCCAAGCTTCGGCATGCCTGGACGCGTATTAACAGAAAAGGGAAGCCACTGTTGGGGAAGAGTGATTGCCAGGCATATGCACCCTACAAAGTTTGGATTCAGGAGAGAGCCAGACAAATATTGATGCCATTTCCAGCCGCTCCGGTCCCCGTTCACATTCCGGTAGAAGAGCCAACCACTGTCACAAGGGAGGTCTACGAGCAGGTGGTGAAGGAAAAGGAAGCCTTGCTGAAGATTAATGAAGAGTTAGAGAAGGAGCTAGCTCAGATGAGGAGTGAGAAGAATAAGGCCGTCCGTTCTTTCCAACAGCAGATTGAACTAGTGAACAGGCTAGACGCTGAGTTGACTGAAGAGAAGAAAAAGCGCGAACGTCTGGGTCAAGAGTTCAGAAGCTCCCACGACATGCTAGAGGCCAAAAAGAAAGCACTTGACGCCGCTCACCGATAGATCTCCTTTTGCAACAAGACTTGGAATGCGACGCTCACCAACAATAAGAAGAGGGAAGATAAATTGAAGCAGCAAATTTCTGACCTCGAGAAGCAGTTGAAGGCTAGCATTGAGAAGTGCGAAGAAGAAGTGATGACCAGATACAGTCTCCAGAAGGCATTGAACAAAGCCATTGAAGGCAGGAACGAAGCAGTGTCTCAGAAGCGGAAGCTAGAAGATCGCTTCGGAGATGGAGCAGGGGAAGAAACCGCTGGTGACGTGCGACATGATCTCAAGAGAAGAAACCAGCTTGTCGAAGGTCTGCTTACCCGACCAGGTCATCCAGAGACCAAGAAGTTAATAGAAGAGTACCGGGCTCATGGGAGTACTTGATCATTTCATGTATTAGCTTGTATGCTTTATTTGCATTTGTGCTGACCATCGCCAGGATTGTTGGTTGAGGTCATGCCTTCTCATTATACTCTCAGTATTATTGTATTCTTGGATTTCTCTTCAATATATGAGGTTTTCTTTGATTCGGCTCCAATCATTGTCTTGTTAGCACTGTCACCGCACTGGCACTCACACTAGAATCGGGGAGTGATAATCCCTAATGCACAGACACACATTGCATTTTGCATACATACTCATATTTGCATTACAGGTTTGTGATCCAGGTATCTTATCTCTTGCATCTTTAAAGCAGGTATTTTCAGGATTGCAGAAAAGCGGGTCCACCGTTACTCTACCAGAATTAATCAGAAGAAGATCACGGACAACGTGCAGAGTGAAATGCAAGAGATGCGTGACAGGATGGCCCTGCTCATGCAAACCATGGAGACTATCGCCAAAGGACAAGAGCAGCTGCAGAATCTGGTTCAACCGATAGTCGCCCGGGCTGAGAACAACGGGACACCGCAGGGTGAAAACATTGCTGCTTCTCCCCGAGTTAAGAATCGTCAAGGTGCTGACGCTGGTCCCGTAACCGGTTTGAATGTTGGAGAAACGGGTCCTGTAGGTGGAGGTGGGAACACCGGTAATATGAATGTCAATATAGATACTGCTGGGGTATTTGTGGGTAATGTCAACCAGGGTTTCAATGGGGGCGTTGAGAATGTCGAAATGAATGGTATTAATGGTAACCAGGGCCTCAACGGTGTGAATATGGGGTATGGCAGCATGGCTGGCGCCAAGGCTGGGTTTGGTGGCTATGGGAATCTTGGATGTGGAGCTGGCGCATACAATACTCAAGAGATGGGTAATTTGAGGTATGACCCCAGGTGCGTTCAAATAGGTCCGGGTCACGATGCAGATTATGTTGGATACGAAACAGTGCCTCGCTGGGAGGATCGCCAGGATGATGTGTTCTCTGGGCAGAATGAAGGCTATGACAGAGCCAGGGGTGACAACCATCGGATGAGGTTGCTAGAAGAGAAGGTGAACGGGTTGGCCAATCAGAACGCTCTCGGGTTGGATATGTCAAACATGGGGTTAGTCCCAGGGTTGAGGGTCCCGCTGAAATTCAAAGCACCGTCGTTCGATAAATACAAAGGGGATACCTGCCCTAGGGTGCATGTGCGCGCATTTTATAGGCGTATGTCTGCGTATTCTGAGGATGAGAAGATGCTAATGCACTTCTTCCAGGATAGCCTGTCAGGGCCATCGCTGGAGTGGTACATGAGCTTGGAACCCACTCAGATCAGGAGTTGGAAAGAGCTGGCATAGGCTTTTGTTCGACATTATCAATATAACAGCGATCTTGCCCCTAACCGAGTTCAGTTGCAAAGCATGTCTCAGAAGTCTAGTGAGAGCTTTAAAGAATATGCCCAGAGATGGCGAGATCTGGCTGCTAGGGTGCACCCTCCAATGGTGGAGCGCGAAATGATGGATATGTTCATTGGAACTTTCTCTGGAATGTACTATGACCGTCTTCTCAACTTTTCGATGAGTACTTTCTCTGAGCTGATTTTGATGGGGGAGCGAATTGAAAACGGGGTGAAGATTGGTAAAATTCAAGCAAGTGAGTCCAGTTCCGCAGGAGGTAATAAGAAGACGTTCGGTGGTAAACGGCAAGGCGACGCCAACGCTGTATTCGGTGCTCGACGAAAGAATAAAGGTCAGAATCGGCGTCAGCAGTCGCAAGTCGCAAGTGTAACCATTCCAGGGCCTTCTCAGCAGCAGAGACAACAACCACCGCAGCAGGCTCAGCAGCAGCCTAATAATCAGCGTAGATTTCAGAACCCCCGACCAAGGAGAGTGTTCGAGGTACCGCCAGTATCATATGCAGAAATCCTTCAGACCTTGTTGAAATTGCAGCTAGTCGAGAAGAGGACCTTAGCACCACCAACTGGCCAGTTGCCAGCCAGATATGATGTTAATGAGCACTGTGACTTCCATTCGGGGGCGCCGGGGCACAATATTGAGAATTGCTTGGCTTTCAAGCATAAAGTGCAGGACTTGCTTGATAGTACGGCTATCAACTTCGGGAAGGAAGGTCCCAATATCACGCAGCAGCCGATGCCCAGGCATGGTGGAGCCGGGGCCAATGCAATCATGTCAAATGATGAGTTGAATTTAGTTTCATAAGTGAGCGAGCTGAAAACCCCTTTGAGTTTCGTAAAGCAGCGTTTGTTGGAAGGAGGCGTCTATCCCGGTTGCGGTAACGAGTGTGATGGTTGTTTGATTCAACCAGAGGGCTGTGAGAAGTTGAAGAGGGGAGTTCAAAGTTTGATTGATGAAGGAACTTTGCAGTTCGACAGGGCTGTGGGGCAAGAGAAGTCTGTTGAGACAGAATCTATAGAAGAGCGTAGGGAGATTGCTACGATCACCATTCCGTTCAAATCGGTGACAATTTCGGCATCATAAAAAAGGCCGACCATTACTATTACCAACGCTAAGTCTGTCCCTTTTGAAAGCACAAAGGCAGTCCCGTGGTGCTACAGTGCTGAGGCGTATTGCAATGGGGAAAAGATCGACTTGAATGATCCGCCAGCAGGATCCATGGATAACATAGTGGGGGCAGGTGGTATAACCCGGAGCGGGAGAATTTTCACTTCACCTGAGGTCGAAGCAGAGAGGCTCGCCAAAGGTAAGAACAAGGCTGTTGAAGGGGAACCTTCGGGGAGTAAAAAGAAAGAACCGATAGCCAAAGATGTGGAAGAATTCATGAGGTTAATTCGCAAAAGTGATTACAAGATTGTAGATCACCTGCAGCAGACCCCGTCAAAGATCTCCATATTATCGCTGCTGTTGTGCTCTGAGGCGCATAGAAACGCCCTGTTGAAGGTACTTGAGACATCTTTCGTGCCGCCGGAGATTTCAGTTAATCAACTGGAGGGAGTTATGGCACATGTCAACGCTGGGCATGGACTGGGATTCACGGATTTTGACTTAACGCCTCGAGGGCGTGATCACAATAACGCTCTGCACATCTCTATCGAATGTCGGGGCACTGTTTTATCCCATGTGCTGGTAGACACTGGGTCCTCGTTGAATGTGTTACTAAAGAAAGCTCTGTTGAAGTTAGATACCCGTGGGTTGTTATGCACGCCAAGTGATTTGGTGGTGCGCGCATTTGATGGAACCAGGAGGTCAGTGTTTGGATCAATCACATTGCCTATTCAAGTGGGACCTGAGGTGTTTGATACCGTGTTTTACATCATGGACATACAGCCCGCATATAGCTGTTTAATTGGGAGACCCTGGATTCACGCCGCTGGGGCCGTAACTTCGACGCTCCATCAGAAGTTGAAATATATGGTTGAGGGGAGTATTGTGACGGTGTGTGGCGAAGAGGACATCCTAGTCAGCCATTTATCTTCTTTCAAGTACGTGGAGGTGGATGGAGAGATTCATGAAACGTTGTGTCAAGCGTTCGAGGAGGTGAAAGTTAAAGAGGAAGCTCCGGTAAAGAGTGAAGGACTAGAGGCGGCCGTCTCCTCGTATAAAGAAGCCAAGGCGCTGGTTCAGGCAGGAGAGACTCAAAAGTGGGGGAAGGTTCTGGACATTCCGGTAAAACAAGACAAGTATGGCTTGGGATACCGTCCATCTACCTCGCACAGTGCGCCTAAGTACAGGGGACCTGTCGTGTTCACACCCGGAGGGGTTAGCTTTGAAAGGATCAATGCCGTGTCTGATACGGAAGAAGCGGATAGCGATTGCGACATGGACTCGTGGATTCGACCCAGCATGCCGGGGCAAAGCCTATGCAATTGGGCCATCCAGGACGTCGTCCAAGTCACCAAACAGTAATGCATTGTTTTTTCAATCATTGTATAATCACATGCCTTGCCCGGGGCATCGATGATCTTGTCTTAGGGCCTAACTGTTTACTTGTATGTTTGCATGATCAATAAATGACGGCGTTTTTACATTCAAATGTTGTGATCCTTGTCTTTCTGTTTTTATTTTTCAATAAAATGGCATCGCGGTTATGCATTTTGCTTGTACATCATTTTTGAAGCACTTAACCGTTTCCCTCGCAGGATTCATGAATTTTCAGATGACACCGACCAAAAACTTCCTATGACTCGTTTAGACTTCGAGCGTCCGATCTTCCAAGCTGAGGAGGAGATTGTGGAGGACAGTGACTTACCAGAAGAGCTTAGTCGGTTATTGAAGCAAGAGGAGAGAGTCATTCTGCCTCACCAGGAAGAGATTGATATTGTCAATTTGGGGTCTGAAGAATGCGTCAGGAATATCCGTATAGGGGCCGCGTTGCAAGGTGATATCAAGAAAGAGCTTATTGAGATGCTGCGTGAATACAGTGATATATTTGCTTGGTCCTACGAGGACATGCCAGGTTTGAACACTGATATGGTCGTTCATCGTCTGCCGTTGAAAGAGGATTGCCCGCCCGTGAAGCAGAAACTCAGGAGGACTCGTCCTGACATGGCTGTAAAGATAAAGGAAGAAGTGCAGAAGCAATGGGATGCTTCCTGGATGTTACCACTTATCCCACTTGGGTCGCTAATATCGTGCCTGTGCCAAAGAAAGATGGCAAGGTTCGAATGTGCGTTGATTATAGGGATTTAAACAAAGCGAGCCCGAAGGATGATTTCCCGCTGCCGCATATTGACGTGTTAGTTGACAATACGGCTCAGTTTTCGGTATTCTCTTTCATGGATGGATTTTCGGGGTACAACCAGATCAAGATGGCTCCGGAGGATATGGAAAAAACGACCTTTATCACCCCGTGGGGAACCTTCTGTTATAAGGTGACGCCCTTTGGTTTGAAAAATGCTGGGGCAACGTATCAGCGGGCTATGACAACGCTTTTTCACGACATGATGCACAGAGAGATTGAAGTGTATGTCGATGATATGATTGCCAAGTCTCAAACAGAGGAAGAACATCTGGTCAATCTGCTGAAGTTGTTCAAGAGGCTGAGGAAGTTCAGACTGAGGTTGAATCCTAATAAATGTACCTTCGGAGTGAGGTCCGGGAAGCTACTGGGGTTCATTGTGAGCAAGAAAGGAATCGAGGTCGATCCTGCAAAAATAAAAGCAATACAAGAAATGCCAGCACCGAGAACAGAAAAAGAAGTCCGTGGATTTTTAGGGAGGTTGAACTACATTGCTAGGTTCATCTCTCACCTAACGACCACGTGTGAACCATTGTTCAAGCTGTTAAAGAAAGATCAAGCGGTGGTCTGGAACGCCAATTGCCAAAGGGCATTCGAAAAGATAAAAGAATACTTGCAGGAACCTCCGGTGTTGATACCCCCAGTAGCGGGACGACCACTGATTATGTATCTAACGGTTCTGGAGAACAGTATGGGTTGTGTTCTCGGTCAACACGACGAGACAGGGCGGAAAGAGCATGCAATTTACTACTTGAGTAAAAAGTTCACGGACTGTGAATCTCGATACTCTATGCTCGAAAAGACGTGTTGTGCATTGGCGTGGGCTGCCAAACGTCTAAGACAGTACATGCTAAATCATACAACCATGCTGATATCGAAGATGGATCCGATCAAATATGTGTTTGAGAAACAAGCGCTCTCTGGAAGGATTGCTAGATGGCAGATGGTATTGACAGAATACGATATCCAGTATGTTTCCCAGAAGGCCATTAAGGGAAGTGTTCTATCCGAATATCTCGCCGAACAGCCAATTGAGGATTATCAGCCTATGAAGTTTGAGTTTCCTGATGAGGACATAATGTACTTGAAAGCTAAAGATTGTGATGAGCCGTTTCCTGGGGAAGGACCTGAGCGGAGTTCCCAGTGGCAGTTGATTTTTGATGGGGCTGTCAATTCGTACGGTAGCGGGATCGGGGCAATCATTACAACTCCCCACGGGTCGCACATCCCGTTCACAGCCATATTGACTTTTTCAGTGACGAATAATGAAGCCGAGTATGAGGCCTGCATTATGGGGTTAGAGGAGGCTATGGATATGAGGATTAAGAATCTGGATGTATATGGGGATTCAGCATTGGTTGTGAACCAAATTAAGGGAGAGTGGGAGACGCGCCAACCTAATCTGATACCGTACATGAATTATGCGAGAAGGTTGCTACCTTTCTTTGATAGGGTGGAGTTCCACCATGTGCCTCGAGCCGAGAATCAAATGGCGGACGCCCTTGCAACGTTATCCTCGATGTATAAAGTCAACCGCTGGAACGAGGCTCCCAGCATTGTCATCTCCCGCCTTGATAGGCCGGCCTTTGTGTTTTCAATTGATGAAGCATCTGACGATAAACCTTGGTACTTTGATGTACAGAATTTCCTAAAGAATAAGGAATATCCGGCTGGGGCATCCAGTCGCGATCAGAAGACCCTAAGGAGATTAGCAGGCAACTTTTATCTGAATCCCGACGGCGTTTTGTATAGAAGGAACCACGATTCGGTACTCCTCCGGTGCGTAGACGAGAAGGAAGCTAATCTACTCATGGAAGAAATCCATGAAGGAACTTTTGGCACACATGCAGGGGGGCATGCTATGACTCGAAAGTTGTTGCGAGCGGGGTATTATTGGTTGACGATGGAAACTGACTGTTTCAAATTTGCCAAGCGGTGTCACAAGTGCCAGATCTATGCTGATAAGATCCACGTGCCACCCAGTCCACTGAATGTTATGGCTTCCCCGTGGCCTTTCTCCATGTGGGGAATTGATATGATTGGAAAGATTGAGCCTACTGCTTCTAATGGGCATCGCTTCATTCTGGTTGCGGTCGATTACTTCACCATGTGGGTGGAAGCAGCATCTTACGCCAATGTGACGAAACAGGTAGTGGCCAGATTTATCAAGAAGGATATAATCTGCAGATACGGTATTCCTGAGCGGATCATTACTGATAATGGTTCGAATTTAAACAACAAGATGATGAGGGATCTTTGTCTGGATTTCAAGATCGAGCATCATAATTCATCTCCCTACAGACCCAAGATGAATGGCGCTGTTGAAGCGGCCAACAAGAACATAAAGAAAATTGTTCAGAAGATGGTGGTGACGTATAAGGATTGGCACGAGATGTTGCCATTCGCTTTGCACGGTTATCGTACTACAGTGCGTACATCAACCGGGGCAACACCGTTCTCACTGGTATATGGCATGGAGGTTGTCCTGCCATTGGAGGTTGATGTACCATCTTTGAGGGTCTTGCTTGATGTTAAGCTGGAAGAGGCAGAATGGGTGAGAAGTAGATTGAATCAGCTGAGCTTGATAGATGAGAAAAGATTGGCATCCATTGCACACGGTAGGCTGTATCAGAGCTGGATGAAGAAAGCGTTCGACAAGAAGATTCGACCTCGAAGCTTTCAGACGGGTGATCTTGTGCTGAAGAAGATTCTCCCACCGCAATCGGATCACAGGGGCAAATGGACTCCAAATTACGAAGGTCCATACGTTGTGAGAAAGGTCTTCTCCGGAGGAGCCTTATTGTTATCCACCATGGATGGTGAAGACTTTTCGTCCCCTGTGAACTCGGACGCAGTTAAAAAATACTTTGCTTAAAATTGACCCGCTGGACAGTAAAAAGAGAGTCCAGGCAAAAATGGGGCATCCTGGCGAACCAAAAAACAGAATAAAAAGGTTCGGGCAAAAGTTAGGGATAAAATGAAAAAGTGTACACCCGCGAAGTCGAAAACCTACACTGGGCGGCTTCGGCAAAAAAGGGTATCCCGGTGAATCGAAAACCCGCAAAGGGCGATTCACGCAAAAGTTAGGGATTTAAGAAGCAAATGACTGCGGTCCAAGTTTGGTTGTTTAGTGGTTTGGGAGCATCCAGGGTCAATTATCCAAAGCAGTTTCTTCCGAAGACAGGAATCGGGAAAGCGTCGGAGTCCGACGAGTCATAGGAGGATCGGTTCATGGTGTTCGTCTGTAACACGTTGCCGACATGTGTACAAATTTTATTCTGTATATTTGTATACTTCTGCATTTTGTTTATGTGTGACTACCTCTTTTCAGGAGTTGCATCCTACGTACAAATTTTGCCTATTCTCAGGTTGTTATCAATGAAGTGTTTATTCAATGAAGTGTGTGACTTTGGTTTTAATTTTTTACAGTTTTGTTTGTAAAAAGCGCCGATGTTTTCTGATAAACTTACATGCGTGTAAACAGGCGGGCCTCGGCCTATGATTGTTAAAACCAAAAATTACCTGAATGGTTGTCGTGGGTGATTACCAAGATGTTTCTGTTTGCATAGATTGCCTTGTGTTTGCTTGTCGACTTTTGCAGGTATTCAAAAGTTCACAAAGTTCCCCGCCAGAGTCCATGGCAGGCTGGTACCCTCTTCAGAGAGTGTATGTTGTGTCTTCCCCAGTGAAGTCGCCCCAGGCAAGACTGAATGCTATTTCCCCAGGAGAGTTGAGATCAATGTATCTTCAGTCAAGCAGGACAGAGCCTCCCCAGTGAAGGTCGAGATGGATGTGATTAACTCCCTAGAGAGTTCTTGCGCAGTGCAAGTCAGAATGTGTAGTTCAATACCCTGCTCAGTGATAGCAGGATGATTTCCCCTGCTCAGTGATAGCGGGATGATTTCCCCAGCTCAGTGATAGCCGGGGAGGTTCCCTATAGAGTGTGATCAGGTGGTTGGAGCTGCTGAAAGGAGTTTTCCCGAGCAGGATTGTCCTTTCTTTCCCCAGCAAGTCGCTCTTCCTCGTCAGGAGGATCGTCCTCAGCAGATTTTGGAGTTTTGAGTTCGTGAGCTACCTTCCCAGCAGGATGGTTATCCCTAGTGGAGTTAGTTCATCTTTCCAACATTTATTTTGTTGGAAGCGTATCGGTGGTATTCCGGTCATCCCCAGCGGATCCGGTGTGTCTTCAGCATTTATTTTGCTAAGGCTAAGCATGCATCATGAGCATTTGCACTTTACACGAGTACGTAGCATTTCCATGCAGTGTGGAGGCATTACGTCATTATCCAACGCGCATTTTTGAAACATAAGCCTGGTGGTTACCTCTTCAGTTTCAGATATGTTTGTTCCCTGCCGATAAGAGAAGTCGTGGTTCAGGAAGATGTTGATTCGCGGTCAAGGTGTGCAGTAATCGTATTCGTACCATCTATGGGGTTCATATTGTAAGGCACGCAGTGATCGTGTCGATCTTGTTATGTATATCTGTGGTCGAACGGCGCAGTGATCGTATTCGTCCCGATCTAAGAAGATTGTTTTGTAAGGCACGCCGTGATCGTGTTGGTATCATCTCGGGGTTTTATTGAGCAGGACGCGCAGTGATCGTGTTCACTCTATTAGTGGTGCAGGACGCGCAGTGATCGTGTTTACCATGTTACGTGATGTTGTTGGTCGATATACGCAGTGATCGTATTCGTCCGTTATACAGTGGTTATAGATTGACACGCAGTAATCGTGTTCATCCGGATTTTATTGGTCTGTGTACGCAGTGATCGTATTCGTCCGTTACAATTTGGTTATAGGGTGAGGCGCGCAGTGAACGTGTTCATCTGGTTGTTGGTAGCAGAAGTACGCAGTGACCGTATTCGTCCCATGTTTGAAGTTGTGTCACAACACGCAGTGATCGTGTTTCCTCCAGTTAAGAGGGCCGTGACAGGAAGCGCGCAGTGATCGCGTTCACCCTATGTATGGTTAGGATATGCAGTGATCGTATTCGTCCAGTTATGTGGGTTAGTTGAGACACGCAACACGCAGGGATCGTGTTTTTCTCCAGTCAAGAGGATCGTGGCTCAGAACGCGCAGTGATCGTGTTCGAACGCGCAGGGATCGTGTTCGAGATACGCAGTGATCGTATTTGTACAGCATGCAGTGATCGTGTTGATAGTACCATGGGAACTTGTGATGCGGAGTACGCAGTGATCGTGGCTATTGTATCAGTTGGTTTTGTTGGTCGGCATACGCAGTAATCGTATTCGTCCTATTACATGGGTTGGTTTCGTGGCACGCAGTGATCGTGTTGACGTTAGTTTGGGGGTTTGATGGTCAGGATATGCAGTGATCGTATTCGTCCTATTACAGCACACGCAGTGATCGTGTTCATCATATGGGTGGTTGAAGTACGCAGTGAACGTGTTCGCCTCTTCTATGTGGATTTATTTCGTCTGGCACGCAATGATCGTGTTTATCTTATCCGGTTGGATTTGTGGCCGATGTGATTTTGGTGGTAGCGCAACACGCAGTGATCGTGTTTGTCCCATTATGTGATTTTGTTTGCAACACCAGGACGCGCAGTGATCGTGTTTTCTTCTATCAAGAGGATGTTGGTGTAGAATACGCAGTGATCGTATTCATCTTGTTACAGAGGGTTGTGCTAGGCACGCAGTGATCGTGTTCGTCATGTCATGTTCCCCCTAGCCGAGTTGCTTGGCCAAGTACTTCTCTCTCTCCCCAGCCGAGTCCTTTCTCAGACTGCTGTAGAGATGGCATAATGCAATTTCTGGGTGGTTACCCACAGTTTCCCCAATAGAGATAATCCCCAGCGGGTTGTTCTTCAACGAGACGCTTGGTTAAGTTCCTCGTAGTCCCCGTCAGGGTGTTCGTTGACAAGTCGCTTGGTTAAGTTGCTTGTATTCCCCCATCTGAGTCTTTCTCAGGATGATGTGGTATCAGTGTTAGAAGGTGGTAATACAGATTTTCGGGTGGTTACCCGCAATTCCCCAACAGAGTTAGGTGCTCCAGCAGGGTGTTATGTTAGTGAGTTGCTTGGTTAAGTCCCTCATTGTCCCCAGCAGGGAGCTTGCCACAGGAGTTGTTTGATTAAATTCCTCGTATTTTGCAACAAGGGTGCTTGGTTAAGTTCCCAATCCCCCAGCAGGTGTTTGACGGCAGTCGTCAAAATTGTCCCCTCAGAGTTGCTTGGTTAAGTTTCTCACTTCCCCGCAGGGTCGGTTGCTTATGTCTTTGAACATTGTCCCGATTGGTCAAAGCGTTCGCTCATTCCTTCAGAATACGAAAAGTTGATCAGTGAGGTCAACATGACAAGTGAAGTCAGTATTCTCCCGCTGGTTAGCGTGTGTTTGGTTGATAAGTGAGATCAACAGAGGTTGGTAAGTGAGATCAGCAGAGGTTGATAAGCGAGATCAACAAAGGTTGGTAAGTGAGGTCAACAATTTCTTGTTGTGTGGTGCATGCTTATTTCTTCGGAATAGAGCGGTCTGCGGATAATATCAGATTATTTTGCAAAAACAGATTGACAGACGGATGGTTAGTCGTTGCTGTGACAACAGAAGCCAGTTCCCAGGGTTTTCTCAAGCAGTAGTCGTTTCGCAATTTATTTTTGTAGTTGGCAAATTTCCGGGTTCCTTCGTATTCAACCGTCTCGTACCTCGAATGTCTGAAAGTTGCGCGCTTTTCATCCAGTCGGGTCCAAGTCGCTTGAATAGGGGCAGCTGTTGCACCCCAAAATTTTCCCAACCTTTCTAACCTAGGTTTATGTTTCAATTGCATAGTCATTTGCATTGTCATCATGCGCATAGTGTATTCATCTGCATTGCATAGCATGAGCAAGCTATCTTAATCAGGGAATCAAGTGCTTTTCTTATCTCAAGAGGTATATTCAAGGGTTTCATTCATAATCAAGACTACTCAGGTCATCAGGGAAGAATTTGAGCTTTGAAGAGTTGACAGGTTGATCAGTGAGTTCTCTCCTATCTTGAGGCTGGTTGGGGATCATCAGAGGAAGTGGGAGCTATGAGTCAAGATCATGAGGTGTGTATGGATGTTATGAAGAGCCTATGTGATCATTTTTGAGGAGAACCAAGTCATTGGAATGATTGCAAGAGCCTCAGTTGAAGTCAGTCAACTATGGTCAACACTGGGTCAATTCTGGGTCAAAGAAGGGTTTTGAAGGGCATCAAGGATCATTTGAAGAATGTGGGATTCATTATTTGATATATGGATATGGATATGATGTTGTGGTAAAGAAAAATCAAGAGGAGTCAAGGAGAACTGGAGTTACTAAATTAGGGTTTCAGTGTAAAATCCCCTGATTTAGGTCAAACTTCAAAGCAGTGTAACTCAAGATGCAAGCTTCACATGAATTTCTGGTCCACATGAAACTTGTAGAGTATCTTCATAGATTTAATTTGAGTGGTGGAAGTCATCAAGATGATTTGTAGAACTCAAGTTATGGCTCTTGCAAGTTACAGGTCATCTGAGGGCACTGAAATTTGTCTGTGAAAATTGTCTGTCTTCCAAGCAACTTTTGACTTTCAAGGGTACTTCAAATGGGTTCTTTTCCAACATGAGAATTGTTCCTTATTGTCTTAGCTTTCTAGAATGGTATGGTATGCCTTCATATGATTTGTGGAACTCTACTTATGGTCTTGGCAAGCAAAGGGTATTTTGGTCATTTGAGGATTACAGGTCATTCTTAGCATGTGCCTAAAACTCATACAAGGGAGCTTCAAATGAAAAACTTCACAACATCAAAGTTGTTCAAAATGGGATTTTAAGGCTAGAAAAGAAGTTGTGAAAGTTTGGAAAAGCTTAGAGCATGGAATTTTAAAAGTGGTGCAAATGACTTGAAAATGGCATATAAGTTAAAAAAGTTGAAATGAAAAATTGGTTTGAGAGATCTACAAATCCAATATGGGTCATACAATATACCAAATTGATTCCCAACATCATTCTAAAGACAATGGTTTAGCCACATTTTTGAGTTTAGGCTTAAAAATTGGACTTCATTTGTAAATGTGTTTCTTGCATTTTAAGGCACCAAAAGGAAAAGTAAGGAAATGCTACATAAGGGTTTGTAAGGCCTTGTTCTCATATCATAATATCATTTGAGGAGAAATTAAGTGGGATTGCATGGTTTATCATGAGATTGCATGAGATTTACTAAATATGGGAAAGTCAAATTCTCATTGCATGATACATTCTAGAAACTTCTTGGAAGGTTCTCAAAGCTTCCACACATTTCCATTAACACCTATATATGCCCTAGAGATGATCCATGCCCTGGTTGGTGACTGATTGTGCTTGCATACCATAGTTTGATTCCATAACTCCATTGTGCATTTTGCTTTCAAACTCCATTGAAACTTCATCAATCATCATAATTCTTGCTATCATCATCTTCTACCATCATCATAGAGCAATTGGCAAGCAAGAACCAGAGGAATTAGTGGCTGGCTCGTGTGATCCAAAGCTTCCCTCCAATTTGCATGAGGGTGTGGATAGAGTGATTCAAGAGGTTTGAGCAAGAACCATTGCAAACAGAAGCACTAGTAGCCATTGAAGATCACTTGAGGCAAGTATCAAGGCTTGAATTGAAGGCTAACCACCATTGCCATCATCACTTGCAAGGTATGCAACTTCATTCGAATCTCACTATTTATCCATTGTTAGATCATGTGGTTAGGATATATGTGATAGAGACCATTAGAGGATGATTCATGATTAGTTTAAGGGCTGTTCTTGAAGGTTGGTTCCATGGTAGTTTCTGTTCATCGATCAAGAACTCACATGTTAGGGCGTATTAATACTAGTTATCATGTTTAGAATTTTACCCATAGCCTCTAGATCATGCTAGCATAGTTTCAACAAGGATGGTGATCATGCATATCAGTGCAATTAAAGTGTGCCCAGAACTTTCTTCTATCGGGTTTCCTTATTGGTTGAGTTTTGAGAAAATCTAGAGTCATGGTCTTGTAGAGGGTGAAGAGGGGAGCATCTTTGCTCTTGGGATCGTGAGGTTTCATGGCCAGGTAAGAGAGATAGAGGGAGTAGAAGATTTGCGCATGAACTGGATTTTCAGAAACCCTAGCTAACCAAGGAAGAAGATGAACATGTACCATTGGATCTATTGACCTTTTAATCAAATCGTGTGGCTCATATTTGAATTCAGAGAAGAAGAGAAATCCTAGAGCTAAACGCGGCGTTTTGGATTAGTGAGTTATCTTGGGCTCAGATTCTATTCACACCCCCCCCCCAGCGCGCAGGCCCAACCAAAAGAGCTGGATCTTCTACTTTTCACACCCCCTCCCTCTATTTCTTTATATTTCATTTTCTTTAATTTCTTTTCATTTTCATTCATTTTCTAAAAATCATATAAAATTGAAAAAACATTATTTTTTGATAATTCTTTTTGCATATTTTTCTTTAAAGAGTCAAGAAAATTATAAAAAATAAAAATTGCATTTTATTTTTTATTTGATATTTTTCCCATATTTTCCAAATAAATGCCTATTTTAGGTGTTTCATTTCATACATGAATTTGTCAATTTTTGTTCATGCACTATCTAATTGATTTTGATCCCATTCTTTTTTGTGCCATCAAATATGAATGTGTAGACTCTCTGGATTTTGTACTAGGATTTTTAGAAGTTTATTTTTAGTAGTTTGCTTATGTGGCATTTAGGTGTTCAAAATTAGGGTTTTAAATGAGCATAGGTGAGATAGATTAATTCTTTAGGAGATTTTCATTTGATTTTTGGGGTATGGACTATAGGGGTTATGGGTATAGGATAGATCCCCTTAGAAAATACTAAGATTCCCCTACTGCTATTAGTATATTGATGATAATTGGTTAACTGTGTGGTGTGCCCTCTTTAGGGTTATCTTTTTGTCTGTGTGGGGGTATTGGGTTTGTTTGGGATTTGGGGGGAGCTGGAGACCTGTGATGATGAAGCCCAGTGGAAGATCAGAGAATGAAGACCAATTTCCAGAGCTAATGAGGAGTATCTCTTGCTGGTGGCTGTTGAAGGAGTTAGGCAGAGCTCTAGAGTAGCAACTTGATTTTCAAACATGGAAGGTCTTGACTGCCTCCATTCTTCTCTGTGATACAGAGTCTCTCTAAGACACTCACCCCCTTCCTTTGGAAGGCTTGGTGCTAATGTCTGAGGGATAGAACTCTTGAGAGAAATGTTCTTTGTGTTGATAGCAGTCTGTTTGCCACCCTTGGTGGTCAACTAATTGCTTAACACCCAGTTTACTCTTGTGATTGATTCCTCAGCTTGGAGGTTAGGACTTGAAGAAAAGCCATTGGGAGAGTGGAGATAAAGTCTGATGCTTACTTGAAGCCTGTGGATAGCTGATATTGACTTGAAGATAGTTGCTGATGCTGATGAAGATTGCTTTGCTGTTTAGCTTTTACTGCTTAATTTTTGATGTATTGTGTGAATTTCCCGGATTGTATTGTTTGTTGTTTAGCTTGCTGGGTTGAAAGTGAATCCTGTTCACTTTTGCCTATTGTTTTCTAGGTTCGAGGTCGAGTGGGACTCCCTTGCCTCGCTTGTATTGTTGCATCCATGCATCTTACTGCTTTATTGTATATATCTGCTGTTTCTGTTTCCGTCTATTCCCTTAGGATCTCTGTTCCTCTCTGCGCAAGAGAGGAGCATGATAGACATTAGGAGTTAACCCATGCATGATAACATTAGGGTAGATTATATTCCCCTTTTTCAACCCTAGGATTTGTAGAGTGTCATCTCTTCTTCCTTCAAAACAACAGAAAAACACTAATAAAGGTTATAACAGAGATTAATTCATTTCTTCCGTCAAAAGATTTGAACAAATATCAACCTTTTTACAATAAGAAAAACCTTGTTTAAGGTGAGATTTTTCATAAAAGACACTTGAACAACTTGTGTCGTACGTAGCCCGAACTACGTTTTCTCTGATCTTCCATGCAGTGTGGAAGTACGTAGGCATAGGATGCGATATCCTAGCGAGCAACCTTCACCCATCTTCCCCCGTAGTTAGGCGAACTACGTTGACTCTGATTTCTCGTTCCAGACGGGAATACGTAGGCATAAAGTGCGATGCTTTACCGAGTCATGTTTTCTTTCCTTTTCAGACCTCATCCTTTAGTTTAGATAGAAGTGTAATCCGTACAAACCAAGCAAGCGTGGATCCCATCGAGTACGATGGACGTGAGGGGTGCTAATACCTTCCCCTTGCGTAACCGACTCCCGAATCCAGGTTTTGGTTGCGATGACCATACCTTTTCCCATCTTTGCGTTAGGTTTACTTCGAGCGTTTCCTTTCCCTCCTTTGGGATAAATAACGCACGGTGGCGACTCTTCTGTTCAGCCGGCGCCGATTTTCGCAGTAGCGACACAGCTGACTGGCTATTCACCACAATCTTTTCACCGTTGCAATACGCTTCTAATCCGTATGTCCATGGGACAACTTTCGTACTCTCAAAGGGAACGGGCCCTGCTTTGGTAATCGTAATAGTTGGCCGCTGGGCGGATGCTGTTATCGTTATAGTCTTCCTTGGGATTGTCACCGTTGCAATCTCATTCTGCTTATCACATAATGCCTCCACAGGCTTCTCAACCGCAGTTCGATCAAATTGCAAGGTCCCTTCGTCGATCATGGCCTGAATGCCCTGCTCCAAATCAGTACAACCCTCAGGCTGGGTCCAACACTCTAAACAATATTCATCACAACCAGGGAATACTCCCCCTCTGAGCAACCTGCTTTTCACCTCACTCAATGGTGTCTTCAGTTTGTTAACATCCATCACCAAGTTCAAATTTTCTTCTGTTAAGATAGCATTTGCCCCATGATTAGGCATAGGCTGTTGTACAATATTGGGCCCCACCTGGCCAAAGTTGATGGCTTTATTGTCCAACAAGTCTTGAACTTTATGCTTGAAAGCATGACAAGATTCTACATCATGTCCGGGCGCCCCGGAATGGAATTCGCACTACTTATTAGCGTCATACCCATAAGGAAGTACCGGTCCTGTAGGCGGTTCCAATGTTCTTTTCTCGACCAAATTCAACCCCAGCAGTGTCTGAAGAAGCTCTGCATATGTCGACGGAGGCTTATCAAATACCCTATTCGGCTTTGCATTCTGAAACCTTCTCTGACCCTGATTCTGCCTTTGCTGCTGCTGTGGTTGTTGCTGCTGCTGCTGTTGTGGTTGGATTGGAATAGTAACACTGGCTATTTGCTGAGGTTGAATGTACTGATTTCTACCTCTGCCCCGACCTCTACCACCAAACACAGCGCTGGTATCACCTTGTCGTCTTCCGCCGAATGCTTTTCTCGCACCGCCAGCTGAAGTAGATTCGCCTGCCTGAATCTTTCCAATTTTAATTCCATTTTTGATCCTTTCTCCCATAAGGATCATATCGGAGAAGCTACCCATCGAAACATTGAGTAACTTGTCATAGTAAATTCCTGTAAATGTCCCCACAAACATGTCATTCATCTCCCTTTCAACAAAAGGAGGGTGCACCCTAGCTGCCATATCGCGCCACCGCTGCGCGTACTCTTTGAAACTCTCACCACTTTTCTGCGACAGACTCTGCAGCTGAACTCTGTTTGGCGCCAAATCGCTGTTATATTTGTAATGCATAACGAAAGCATCAGCCAACTGCTTCCAGTTTCTAATCTGAGTGGGCTCCAGTCCCATGTACCATTCCAATGATGGTCCCGATAAGCTATCCTGAAAGAAATGCATGAGCATCCTTTCATCATTGGAATATGCAGACATCCTTCTATAATAAGAACGTACATGAACCTTTGGGCAGGTATCCCATTTATATTTGTCGAATGTTGGAGCCTTGAATTTTAATGGCACCCTCAGCCCTGGTACCAACCCCATAGTAGTCATATCTAACCCAGCGGAGTTCTGATCAACCACACCTTTCATCTGCTCTTCTAGCATTCTGATCCTCTGAACAGGGTCAATGGGGCCCTCAGGTCCCATACCTCTTCCCGAAAAAGCGTCGTCCTGTTGATCCACATTCCAGTCATTGCCATATCCATCGTAACCCATGTTACAGCCAAATCCTTGCTGATTGAACATAGGACCCTGTCCTCGGTTGCCGAACCCTTGATTGACCCCAGCAGGTCCAAAACCATTGTTGAAAGGAAATGCTCCAGCGTCGTTGTTATTCACATTACCGAATCCACCATTACCGTGGCCATACCCCTGATTGTTGCCGTAACCGTCATTACCAAAGCCTTGATCGTTGAACCCGAAGTTCCCGTCCTGATTGACATTGCCATACCCATTGTTTCCAAAGCCAGCATTGTCACCGAATCCTTGATCGGCATCCCCAGTGTTGCCTTTGTTGTTAACAACATGCCCATCACCACCATTTCCAGTATTGCCATTACCAGTGCCAGCACCTGCACCAGTACCAGTGTTTCCGTTGACAATCACAACAGGTGGAGTAACTATCGGTATCTCATCCTCCCGGCGAGGAGTTTCAACAGAATTGTGGTCAGTATTGCCATTTCCGTTTGTTCGCGTCAACGGCGGCTGCACCAAGGTCTAAAGGCTCTCCTGGCCCTTGGCCATGCTCTCCATAGCTTGCATGAACAGGGTCAGCTTCCCACAGATTTCCTGCATCTCGACTTGAACTTGATCCATTGCTTTCTTACAGTTGTTTTTGGTTGAGTAGCGGTGGATTCTTTGGTCGTCAATCCTGAAAAACCTGTGAGATGCAGGAAATAAGATACAAATTCAACAAGTAACTGGCAATGCGAAATGAATATGCAGATGCAATAGGTTTCTATGCGTTAGGGAGATCAACCCCTGATTCTAGTGCCAAAGTGCCAGTGAAGTGAAGTGCTAAGAAGCCTAGATCCACTCATGGAAGAAACATCTCATATATTGCTGAAAAGCCCATCAAGGCAGAAATACAATATCACTGAGTGTATAGTAACAAGAAGGCATGACCTCAACCAACAATCCTGGTGATGGCCAGCACAATGCAAATAAAGCATATACAGCCGTGCATAAGGTAATCAAGTGCGACCATATGCCCGATACTCCTCTAACAATTTCTTAGTCTTGGGATGATCCGTCTGGGAAAGCAACCCTTCAACGAGCGAGTCTCTTTGCCTGATAACATGTTGGAGATCCCCAATGGATTCCTCCCAAACACCCTCTCCAAAGCACTCCTCCAGCTTCCGCTTCTGGGATACAGACTCTTTCTTACGCTTGACAACTTTGTTCAACGAATTATGAACGTCGTATCTCCGCATAACCTCTTCTTCAAACTTTTTCTGGCTAGCCTTCAACTGATCTTCCAGTTTAGAGATCTGCAGCTTCATTTTGTCTTCTCTTTCTTTGTTATTTGTCAGTGTAGCATTCCAGGTTTTGTTGAATGTGGAGATCTCTCGGTAGGCTATATCAAGTGCTTTCTTCTTAGACTCCAGCATATCATGGGAGCTCTTGAAATCTATCCCCAAACGTTCACGCTTCTTTCGTTGTTCATTCAGTTCTGTGCCTAACTGGTTCACCAGCTTTGTTTGCTGCTCGAAGGAATATACGGCTTCATTCCTTTCGCTCCTGAGTTGCACTAGCTCTTCTTCCAACTTATCGTTGGCTTTCATCAAAGCTTCCTTCTCCTTCACAACCTGTTCATATATCTCAATAGACACAGTAGTTGGCTCCTCAACCACGAGGGGAGCAGGAGGTAATATTGCAGGAAACGGCATCAGCGCTTGCTTTGCCCTATCTTGGATCCAGACTTGGTACGGAGGATAGGCCTGACTATCATTCTTACCCAACAACGACTTCCCTTTCTTGCAGATGTTATTCCAAGCATGCTGAAGCTTGGATAACAATTCTCCACTCCGATCACCTGTGAAGTACAGAGATTCCTGCACTTCCTCCTCTTTTGGCGGGCTTCTCAAAGCATAACCGAACTGCCTGATCAACAATGACGGATTGTAGTTAATGCACCCTTTCCTCCCAATCAGAGGAACGTTAGGATATCCTGTGCAGCCGTAGATAATCTCAGATCCCAGTAAATCCCTATCAAACCAGACAACATCTTCCAAAGAAAGCCCCATCAGATGCTCAGACCATTCCACTGTAGCTGCAGACTCAGCAAAGATACCCTTCTTGGGCAGGTGACTATCAAACCACATATACAACAAAGGCACACAACAAGAGACGTTCTTTCCCCTCCTATTCTTGTTCTTATAATGCAGAGAATGATAGAAGTCTCCAATCAGTGTAGGCACAGGATTGCCTGAAGCAAATATATGGAACGCATCCAAATCAACAAAGTCATGCATATTAGGGAACAGTACAATTCCATATATACACAAAGCAAGGATATCATTAAGCACAATCCAACAGCCACTCTTGGCATACTCTTGTGCTTTCCCAACCAAGAACTTGAGAGAAAAACCAGGAACCCCGTTCCACTTAGTTAACAGCAACTCCGAGGAGTCTAAATGCAAAGCAACAGCCAAGTCCTCCAGTTTGGGCTCAACATCCATATGAATGAAGGGTACCCTGTTCTGAATGGTTAACTCCAAGATCTCAGCATATTCCTCCATGGTCGGAGCCAGAATGAAGTCAGGGAAAGTAAAACACCTCAGTGGGGGATCATAAAACTGCATAAGTGCATACAATCCGTTCAGCTCATACGTGGATGGTTTGCAAACCAACCTAAGCAGTTTCCCATAACTCTTCCTGAAACTTCTCTTCACATCATCATCAGCTAAAGACATCAAACCAAGCAAAGAAGAAACATCTGGAGTAGGCAACTTGTAAGCCACAGTCTTCTTCAAAGTATCCATGATAGCAGCAGACAGAAATCCGGGCAACTAGAATCAGAAGGTATGAAATGCACCTGCAACACAGACACACGTTAATGATATGCAAAATGAGTATGCAACAATGCAATATGCAAACATGCAACAGGGATTAAGTGATATATTGCTGAAGAGATCCATCCACAATATTTGTCTCAACAGACCCACAATACTGCTCAAACCTGGTCTCAACAGACCCATAACAATGCTCCAATCTGGTCTCAACAGACTTATAACGAAGCTTTAACCTGGTCTCAACAGACCTATAACACTGTCCTGATGAAGAACCCCAAATAACCATACATACTGATCCAATATTAAGAAAACCGGGTTGTCTGGAGGTCAAGTTTCCTGCATGTCCCAATCCCTCTCACTGGTAGGTGTCCTATCAACTGACACAAGGTGCGCCATCCTATGCGGTCGTCGGCGTCACAGACTTTCAAGACTGATGATACGATACCCAGAAGGTGTGGGATCATCATGTCCTGAAGAGGCCTCACTTAGCCAACTTCCAATTGATCGATCCCCAGAGTCGACAATCCAACTAACCAACAACCCCCTCAACCCAAAGGGTTGAAAAAGAAGTCAACCAGAAGAACCTCGTCCGAGCGTGAATTTTGCGGGACACTAGTACATGCAAAGCATGCACGCGCCCACTACTTTCCACAACTAATTCTAGGTGCACTCAAGCCCAGGTCCGGCTTATCTCTCAATCTGAACCCCTACCCAGCATAACAACAATAATATAATGCTGAAAGTAAATACAGAAAGGTAAATCCATACAAAACCCGCGACGGTAAAACAAGCGCTAGGATTGACTCGCGTAGGGAACCGTTGGAGTCCCCAGCAGAGTCGCCACCTGTCGCTACTGCGAAAATCGGCGTCGGCTATGACAGAAGAGTCGCCACCGTGCGCTATTTATCCCACAAGAGGGAAAGGAAACACTCAGAGTAAACTTAATGCAAAACGGGAAAGGAATGGTCGTCGCAACCAAATTCCTGGATTTGGGAGTCGATTACGCAAGGGGAAGGTATTAGCACCCCTCACGTCCGTCGTACTCGACGGGATCCACGCTTGTTTCCTGGTACGGATTGTTATTCTACCTACTCTACAGGTCAAGGGATAAAAGGAAAGAAAAGAGAAAAGAGACTCGATAGAGCTTCGCCGCTCTATGCCTACGTATTCCCTCGTGTAATGGGAAATTCAGAGTCTACGTAGTTCGCCTAACTACGGATGAAGGTGAGAAGGTTGCTCGCTAGGATACATCATCCTATGCCTACGTACTTTCATACAGCATGAAAGATCAGAGCAAACGTAGTTCGGGCTACGGAAGACACAAGCTTGTCTAACTGTTTTTTATTACTTTATGAAAGGGTTTTTCTTGATTAAGAGTCCAAGCGGACAAAAATGACACTTTGATGTTTGTTTTGAATCTTTTACGAAAGAAGTGTTTTTTTAGTTTGTTTGCAATCTCTGATGCACTAGAGACTATGATTTGAGAGTGACTACGTCGCGTGTCACCCAAAGGGTGCCACACTAAGCAGCCAGACTATTGGAAAGAAGCTCTCCAGCAACCCTTCCTCAAATAGCTTAAGGCTCGTAACGTACGACATCGATTAACCTTATTACTGTATTTTTGAGTTGTTTTGAGATAAGAAGAGAAAGAAGCTCTAAAAAGCCTAGGGTTGAAAAGGGGATAAAAACTAACCTAATGTTGTCATGCATGGATAAGAATCCTAATGTCTATCATAATTCCCTCCTGCACAGAGGAAATCAGAGATCCTAGGGGATAAACAGAAAAGAAAGCAAGCAAATACAGTAAAATGCATGCAATGCAACAATACAAGCGAGGCAAGGGAGTCCCGCTCAACCTCGAACCTGGGAAAATAACAGGCAAAGTGAATCAACATTCACTTTAAACCTATGGGGCAAGCTGCACAAGCCAACAAACAATACAGAAAAACCAAAATAAAACAGAGGAGGCAACCCAAGCAGCAGCACCAAACTCCTACAGCAAACAGCACAAGCAGCAGCTCTGACAGCAACTGTTGATTAACCAGCAAAAAGTTGACAGCAACAACCTTCATCTTCATGACTAGCTTCAACCAACAAACTTCAACAAGCTCCAAGCTTCACCAAGCAACACACCTAGCTTCAACAAGCTTCAGACTTAAACCAGCAAACTTCAACCAGTAAACAGCTTCAACAAGCTCCTAACTTCATCCTCAACAGGCAGCAAAACCCTAGCTTCAACAAGCAACCAGCTTCAACAAGCACAAACTTCAATCTCAACAAGCTTCAACAAGCAACCTCCAAAGGAGAATCAATTAACAGGATCAAGTTGGAATGTTAAGTAACTTATGACAACCAAAGGAAGCCACTAAGAACTTAACATTGTAAGAGAATGGCATCCTCAAAGTTCTACTCTTAAAGCATGCCATTCATGCCTCCAAAGGAGATATGTGACTTCTTTAAGAGGACTTTATGTCATTGGATTGAATGGAGATGAACAATATACTCCATGTTTGAAGAAAGGAACAAAACTATTCTAATGCTCTTCCTAAAACCCTAGTTTCCCTAAGCTCCTGACAAGCATCCACAAGATGAGAAAGGCTTCATCTCTAAGCTCCTTCAAGCTCTCCAAAGCATCTTCAATTGTTCTTCATCTCATCCAAGCACAAGAGCACCACCACCCTAATCTAAGGGGAACTATTGAGTTAAACTAGTCAAGTTAGTGTGCTAGAAGCACCTAAAAGTTAGTCTTAAAACTAAATCTAATTAAAATACCAAAAGTGATTGTAAAATCCTATAAAAAATTCTAAGGGTTCCTAAACCTCTTAAGAATCACTCCATACAAAAACCAGGGGGTTAACCATTCATTAAGACCTAAACCTATGCCCTAAACCTAAGGGAACTATCCTAAAACCCTAAATCTACACCACTTAATCTTCATAGTTCAAAATAGTCTAAAATTATCTCACAAAATTATGATAAAATTACTAGGGGTACATGCACATCTAAGATATCTAGTCCAAAAAGAATCACTCCAAAAATCAACACCAATCATCCATACTAAAATCAGCAAGATCATGCATCAACCATATTCAAAATAAAACCAATTAAACTTCAAAAAATGAAATTAAAAAATAAAATGCATGAATTATGAATTTTTTAATCCTATTAAATTCTACACTCTCTAAGGAGTCAGGGGAAAAAAATCTAGCCTAAAAATGTTAATTTTCCTATTTGTTATGAATTTATTTCTTAACTATATGCAAATAAAGAAAATAAGAGAAAATAATACAAAATATAAAAAACTGCGTGACAAATAGCAACTAAATCATGTTATTATCCAGGCTGGGCCCAGCAGGGGGGTGCGTGTATCAAATGTTCATTAAGCCCAAGCGAAACTAAAACAACTCAGAAAAAGAAATGGAAGTTGGAAAAAGTTTGTGGCAAATAGCAATTGTTCCTAGTGTGTTTTCTCATTGGGCCTCAATGCAGGGTGTGTATAGCAAGAACTTCACTTAAGCCCATCCAACATGATTAAATGAAATGGTGAGTTTTTCCAAACTCTCTTCTCTTCAAAATGTGAAACGCGATCGTGGCCCTTGGTTGCTAGTCTGAGTCAATAGTCAACACTTGATCCTAGGGCTAAAACTTCATCTTCCCCAAAATTTGAAACTAGGAGGGAAATGTTCAGGACGGTGGCCTGAGCTTTGCGCCACCGTCATCTCCGGTTGCAGGCACACAAAACACAATCAAACATCAAAACTTAACATCCTATCCTACTTGAAATTTCATCCTGAGTTCAATTCCAACCTCTAAATTCATTGATCATCTCTCCTACTCTAAAACCGATCCTAGTTTCAGAAAATCACCAAATCTCCAATGTCACGATTCTTGCAATTAAAGTCATAAATGTCATCTACATGCTTCAGTCATCAATTCTAACTATCTAACCATGCTTAAATCCTCAAGAACCAAGAGATATACTCCTCAACAGAAATGGTGATGCACCTAATTTGGTCTCTAATTGCTCAATTCTTGTGCCTAAATCCAACCTAGCATCACCACTAATCTATCCTCATATCAAAACCTAAGCAATTCACTATAACCTAGATCAAAAATTGAAAGATTCAAACCTGGTGTAAATGGATGAACAGAGGGTGATTTTGCTCGATCCAAGCTCCAATCTTCTCCAGAATCACTCAAGAACAACTTCCCAAGCTTCTCCAATCAATAATTTGCAATGAATCCTCTTCAATTCCAAAACCCGATTCTGATATGCAATGTGAAAATTTCAGTTGCTCTCTCTCTTGATCCTCTTCAACTCTTGCCCAAAAAACCATCTGAACTCATTGCAAACAATATATAGAAGCTGTTGGAAACCTCTAGAAGGATCTGTAACTAACTGAATGAGATTTTGAATTTCTCATTCTCTTCCAATTTCTCATATGTGACAGTCATAAATGTGCCCTGTTCTCAGCCTGATTTTGCTTGAAATGAGTATCTCATGAGATATTGGAGTGTATGGATATGGTAATTGCCTTGTTTCTGATCCCATGGTGTGTGATTGAAGTGTTACTTCCACCTTAAGTTACAAAAGGGAAGTGCTTGAAAATGACCTCAAATCCAAAATGTAACAATGGCATCACTCTTAAAATGTGTTTTATGATCAAAATGACCTATAACATGACCTTGTTTGACCCTAAATCAAGAAATTCCATTTTTTGGCCTTTTAATGCTTATTTTTTCCTTCTTTCAAAACCATTTCAAGCAACTTTGTGTTCCAAGCCAATCCAAGCTCTCATGACCACTTGGTTACACCCAAAACATCATTTTGAATAAGTTCCATGTTGAACAATTTTCCATTTGAAGCTTGCAAGTTGGAGTTATGGACCTATGATCACAAATGACCTATAATCACCAATACCCAAAATACCCCTGGCTTGCAAAGATCACAACTTGAGCTCTACAAATCCTATCAAGGACTTATAGTACTCTATGGAAATCTAAGACCAAGATCTACAACTATCATGTTGGCCAAAAATCCATTTGAAAACTACTTGAAGGGCAAAAGTTGCTTGGAAGTCAAGTGACTTTCACAGATAAATTTCATAGTCATCTGATGACCTGTAATTTGCAAGGACCATAACTTGAGTTCTATAAATCCCCTTGAGGACTTCTAGTACTCAAATTAAAGGTATTGAGATGCTCTACAAGTTTCATGTTGGACAAAGATCCATTTGAAACTTGTATTTTGACTTATGTGGCTTTGAATTTAGGCACTAAACAGGGGATTTTACACTAAAACCCTAATTTAGCAACTTCCCACATCCTTGATTCTTCTTTGCTTAACCTTGGCACAACACCACACATGTATCAACATACCAATCCATGAACCCCATGACTTCAAAGTAGGCTTTGATGCTCTTCAATTACTCACTTGACCCAGGATTGACCCAGATGAAACCCTAGTTGACTGCACCTCAACTGTGGCTCTCATACTTGAATCAATGACTTATCTCAGCTTCAATATAGCCCTCTAGGCATCCCATGAGATCCATACACACCTAAAATTCACATTCCATGTTTCACATCCCACTGATGATTCTCAATATTCCTCAAGATAGGAGCAAAACCCACATGTAGGCACTCAAACTTCTCAAGACTTCAAATCACTTCTTGATGGCCTGGATGAATCTCAAACTTGGATAAGACCTCTTGCTAGGCTCTTCTCTTGATATACACCCTTGATCCCTTGTTGGATGCATGCTATGCTATGATATGCCAATGATTAGAACTATGTGAATGATTTAACTATGCAAATGAAATGCAATGAAACATGAATCAGGCAAGAAAAAGGTTGAGCAAATTTTGGGGTGCAACAATGCCCAGGGAGTTCGACAGGGTTTCAGTAGTCGAGAACTCAGACGCCTATACGGACTGGGAAATAACGGCTCATAAGCCGGTATGCTATTATGTAATGAACAACGGCTGCGTCGAGGAGCAAAATGCTTTCTTTGAACGGCCAACGGAGGCGATGAAAAACCATCTAAAGCCTCTTTATATTACAACACAAATAGAGAAGGTCCCAGTCAACAAAATACTGGTGGACTGCGGCGCTACGGTGAACTTGATGCCGCATTTCTTGCTGAACAAAATTGGGAAAAGTGAGACAGACACCAAGCCACACAACATGGTGTTATCAAACTTTGAAGGGAATGTGGGTTCGACTATGGGGTCATTCAGGTGAATGTCACGGTTGAAACCATCACCCTTCCGACTGTCTTCATGGCGGTGGAGACCACTGCTAATTATAATCTATTACTTGGAAGAGAATGGATCCATGGAGTGGGGGCAGTACCATCGTCGATGCATCAGAGGATTGCTATCTGGAGACCAAATGGTATTGTCGAAAACATCAAAGCAGATCAGGGATACTTTAAATCACCTATAAATCAAATTGATAGAGGATAGTTTGACAAACATTTGGCCAGTATAGGGCCATGTGAACCTGCAGACTTCGACTTTACACCTAATGACGAAGTGTATTGTTCGCTGTATCTGCATTCCGTCGAGGGTTTCCGATGGGACAAGGAAGTTCCAGGCGAAAGGTTACCATACCTTGGCGAACTTCCCGTAGACCCCACTGGCTGGGGAAGTGAGTTTGAGGATGATGACTGAAGCCGCAGCGCTTCAAAGGATTTCGGCCTACGTGGCCGAGACTAAACTACAAACGGCCTTGGAGGCCGCTAATAACAAAATGGCTGAAGGAGCCAATGAAAAATCCAAACAAGCAAGTCCAGTTGGGTATTTTGACCCTAAGATTCAATACGAGGGGCAAAGACTCGACGCCATATATGACGATGAGCCTTTGGATTTTGAAAAGGATCCTTTGGCCAGCGATGTCAAAATGTTGGCGCAAGATCCACTAAAGGAAGTTGACCTAGGAGATGGAGCAATTAAAAGTCCAAGTTATATCAGCGCCAGCCTCGACCCCAAACTTAGGGTCGAAATCATTCAGTTGCTACAAGAGTACAGGGATTGTTTTGCTTGGGACTACGACGAAATGCCAGGTCTAAAAAGAGATCTAGTCGAGCATAAGCTACCAATCATGCCTGGCAAAAAACCAGTCAATTAGAATCCAAGGCGCTTCGCCCCTGAAATCCTCTCAAAAATAAAGGAGGAAATCGAAAGACTCCTCCAATGCAAATTCATCCGTACAACCAGGTATGTCGAATGGCTAGCAAATATTGTGCCAGTCATAAAGAAAAACGGATCGTTAAGGGTCTGTATAGACTTTAGGGATCTGAATTCAACAACCCCTAAAGATGAGTATTCAATGCCAGTGGCAGAAATGTTAGTCGATTCAGCTGCTGGCCACGAATACCTTAGCATGCTGGATGGATATTCTGGTTACGACCAGATTTTCATTGCTGAGGATGAAGTTCCTAAAACAGCGTTTCGTTGCCCAGGGGCCTTAGGCACTTACGAATGGGTAGTGATGCCTTTTGGCCTAAAGAATGCTGGGGCAACGTACCAGCGGGCGATGAATTCGATTTTTCATGACTACATTGAGTCCTTTATGCAAATTTACATTGATGACATTGTGATAAAATTTGTGTCAGGAAAGGCTCATGTGGAACACCTGTGCAAATCCTTCATGAGAATGAGGAAATTTGGACTCAAGATGAATCCCCTCAAGTGTGCATTCTGTGTGCAAGCAGGAGACTTTTTGGGTTTCGTAGTCCACAAGAAGGGGATCGAAATCAACCAAAACAAAACGAAGGCCATCATGGAAGCGAAAGCGCCATCCAACAAGAAGGAACTTCAGTCCTTGCTGGGCAAAATAAATTTCCTAAGAAGGTTCATATCAAATCTCATCGGAAAAACACAAGCCTTTTCGCCATTGGTTCGAGCCAGTAAGGAGAAGTTCGAATGGACGAAAGATCAGCAAGAGGCATTCGACAAGATCAAAGACTACTTGACTCATCCTCCAGTCCTTGCACCTCCATGTCGAACCAAAACCATGAGATTGTACATAGCAGCATCAAACAAAAATCTAGGGAGCATGCTTGCTCAAGAGGATGAGAGTGGCGTCGAAAGGGCCATTTACTACTTTAGTAGAGTTTTAAATGATGCAGAAACTAGGTATAGTGAAATAGAGAAATTATGCTTATGTTTGTATTTCTCATGTATGAAGTTGAAGCAATATATAAAACCAGTTGATGTTTACATGTCTTCACATTTTGATGTTATTAAACACATGTTGTCCAAACCTATTTTGTATAGTCGAATCGGTAAATGGGCATTAGCATTAACTGAGTATTCATTGACTTATAGACCGTTGAAAGCGGTCAAAAGGCAAATAGTGGTAGACTTTATTGTCGACCACTCCATAAATGAAAATACCCTGAACTTTGTTGAACTAGAGCCTTGGAAGCTATACTTTGATGGGTCTAGTCACAAGAACGGGACAGACATAGGTCTATTGATCATTTCGCCTGACAAAATTCCAACAAAATTCAAGTATAGGTGTTGCACCCTAAAATTTGACCAACTGATTCCCCTATCTGACTCGTGGTTTAAATTCATATTCGCAAATCAGACATATGATTTTTGTGCAAACAGAGGATATCAGGGTTACGGTTTGATTTTCGTCCATCAGATATGGCAGATCCAGTCTAGATCATCAGGGTTTTATTTTCTGGAAATTGTACGCTCCTCGGTGATTTTTAGCTTGCATGGTGATTTTGGGATATTCTGATGCCCGGGGCTCTCTGTTCGATTCGATCTGGTCTCGTGCACTCTTTTACGGGGATCATTTGCATTTGTCTGCATTTTTAGGGTTTAATAGCCTTTTGTGGATTTTAAATAGGCTTTATAGATTTTTCTGGAATTTAAATAGGGTTTTTGTATTTTTTTAAATAGCTTAAATCTCTTTTTAGAATTTTATATAGATTTTAAAATAGGTTTAATTGTTTTTTTAATCATTTTTAGAATATATTAGAATTTAAATAGTTTTAATTGTTTTTAGATAATATAGAAAATAATATAGTTTTTCTTTTATTAGTAATAGATTTTAATAGATATTAAATAATGGTAAACATTTGTAGAATTTTAATAGAAATTAGTAGAAATTTAGAGTCAATTAGATATTAATCATGTTTAGATTTAATTAGGATAATATAGAGTTAATTAGATTCTAATCATTTTTAGAGTTGATTAGGGAAATTAGTTTAATTAGGTGTTAATTGATTTTAGTTAGTTAATTAGGTATCAATTGATGTTAATTAGATATAATTAGGTTTAATTGTTTTTAATTCAGTTTTGTACAGGTTTTGTCCAATATTTTCGTGTGGGCTAGAGTGCAGTTTTTGAGGCCCAGCATACTATCAGTCCAAATGCATTTTTTGTGCAGGTTTTTGGCCAAAAAAGGACACTTGTCAGCGTATAAAAGAAGCCACGCGGTACACTCTGGAGGGTCCCACCTCACACACTCAGAAGCTCCCAGAACTACGCCACGTCTCGCTTCCAGCTGGCCTCTCTCTCTCTCTCTCTGCTGCCACCCGTCCTCACGCGTGTCACCACCCAACCTCTCCACTTCACCACCTGTCACGCCCTCAGCCCTCGCCTGAGATTCGCCAGAAAACCCACCGGCGGCCATGCATCCGCCATAACCTCCCACCGCCGGTCACCCCCAACGTCTTCCGGCCACCGCAACAGCTCGCCGGAGCTCGTTTTTCACCCAGAATTCCCAGAAGCGTTCCTTTCTTCATCTCCTTCCTCCTTCCACCTTCATCGTTACCTCGCCGGAAAGATCATACTCGCCGGAAACCTCAAGTCATTTCCCAGAACTCATCCATCCTCGTCGCGTCTCAAGAACAACTTCCCCAGAACCTTCATACTATTTTCCAGAACATCATCAATATTCATCGTTCTTCATACAGTATCCAAGAACACCATCAAATCTCCATTGTTCTTCACGGAGTTTCCCAGAAAAGTCTTAGAACTCCATAGTTCTTCAATCCCTCCCCCAGAACATCATCGTTCCTCAGCATCGATCCTCAAGAACTTCGTGGATTCATCAGGAACCTTCATCCTTCGATTTGTTTTCCAGAAAATCTTTATGATTTTCATCTGAACCGTCTTCATTCGCCACGATCTTCAAGCGTCATCCTTCAACTTCATCTTCGCTTCATCTTCACACGCGGCTTGGATCTTCGCTGAAGGGGCTTCGTTCTCCAATACGCTCCAGTTCGCTCCAGATCCATCTCCAGGTATGCTTTCTAAAACTCATTGTGTGTTCTACTTCAGATTGCGTTGCCTTCAATGATCCATAGAACGGTTAGGGTTTTGAGGGATTAATGGATGCGTGGTTTGAATGTATGATGCTGGGTTTTGGTTTGATCTTGATAATGTGTTTGAGGCTGATTTAGGATCGTTAGGCTTAGATTGATCGTGTTACTGGGTTTGTGTTTGATGTTGGTTGAGATTTCATGAGAGGGATACGAGAGTTTCAGATAGGGTGAAGGAGACGAAGGTTGAAGACGGCTAGGGTTCCATACGTGAACAGTGTTTAGGAGTTTGAAAGGGTATTCAGATTTTTGTTTAGGGTTTCGGTTAGGTTTGGGCTTAGGCCCAAATGTGTCTTGCTGAGTCACGCCCCCCATTTGCTCAATACCCCTCCCTACGTGTGAGAGACTGAGTGATATTGATGTGGGCCTTAGGCCCTAAGGCTATTCGCACCCCCCTGGGCATAAGCCCAATAAGAGTCAACTGGAAAGCCTTGCTGGCTACACCCCCCCTGTGCGTTTTTCTGTTTTTCCTAATTGATTTCTTTGGATGTCATTGGGCCAGCGCAAAACCTGCTATGCGCACCACCCCTCTTCAGGGCCCAGCCAAAATGAACTTAGAATATTGCTGTTTGAAACCCCCCTCCAGTTTTATTCAAATTTTGTTTCTTTTACTATTTTCTTGTTCTTGGAAAATTCATAACAAAATAAAAACAATTGATTTTTCAATTCTTCTTTTTTCTACCACTTTATAATAATGTCTAGAAAATCATATAAAATAAAAATGCCATTTTATTTTTGTTTGATATTCTTTCCATTTAATTGACTTTTTAATATTTTTAGTGCATCCATATCATTAGAAAATTCATAAAAAATAGTAGGTTTAGTCAAATAATTCCGTTCTTTTTTCTGTAGACTCGTAATTCAATGTAGAATTTTATAAGACAAAAACATTAGCTTAATCATGCATTTTCGTTTTAATTGCATTTTTGCATTGTTATCAATATTGAATAATTGGTTTGTGGATATGTCTGTGTTGCTGATTTTAGTTCCTTCATCTGGCATTGAATTTTGTTCTGATTTTTCAGTATGTTGTCATAGAGCCATGTAGGTTCCCCATAGATTTTTGATTGATTTTTGTAGGATGTTCTGATATGATTAGTCTGAGCTTGAAGATAGAAGAAGTCTTGATGACTTCTGACTTTGAAGTTCAACTGCGGTCGAACTTCAGAGATAGTCTCTTGTGGTTTGTTGGCCTGTGGGTTCTTCTTGAAGATGGGAGCTGGTTGAAGTCCTGTTGGAGCTTGCAAGGATGCATTGGATTGAGGCTTAGTCTAGGAGCTTGTTATCTGTTTGTGAGGTTCGAGATCCTGAAGTTTGAAGGGAGTTTATGGTACTTTCCTGAGGAAGGCACTATGAATGACTTTCATTCTTTCTGCTCACCTCTTTCGTAAGTATCCAGTGATGTTGGAGCCAACTTGTGAGTTTAATTTCTCCTGAGGAGGAATGTAAACTAATCACGTGTTGTCGAGCCACATGGGATACGATTCCTAAGTGGAAGCCCCCTAGCACTTTCCTGAGGAAGGTCCTATGGGTCTATTCACTTAGTTCCATTAGTTTATCTAGGATTTCTCAAGTATCCAGTGATGTTGGAGCCAACTTGTGAGTTTAATTTCTCCTGAGGAGGAATGTAAACTGATCACAGTTGTTGAGCCACGTAGGATACGATTCCTAAGTGTCAGCCTCCTAGTACTTTCCTGAGGAAGGTCCTATGGGTTTGCTCACTTAGTCCCCTTAGTGCATATAGGTTTTCTCAAATATCCAGTGATGCCGGAGCCTTCATGTGAGTTTAATTTCTCCTGAGGAGGAATGTAAACTGATCACAGTTGTCGAGCCGCATAGGATATGACTCCTGAGTATACACCTCCTGGTACTTTCCTGAGGAAGGCACTATGAGTTTGTCTGCTTAGCTCCCTTTCTCTGGTAAGCTTGTTCTGGAACTTGGAGACTGGGATTGATTCCTCTTGCTTAGGGTTTTGATTAGAGTTTGCTTAGATCTTTGCTTAAGGTGTTGCATAGAGTTCTGTTTAGAGGTAGATTAGGAGCTTGTTTCAGGTTTGTTAGGGGCCTTTCCCAGGAGTGGTTTCTTGTTTATAGATAGAGGCTTGTCAGGTTAGCTAGCTTTCTCTTTGTATTGTTTGACTTGTGTGATGTTATGTTGCATTAGACTTAGGTGTTCATCTAGATAGTTTTGAGTATGTGCATCATTAGAAGTAGGCTTTGTGTGCATGAGAAGTTGAGGTGGTCCTCCTTCTGCTCGTTTGTTATTGAGTGGCTTTGCTTGTTGGTATTTGGTAGAGCTGAGCTCCCTTGCCTCTGTGGTTTGCGGCCTTTGCGCCTTGTTTGTTTAGTTGTCGCATTCATGCATATTTTCAGTATTCCTTTACTTTGCAGTATTTCTTGTTTGTCGTTTAGTCCTGTTGCCATGATCCCTTAGGAGCTCTGACTTCTCCGCTGCGGAGTTGTTATGATAGACATTAGGATGGTCAACCAGGTGCGATAGCAGTAGGTAGATTCCCCTTTCTCAGCTATAGTTTTAGGGTTTCCCCTTCCTTTCTGTAGGAGCTTTTGAGTAGCTTGATCCGTAGTTAGCTGAACTACAGCTGCTCTGATTCCTTGTACCAGACGAGGATATGTAGGCATAGGATGCGATATCCTAGCGAGCACACTAACGACTAACCTTTGTTCTCTCGCGGCTGTGCGATCGAGACTCTCCCGCTGACGACTAATTGTTCTCCCTTTCTCTTGCCCGAGCGTATTTGAGACCAGATCGTAGTTGCAGGTTCCCGAGCCTTTGAGATCAGTTTGTTTTCTCACCGCTGTGTGAGAGCGCCAGTTTACCCGTAGTTAGTCGAACTACGTTTGCTCTGATCTTTCATACCAGATGAAAGTACGTAGGCACAGGACGCGATGTCCTGGCGAGCAACCTTTTCCCCGTTTAGACGTAGGTAGTCGAACTACGTTGACTCTGACTTTCCCATTGCACGAGGGAATACGTAGGCCCAGAACACCGTATGTTCTGTCGAGTCCTGTCCTTTTGTTTTCTTTTCAGACCAACCATTAGCGTAGATAGATAACACACCCTTTTCCTTATAAACACCAAGCGTGGATCCCATCGAGTACGATGGACGTGAGGGATGCTAATACCTTCCCCTTGCGTAACCGACTCCCGAATCCAGGTTTTGGTTGCGATGACCATACCTTTTCCCGTCTTTTGCGAGGTTTACTTCGAGCGTTTCCTTTCCCGCTCTGAGGGATAAATAACGCACGGTGGCGACTCTCCTGTCAAGCCGGCGCCGATTTTCGCAGTAGCGACAACTGGCGACTCTGCTGGGGACCTTATAGCATCTAGGGACTTTTCCCATCCCTTATGCTGGGACCGTTTCCCATCCCCTACGCGAGTCAATCCTAGCGCTTGGGTGTTTATTTGTTGGGTGTTGTGCATGTTGTGCTTTACTTTTTCTGCACTTTACTTTTCTGTACCTTTACCTTTCCGCATTTATTTTCCAGCATTATATTATTGTGATTATTGCTGTGGGCAAGGGAGGTTACTGTGAGTGAGAAGCCGGACCTGGGCTTGAGTACACACCTAGATATAGTTGCGGAGAAGTAGTAGACGAACCTGTCTGCTGAGCAGGCACAGTTCCCTACGAAAATCTGCGCTCAGACGAGATTCTTGCAGAGGTGCTCCTTTCCGGTCCTGAGGATCTGAGGGGAGTCCAGACGTGAGGATTGTCGACTCTGGGGACCGATCATTTGGAAGTCAGCCAAGTGAAGCCTCTTCATGGTTTGATGATGCCACTCCTTCTGGGAATCGTATCGTCACTCATGAAAGTCTGTGACGCTAATGACCGCATAGGATGCCGTACCTTTGTCCGTAGATTAGGTCTATCATACCTGTGAGAGGGATTGGGTTACTGTAGGAAAACTGGCCTTCAGAAACCATGATTCAGTACCTTTATCAGATGGTGTTCTTGATTCATCTCCAGGTGTGTTGTCTGGGTCAGATAGGTTTCTTATCTGAGGTTGATGCTATTATCAGATGGTTTTCTCGTCAGATACAGAGGTTCAGATGGTTTTCTTACCAGGGGATTGACATTTTGAGTATCAGATGATAGTTAGTGTCCTGAAGTTCTGATAACCGTGATGGTTTTCTGTTCTTGATCACAGAGATATTCCTCTTCAGGCTACAGCATAGCCCCTGTGTTCGCAGATTGCATTATTTATCATATTGCATCATCGCATTACCATCTGCATTCAACTAACGTGTGTGTATTGCAGGTGCATATTTTCCCTTCCTATTCTGGTGTTTGTTCCTAGCAAGACATGGAAACCCTGAAGAGAGTATTGCCCTACAAGTTTCCATCTCCGGATATCAGTCTATTGTTAGAGTTGATTGCTATTGCTAAGAAGAGGGTAATGGGTGACTTCAGAAAGAGATATGGGAGGATTCTGACCTACGTTTATCAGCCATCTGCCTATGAGATCAGCGGCATCTATACTCTGTTACAGTTCTATGATGCGGAGCTCAGGTGCTTCGTATTTCCCGACTTTGTTTTGGCTCCTACCCTGGAGGAGTATTCTGCACTTCTGGATATACTGATCCGCGAGCAGATGCCTTTCTATCGTACGGACGCTGAGCCTAAGCTGGCTGAGCTTTCTGCCATCCTGTGCTTGAAAGAGTCTGAGCTGTCTGGGAAGATGATCAGAAGAGGAGACGTATGGGGATTTCCATTGGATGCCTTAGTGGAGAAGGCTCGAGAGTATGCCCAGAAGGGTAGCTGGGGTGTTTTTGACGTCATCCTTGATGTATGTGTGTATGGCATCGTGTTGTTCCCGAACATTCCTGATTTTGTTGACTCAGATGCCTTCTATATTTTGGCTGCGAAGAACCCAGTCCCTACTTTGCTGGGAGATATCCACCATTCAACCCACTACCAGAATGAAAAGCGGCGAGGAAGGAATGTGTCTTGTTGTGTACCTCTCCTGTGCCGGTGGTTCACCAGTCATATGCCTAAGTCAGGCCCGTTTGTCACCTCTATGGATTCTCTAGGATGGCCCGAGCGCTTAATGGGATTGACTTCTAAGGACGTGGTATGGGTCAATGAAGAGGTATTCGGAGCTGAAGTCATACTCAAATGCGAAGGATTCCCAAATGTCCCGTTAATAGGAAGGAAGGGGTGCGTCAATTACAACCCTTCCTTACTGATCAGGCAATTTGGGTATATACCGCAGGGAGCGCCAAAACCCGAGGAGATACAGGAATCTCTGTATCTCACTGGGGCAATAGGGAAAGAGATGTTGACCAAGCTCGAGAAGGCATGGAAGAACTTGCACAAGAGAGGGAAGCTTTCAGGTAACAGAGGGGATACTCGAGTTCCTGGCCCGTATATGGAATGGATTCGTGAGCGAGCTGTGAAATTCCTTATGCCGTATCCAGCGGTTCAGCCATTGCATCCTTCTCCGGTGGAGGAGCCTACCACTGTGGACACGCAGGTCTACAAGCAGCTGATGGCCGAGAAAGAGGAGCTAGCAAGGGCTAAAGAGGCTTTAGAGCAGGAGAATGCCCAGCTTCGGCACGAAAAGATTGAAGCAGGATATGTTTCTAAGCAACAGGCTGAAACTCTGAAACATCTGAAGATTACGCTATTGGAATTGACTGAAACCAAGAAGCGTCTGGAGTTAGATGTAGACTCAGTTAGTAGTGTGTTGGCCACTAAGAAGCAGGAGCTGGAAAGGGCCTACATGAAGCTAGCTAAGTTCAGAGAACACTGGGATCTCACTATGACCAAGCGCAAGGAGCGAGAAGAAGAGCTGAAGACGCAGATTGCTCAGTTAGAGGAACAGGTCAAAGTGAAGAACGAAGAGCTTGAAGAAGAAGCCTGTCGCCGATACGAGGCCGAGCGCAAGTTGATAGATGCCATGAAGAATTTGGAAGATTTCCAGCATAGAGCAGATGCCAAGAGACCCAAACCTGGGGGCGGTGCCAATGATAAGGCTTGGGAAGACTTTGTCAGAGACATCCAAAGGACGGTCAGGAAGAGGGATCGGCTGATAGAAGGTTTGATTTATCAACCGGATCATGCAGAGACAAAGAAGATGGTTGAGGACTTCCGCAACCGTACCCGTACTTGATTTCTCTCTTGTATTCTGTATGTTGAGATCACCACCAGGCATGTTGGCTGGGATCCTCCTTATCATATCAGCTGTATGAAGCATAGTTATGTAACCTCTTGACAAGACAGTTGTTCTAATAAATATATGAGGGTTTTTTCCAAATATTGTCTTTATGGTTTATCTCGTCTTGCTACCACTGACACTGGAATTGGAGGGGAAATATCTCCAATGCACACATGCACGTTAGCATTTTTGTATTTCTGTTTGCATAAATCATATTGCATAGCATTTCTTTAGCAGGTCAGAGCACTTATCCAACCTTTGTTTTCACAAGAGGGTGATTCTCGGGGAATTGTCTGAGGCAAGAATGGAGTAAGGGGCTGAAGCAGAGTTAAGCAGAATCGAGCAGTGTAGTCCGTTACAGGTAATTGGTAGCTATGTCTGAAGGCAATTTCCAGGCTCCTAGCACCTTGGCAGGGTTTACTATGGCATCCAACCATCAGTATGATTCTATGGGAGGCTTCCCGCAAGCAAACAATCTTACTGCAGACCAAGTTGTACAGCCTACCGTCCAGAACCGAGATCAGCATGAGCAGTTTGTTGCCCGAAATGAACATTATCCTCCTGTTAACAATCAATGTGTTGCTTTCCCTGTGATGAAGTACCGGAGAGATAATCCAATGGCCGGGATGGCAGATCCAAGAGCTCTTGAAGATGGTAGAAGACTCCGAGCATTGGAAGAAGGTATAAAAGCCTTAGAAGCGAAAGATGCCGTTAACCTGGATGCCGTAGCCATGTGCTTGGTTCCTGACCTGGTGTTGCCATACAAGTTCAAAGTGCCGGAATTTGAAAAATACACAGGAGATAGCTGTCCGAAGCTGCATTTGACGATGTTCTGTCGAAGGATGACTTCGTTTGTGCGAAATGACCAACTAATGATCCATTGCTTCCAGTATAGCCTGACTGGGGCATCCTTGAGATGGTATGTGCAATTAGAGAGTAGTTTGATTCGATCATGGGTGGATTTAGCCAGAGCTTTCATGAAGCAGTACGATTACAACCTGGATTTGACTCCTAGTCTTGTAGATCTGCAAGAATTGTCTCAGGCGGAGAATGAATCGTTCAGAGGGTATTTGCGAAGATGGAAAGAATTGGCTGCTGGTGTTCAACCACCACTTCCGGAAAGAGAACTGGTTGACATCTTCTTGGGTACTCTGAAAGGCCATTATTTTGAAAAATTGTTCAGTTGCACAAATTTTGTGGGCCTGATGAGGCTGGGAGAGGTTGTTGAGAGAGGACTCAGGAGTGGAAAGTTTCGAGATGTTCCTTATGTCCCAGTTAATAAGATTGAGTCAGTTGTCAGTTCTCAAGAAGAGTGGGAAGGAGATGACGCCATCTCAGAATCTCTAGCATCTCAGGATCAGTTTTCAGACACTTCAAGTCAACGATCATCCTATCGCCGATCGCGTCAGCACGCTCCACGAAGACCAAGGAAACCTGAAAGGCAGTTTACTCAGCTACCGGTGTCGTACAGTCAGTTGTTGCCAGATCTGGTCAAAAGTGGATTGATAGTGCCAAAAGAGACTAAGCCGGTGATTCCACCATATCCTCCAGGTTTTGATGTCAGCGCCCGCTGTGAGTACCACGTTGGGGCACAGGGGCATTCAACAAATGATTGTAAGGTGCTTAGAAGTCAGGTTCAGGATCTGATAGACTCTAGCCGTATTTGCATCACGCCTCAGGGTTTTGTTCAGATTAATGATTTTCCATCCTCCAGTTGTGTGGGTTCGTCAGTTAATGTCATGGAAGACTCCACAGGAAGTGTGTGCTCTGAAGATTGTCAATCAGAGAGTTCAGTTGTGTGGGAGAAGTTCCTAGAGGTTTTTGCGTCGGATGTCGCATATGTTTTCTCTGCTTAATCCGTTTAGCTTTTTGTGCACTAGTGTCTGCCGACCACCACCAGGATTGTTGGCTGGGGTCATTGTATTCGTACTCATTTGTGCTTACATGCTGATTTCGTTGGTTGTACATGTGTGAGAGATGTTCGTCTGTATGCTTATAGCTTGAGTTTCTCTTTACCTCGTTATGAATATGTGTTTGCTCGCTGCATTGCGTTATCGTTTAAACAGGTACATCAGAACCGTGGGTCTCATTTCCTCATCATCCAGTTTGTTGCAGGAACTCCTTCAGAGCCATGGAACAGAATCAGTTTGAATTGATTGAAGTCCGAAGCCAGCTGGGGCAGATGATGAGAGACATGCAAGGGATGCGTCTGGAGCAGAAGATTCTCAAAGAGGAGAACAGTCAACTGAAGACCCAAATGAGCTTGATCATGGAGGTAGTCAAGAACGTGCTTAGGAAAGAAGACGATCAGCTATTTGAAGCCGCAATGAAGAAGCTCGTGCCACCTGTGCCTGTGGAACCTGAGCAGCAGCAACAGAAGATACATCCGGCTCAACGGAGGATCCAGGAAGGAAAACCAAAAAGAATATTTGAGGTGCCGCCTATGACATATGCTGAGCTCTTGCAGGCTTTATTGAGGTTTAACCTGGTTGAGAAGAGAACGTTGGAACCACCAACGAGAGTGTTTCCTCAAGGGTACGATGCCGGTAAGCAATGTGAGTTTCATTCCGGGGCATTCGGACACGACATCGAGGGTTGCCATGCTTTTAAGCACAATGTTCAAGACCTGATTGACTCGCACGATATTGAATTCACGCCGGGCGGCGTAGCTGTACGTATTGCTCCTATCCCAGTTAATGCTAAGATGACAGATGTTTCTAAAGCTGCAGTGGGTCAGAAGCGTATCCTGGACTCCATGGTGTCAGAATCTCCAGGCCCACAACTGTTGCCTATTCCTGGGGCAGATCTGAGAAAGAAAATGGCTAAGCATAAGGAGGGCGTTAATCAATACATTGAAGGTCAAGAAACCGATGTTGCATTTGATACAAAGGGTGTTCAAGAGTCAACTAGATACCGGCAACAGCAGCCTCAGTAGCAGAACCAGCAGGGGTATAAGAGATATCAGAATCGGGCTCCCCTGGCAAGCCGTCATTTGGAAACTCCTCCTATGCCGTATGCGCAGCTTCTGCAAACATTGATTCAGCTCCAATTGGTTCACAAAAGGACAATGACTCCCTTAACGGGACCACCACCACCGGGGTATGATGCCAATGCTACTTGTGAGTTCCATACTGGGGCACCTGGCCATACGGTTGAGAATTGTAAAGCTTTTAAGCACAAAGTGCAGGATCTGCTTGATAGTGCAGCAATCAGCTTCGGGCAGAAAGGTCCCCAAATCATCTGAATGAAGGAGGAAGGGCTCTATAATTTGGTTGTGCCGTTGCAAGCGGGTCAGGACAGCATCGAATTGTCCCTAATAAAGATAGCTGGTTCAGCAGCAGGACGAATGTGAAAGCCCGGTTCTCGGAAGCTAGCATTTTTCTTCGTTTTATCTTGTCATTTCTTTACATTTGTAGTTGCTTTCCTGTTTGAACTTGTAATCTTGTTTGTAAAACTTGTTGTTTTCATTTCAATTGATGATAATGAAATAAATATGCATGTTTTGATTAAATCCATTCGTGTTCACTAACTGTTTTTACAAATGTCCAACGCTTGGTTAAGAAGAATTTGGGGAGGATGACGAAAATGACCGACATGCAACTACCGATATTGTATGCTTTTGAAATAAAACCTGTTGATGATGTACAGGCATTATTTCAAATCCCTAAACACCGGAGATATAAGGAAGATAATCCCTTGTCAACCCCTTTGAGCCTTGTAGTAGGAGTTCTCTCTGAAAACGAAAAAACCTCAATCTTAACCTGGGGCAGGGTAGGTGTTAGCTAATTTGACCGAGCGTCCAAATTGCAAAAGGAATGTCCGTTCGAGGATCAATCACGTCCCTAGAGGTCATGCCTAAAAGACCACAATGGTTCAATCAAGAGTGGGACAGCCACATCACTTCCCAAAGAGTCAGACAACCAGTGTCACACGACTTGTTCGAAAAAAAAAAAGGGGAAAAAGAAGAAGCAAAAGCCCGCTAAGTCAAGAAAACTTCAAAACAAATGACTTAGGCAAAAATGAGGGCATCCCGCTGGACTTAAAAAATCAAAAGAAACTCAAAAGGAGTCAGTCCAGGCAAAAGTTAGGGATATGAAAAGAAAAAGATGAAAAGGATCAAAAGAAAAATCCTCGATGGAATACGAGTCGTGTGACCTCAAGTGTCAAAGACGAAAAATGAGTGGCTGTCACTCCGAAAACTCATAGTTTCTCGAACTATCATTCCTATCTTTCAACCTCTGAGAGGTGAGCGCTAAGGTTGAATTAGCTGAACGTAGGATGGGAGAACATCAAGGAGAATGGGTGGGTTAAAATAAACTTTGAGCCTTTATCCTTCCTTTCAAAACCATGAACCTGACCACGTTACAACCTCCAAAAGTCCTAATTGAAGCAGGTTGTTTCGAAAGCATACTCCGGTAAAGGTCGCGTCGATTCTGACTCTTAAAAGGGTTCCTCTTACCATGTTGATACTAATGTTGATAAATGTTTTATGCATTATATGCCATAAACTGTTTTTCCCTTTTCCCAGTGAACAGATTGGATGTCAAAGCTGTCATATGTGTTGCATTAATACATCTTTTATGCAGGACAACTTGTTTTACTTGCGAGTAAGCGCTTGACAGCAGGAAAGCTTCCTACGATGGAAAGTATGGTCAAGATAGAATGCAGAGCGCCCGAATGTTCCGAGAGCAGGGGCAAGCTATTACCGTGATCCCCAGTCAGGGCAGCCTTTCGAAATCAGTTATCCTGGGGCAATCGGGTTGAGATTCAGGCAAATACGGCGTAGTCAAGGGCACTACTCTGAATCAGATAATCGGGACAAGGTCATTGCAGTCAAGGGCAGGCCATCTTAAGAGCGCAGAGGTTGTTCTTTATTCGAGGAGCATTTGATGTGAAGCGTCTCCCCGAAGTTCAGAACGTCGGGGCATGTCCTATCAGACCATCAGGGCTCAGATTTGCAGATTTCCTTTCAAGGACTATCCCCACAGAGATCCCGCAGGCCGGGGCATATCAGGAGCGAAAGGATTGTTCTTCTCCGTATCTACAGGGTCATTCAGAGTTAGATGCAGTCGATTTTCGAGAGCGAGATGAATGCGGGAAGTCGTGTTACTATCCCTTGACTCTTCACCCGGAGACTATGTATTCAGGCAAAATGTTTTCCAGCGTCAGTTGTACCTGACCCATCACGGACAGCCTAAGAGTTCAAATCCATGGTTGCAATCACTGGGAGGCCCATCCGTGTTGGCGCATCGGTTTCCAGATCCGAGCTTCATCAGAACGCGGGAAGACTCCCTCCATTTTCTCCAGCAAAGTCCAATTTGTCATTGGCACGGATAAGCTATCCCTAGAGGAGTCTAATCATATTCAGCACGTCTGCTATTTCACAGCGGAGTTATATTCCCTAGCAGGGTATTACTTCGTCGAGGTGTCCGGTTAAGTCCTCAATATCCCCAGCGGAGTTGATTTCACTCTCCCAGCGTTTATTTTGCTGGGATAATCCTGTGATATCCGGTTTATCCCCAGCGGAGTTGGCTTCGTCTTCAGCATTTATTTTGCTGAAGTGGTTTTCTGTACCCAGCTTTCTCCGGCAGCTCGAGCCTGCATTAGCATATTGCATGCATCATCATATTTGCATCATACTTGCATATCATGGTCAAAATGCGTAGCATTTCCACCCAGAATGGAGCATTATGCCATAGAAAGATTAAAGCATATGCATATGCATACGAAGCATAAGTCAGATTTTCTATCAGCCTCATATGGCGCGTGAATTACGCTGTGATCAGTTCGGGGGGCATTTATCCAGCAACAGTATTCAGACGATTCAGCGGATTATTTGTATCTCAGATCAGACAATAGTTATGCTTCGATCAAGCAGTCATCTGATATCGACAGACTTTTCTTCCCGTCAATTCATATTGACGATGTGTTCCTCCAATAAGTGGATTTCTCCGTCTAGCATTAGACGTCTTGAGTACGAAGGTGGTTTTCTTTCCGTCTATCCTTAGACGATGTGAATTGTTTTTGTTTCATCAATCAGGATGATCCCGTCTATCAGTAGACGATGTGGATTTGGAGATTATTTCTTCCCGTCTATCATTAGACGACGTGAGTATGGAGATTATTTCTTTCCGTCTATCCTTAGACGATGTGAATTGTTTTTGTTTCATCAATCAGGATGATCCCGTCTATCAGTAGACGATGTGGATTTGGAGATTATTTCTTCCCGTCTATCATTAGACGACGTGAGTATGGAGATTATTTCTTTCCGTCTATCCTTGGACGATGTGAGTATGCGATCAGGCTTTCTTCTCGTCTACTCTTAGACGATGTGAATTGTTTTTGTTTCATCAATCAGGATGATCCCGTCTACCCTTAGACGATGTGCGAATGGAGATTAATGGTGTCTTTCCGTCTACCCTTAGACGATGTGAGTATAGAGATTATGAATTTCTTTCCGTCTATCCTTAGACGATGTGAATTGTTTTTGTTTCATCAATCAGGATGATCCCGTCTACCCTTAGACGATGTGCGAATGGAGATTAATGGTGTCTTTCCGTCTACCCTTAGACGATGTGAGTATAGAGATTATGAATTTCTTTCCGTCTATCCTTAGACGATGTGAATTGATTGTTCATCAATCAGGATGATCCCGTCTACCCGTAGACGACGAGAATATTGATTTGTTTCATCGATCAGGATGATTCCGTCTATCCTTAGACGATGTGAGTATGCGATCAGGCTTTGTCCCGTCTATCCTTAGACGATGAGAATTGATTTGTTCATCGATCAGGATGATTCCGTCTATCTTTAGACGATGCGAGCATGGAGATTAATGTTGTCTTCCCGTCCATCGTTGGACGATGTGAGTATATTTCTCTTCCTGTCTATCAGTAGGCAATGTGAAAGGATCAGGCGTTTTGTTGCAACCCTCGGGTTTGTCATATGGGGTATCACAAGTAACGGGTATTCAAATCAGGAGTCCTTTATCAGAGGATTGATCAGTTTGGTGCCGTAATGACTGGACTCGGTTTTCTGGATTTTATTCCCCAAGCAGTTTACAGTATATGCTCGCGGTTGGCAAATTTTCGGGTTTTATTTGTATTCAACCGTCTCGTACCTCCGAATGTTTGAAGGCTGCGCGCTCTTCAAACCCTTCAGGTCCAAGTCGCTTGAATAGGGGCAGCTGTTGCACCCTAAAATTTGACCAACTGATTCCCCTATCTGACTCGTGGTTTAAATTCATATTCGCAAATCAGACATATGATTTTTGTGCAAACAGAGGATATCAGGGTTACGGTTTGATTTTCGTCCATCAGATATGGCAGATCCAGTCTAGATCATCAGGGTTTTATTTTCGGGAAATTGTACGCTCCTCAGTGATTTTTAGCTTGCATGGTGATTTTGGGATATTCTGATGCCCGGGGCTCTCTGTTCGATTCGATCTGGTCTCGTGCACTCTTTTACGGGGATCATTTGCATTTGTCTGCATTTTTAGGGTTTAATAGCCTTTTGTGGATTTTAAATAGGCTTTATAGATTTTTCTGGAATTTAAATAGGGTTTTTGTATTTTTTTAAATAGCTTAAATCTCTTTTTAGAATTTTATATAGATTTTAAAATAGGTTTAATTGTTTTTTTAATCATTTTTAGAATATATTAGAATTTAAATAGTTTTAATTGTTTTTAGATAATATAGAAAATAATATAGTTTTTCTTTTATTAGTAATAGATTTTAATAGATATTAAATAATGGTAAACATTTGTAGAATTTTAATAGAAATTAGTAGAAATTTAGAGTCAATTAGATATTAATCATGTTTAGATTTAATTAGGATAATATAGAGTTAATTAGATTCTAATCAATTTTAGAGTTGATTAGGGAAATTAGTTTAATTAGGTGTTAATTGATTTTAGTTAGTTAATTAGGTATCAATTGATGTTAATTAGATATAATTAGGTTTAATTGTTTTTAATTCAGTTTTGTACAGGTTTTGTCCAATATTTTCGTGTGGGCTAGAGTGCAGTTTTTGAGGCCCAGCATACTATCAGTCCAAATGCATTTTTTGTGCAGGTTTTTGGCCAAAAAAGGACACTTGTCAGCGTATAAAAGAAGCCACGCGGTACACTCTGGAGGGTCCCACCTCACACACTCAGAAGCTCCCAGAACTACGCCACGTCTCGCTTCCAGCTGGCCTCTCTCTCTCTCTCTCTCTGCTGCCACCCGTCCTCACGCGTGTCACCACCCAACCTCTCCACTTCACCACCTGTCACGCCCTCAGCCCTCGCCTGAGATTCGCCAGAAAACCCACCGGCGGCCATGCATCCGCCATAACCTCCCACCGCCGGTCACCCCCAACGTCTTCCGGCCACCGCAACAGCTCGCCGGAGCTCGTTTTTCACCCAGAATTCCCAGAAGCGTTCCTTTCTTCATCTCTTTCCTCCTTCCACCTTCATCGTTACCTCGCCGGAAAGATCATACTCGCCGGAAACCTCAAGTCATTTCCTAGAACTCATCCATCCTCGTCGCGTCTCAAGAACAACTTCCCCAGAACCTTCATACTATTTTCCAGAACATCATCAATATTCATCGTTCTTCATACAGTATCCAAGAACACCATCAAATCTCCATTGTTCTTCACGGAGTTTCCCAGAAAAGTCTTAGAACTCCATAGTTCTTCAATCCCTCCCCCAGAACATCATCGTTCCTCAGCATCGATCCTCAAGAACTTCGTGGATTCATCAGGAACCTTCATCCTTCGATTTGTTTTCCAGAAAATCTTTATGATTTTCATCTGAACCGTCTTCATTCGCCACGATCTTCAAGCGTCATCCTTCAACTTCATCTTCGCTTCATCTTCACACGCGGCTTGGATCTTCGCTGAAGGGGCTTCGTTCTCCAATACGCTCCAGTTCGCTCCAGATCCATCTCCAGGTATGCTTTCTAAAACTCATTGTGTGTTCTACTTCAGATTGCGTTGCCTTCAATGATCCATAGAACGGTTAGGGTTTTGAGGGATTAATGGATGCGTGGTTTGAATGTATGATGCTGGGTTTTGGTTTGATCTTGATAATGTGTTTGAGGCTGATTTAGGATCGTTAGGCTTAGATTGATCGTGTTACTGGGTTTGTGTTTGATGTTGGTTGAGATTTCGTGAGAGGGATACGAGAGTTTCATATAGGGTGAAGGAGACGAAGGTTGAAGACGGCTAGGGTTCCATACGTGAACAGTGTTTAGGAGTTTGAAAGGGTATTCAGATTTTTGTTTAGGGTTTCGGTTAGGTTTGGGCTTAGGCCCAAATGTGTCTTGCTGAGTCACGCCCCCCATTTGCTCAATACCCCTCCCTACGTGTGAGAGACTGAGTGATATTGATGTGGGCCTTAGGCCCTAAGGCTATTCGCACCCCCCTGGGCATAAGCCCAATAAGAGTCAACTGGAAAGCCTTGCTGGCTACACCCCCCCCCCCCCTGTGCGTTTTTCTGTTTTTCCTAATTGATTTCTTTGGATGTCATTGGGCCAGCGCAAAACCTGCTATGCGCACCACCCCTCTTCAGGGCCCAGCCAAAATGAACTTAGAATATTGCTGTTTGAAACCCCCCTCCAGTTTTATTCAAATTTTGTTTCTTTTACTATTTTCTTGTTCTTGGAAAATTCATAACAAAATAAAAACAATTGATTTTTCAATTCTTCTTTTTTCTACCACTTTATAATAATGTCTAGAAAATCATATAAAATAAAAATGCCATTTTATTTTTGTTTGATATTCTTTCCATTTAATTGACTTTTTAATATTTTTAGTGCATCCATATCATTAGAAAATTCATAAAAAATAGTAGGTTTAGTCAAATAATTCCGTTCTTTTTTCTGTAGACTCGTAATTCAATGTAGAATTTTATAAGACAAAAACATTAGCTTAATCATGCATTTTCGTTTTAATTGCATTTTTGCATTGTTATCAATATTGAATAATTGGTTTGTGGATATGTCTGTGTTGCTGATTTTAGTTCCTTCATCTGGCATTGAATTTTCTTCTGATTTTTCAGTATGTTGTCATAGAGCCATGTAGGTTCCCCATAGATTTTTGATTGATTTTTGTAGGATGTTCTGATATGATTAGTCTGAGCTTGAAGATAGAAGAAGTCTTGATGACTTCTGACTTTGAAGTTCAACTGCGGTCGAACTTCAGAGATAGTCTCTTGTGGTTTGTTGGCCTGTGGGTTCTTCTTGAAGATGGGAGCTGGTTGAAGTCCTGTTGGAGCTTGCAAGGATGCATTGGATTGAGGCTTAGTCTAGGAGCTTGTTATCTGTTTGTGAGGTTCGAGATCCTGAAGTTTGAAGGGAGTTTATGGTACTTTCCTGAGGAAGGCACTATGAATGACTTTCATTCTTTCTGCTCACCTCTTTCGTAAGTATCCAGTGATGTTGGAGCCAACTTGTGAGTTTAATTTCTCCTGAGGAGGAATGTAAACTAATCACGTGTTGTCGAGCCACATGGGATACGATTCCTAAGTGGAAGCCCCCTAGCACTTTCCTGAGGAAGGTCCTATGGGTCTATTCACTTAGTTCCATTAGTTTATCTAGGATTTCTCAAGTATCCAGTGATGTTGGAGCCAACTTGTGAGTTTAATTTCTCCTGAGGAGGAATGTAAACTGATCACAGTTGTTGAGCCACGTAGGATACGATTCCTAAGTGTCAGCCTCCTAGTACTTTCCTGAGGAAGGTCCTATGGGTTTGCTCACTTAGTCCCCTTAGTGCATATAGGTTTTCTCAAATATCCAGTGATGCCGGAGCCTTCATGTGAGTTTAATTTCTCCTGAGGAGGAATGTAAACTGATCACAGTTGTCGAGCCGCATAGGATATGACTCCTGAGTATACACCTCCTGGTACTTTCCTGAGGAAGGCACTATGAGTTTGTCTGCTTAGCTCCCTTTCTCTGGTAAGCTTGTTCTGGAACTTGGAGACTGGGATTGATTCCTCTTGCTTAGGGTTTTGATTAGAGTTTGCTTAGATCTTTGCTTAAGGTGTTGCATAGAGTTCTGTTTAGAGGTAGATTAGGAGCTTGTTTCAGGTTTGTTAGGGGCCTTGCCCAGGAGTGGTTTCTTGTTTATAGATAGAGGCTTGTCAGGTTAGCTAGCTTTCTCTTTGTATTGTTTGACTTGTGTGATGTTATGTTGCATTAGACTTAGGTGTTCATCTAGATAGTTCTGAGTAGGTGCATCATTAGAAGTAGGCTTTGTGTGCATGAGAAGTTGAGGTGGTCCTCCTTCTGCTCGTTTGTTATTGAGTGGCTTTGCTTGTTGGTATTTGGTAGAGCTGAGCTCCCTTGCCTCTGTGGTTTGCGGCCTTTGCGCCTTGTTTGTTTAGTTGTTGGTATTTCAGTATTCCTTTACTTTGCAGTATTTCTTGTTTGTCGTTTAGTCCTGTTGCCATGATCCCTTAGGAGCTCTGACTTCTCCGCTGCGGAGTTGTTATGATAGACATTAGGATGGTCAACCAGGTGCGATAGCAGTAGGTAGATTCCCCTTTCTCAGCTATAGTTTTAGGGTTTCCCCTTCCTTTCTGTAGGAGCTTTTGAGTAGCTTGATCCGTAGTTAGCTGAACTACAGCTGCTCTGATTCCTTGTACCAGACGAGGATATGTAGGCATAGGATGCGATATCCTAGCGAGCACACTAACGACTAACCTTTGTTCTCTCGCGGCTGTGCGATCGAGACTCTCCCGCTGACGACTAATTGTTCTCCCTTTCTCTTGCCCGAGCGTATTTGAGACCAGATCGTAGTTGCAGGTTCCCGAGCCTTTGAGATCAGTTTGTTTTCTCACCGCTGTGTGAGAGCGCCAGTTTACCCGTAGTTAGTCGAACTACGTTTGCTCTGATCTTTCATACCAGATGAAAGTACGTAGGCACAGGACGCGATGTCCTGGCGAGCAACCTTTTCCCCGTTTAGACGTAGGTAGTCGAACTACGTTGACTCTGACTTTCCCATTGCACGAGGGAATACGTAGGCCCAGAACACCGTATGTTCTGTCGAGTCCTGTCCTTTTGTTTTCTTTTCAGACCAACCATTAGCGTAGATAGATAACACACCCTTTTCCTTATAAACACCAAGCGTGGATCCCATCGAGTACGATGGACGTGAGGGATGCTAATACCTTCCCCTTGCGTAACCGACTCCCGAATCCAGGTTTTGGTTGCGATGACCATACCTTTTCCCGTCTTTTGCGAGGTTTACTTCGAGCGTTTCCTTTCCCGCTCTGAGGGATAAATAACGCACGGTGGCGACTCTCCTGTCAAGCCGACGCCGATTTTCGCAGTAGCGACAATAGGGTCGAGGGCCTATGTTCTAATAATGAGGCTGAATACGAAGCTTTGATCGTCGGACTTGAAATTTTGTTAGAATTGGGGGCAACCCGAGTCGAAATAATGGGAGATTCAGAGTTGGTTGTAAAACAGCTAACAAAGGAATATAAATGCGTTAAAGAAAATCTCATCATGTATTTCGTAATAGCTAACAGGCTGCTCAAAAAATTTGAATTCTGTACCATTCGACACATACCACTAATACACAATCAGATAACCAACGACCTGGCGCAAGTTGCCTCAGGATACAGGGTCTCGTAGGAGAACTTACAGGAGGAAATTGAGGCCAGAGGTAAGGTGGTGTCCGTGGGCTTGAGACCACCAGACTTGGAAGTCACGAAATTTGGCTACGCCGACGAGGAAACCTTTGAGATTTTTACAGTCGAAGGTTTGACAGACAAAGATTGGAGGAAACCTCTGGTCGAATACCTTCAGAACCCTTCATCGACTATAGAGCGAAAGATAAAATACCAAGCACTAAGCTACGTCCTGTTGGGGAACGAGTTATTTAAGAAAACTTCTGAGGGAGTTTTACTCAAATGCCTCAGTGAATCTGAAGCATACTTAGCATTGTCCTCAGTCCATGGTGGGACATGCGGAGCGCACCAAGTGGGCCATAAGATGAAATGGTTGTTGTTTCTCCAGTGGATGTACTGGCCTACGATGCTGAAAGATTGCATTGAGTTCGCCAAAGGTTGTCAGGAATGCCAAATTCATGCTGGCATACAGCATGTCCCGGCAAGCGAGTTGCATTCCATAGTCAAGCCATGGCCATTCAGAGGTTAGGCTTTAGACCTTATAGGAGAGATTCGACCAGCGTCTTCCAAAAACCAGAAATACATTCTGGTAGGGATAGACTACTTTACCAAGTGGATCGAGGTTATACCTCTACCGAAGGTAGACCAAGAAGATGTTATCGAATTCATTCAGAAGTATATCATCTACAGGTTTGGCCTACCAGAGAAAATAACGACAGATCAAGGGTCAATATTTACGGGTAGAAAGATGCAGGAGTTTGCTAAAGAAATGGGATTTAAACTCCTTACCTCGACACCTTACTATGCCCAGGCCAATGACCAGGTCAAAGCGACAAACAAAGTAATAATTGGCATGATAAAGAAACAGATTGGAAGCAAGCCTAGGAATTGGCACAAGACATTGGATCAAGTCCTATGGGCATGTCGAACATCCCCGAAGGAAGCAACCAACACTTCCCCTTATCGACTTACTTTCGGACATGACGCAGTATTGCCAGTCGAGATACACATACAATCAGTAAGAATTCAAAGACATCATGAAATCCCTCGAGAGATTTACTGGGACATGATGCTTGATGAGTTAGTCAACTTAGACGAAGAGAGAATAAAAGCTCTAGAACTCTTGAGAAGACAAAAGAGGAGAGTGGAGAAATCATATAACAAGAAGGTCAAAGCGAAGACTTTCCTGGTTGGAGATTTGGTATGGAGGGTAATCCTGCCTATGGATCGAAAGGTGAGATCTCTAGGTAACTGGTCCCCGAAGTGGGAAGGACCATTCCAGGTATCGAAGGTATTCTTCAATGGGGCATATGAAGTGACAGAGCTGAGTAAGGATGAGAGAGTATTAAAAGTAAATGGAAAATATCTAAAGAAGTATAAGCCTGCACTTCGAGAGGTGAAAATATCAACAGAATAATTGTTAAAGATGAAGCAAAGCCATAAATGGTAATTTAAATATGCCAAAATAGCCCAATGTCTTACAAACAAAAGAAATGGCTCATAAAGGCCAGAATAACCTACTCTATTACAAAAACCCAACAAATCAAAAGGGAAGATTCGCCTTCATCTTAAGGTAAGCCGACTTTTGAAGTTCGAGACGACTTTGGTATTGAGCTTTATCTGCCCTTAGCTGGGCAACTTCAGATTCCAAGCGACGGGCTTCCTCAGCATAGGTGACGGCGTGATCAAGCTCAGCTGTTAGGGAGGTGTCGTCGAAGCAAGATAATTCAGTGTTCCTTTTCTTAGCTTTCGCTATCTTACTACGGAGCTTTTTAATTTTCCGTTCCCCACAGACGATGTTCGCCTCGTTAGTCAGGACCTCTTGTTTATTCTTCTCCTTGATTTCTTCCAACTCAACAATTTTCTCCTCAGAGTCAACAATGACGCTCCAAGCGGCAGCTTCGCTGCCAGCCTTTGTCACAATCTCACCCTCAATCTGGGGCAGCAGTCAATAGTCTTTGTAAACTTGGTCGATCAGGATATCAACCTCTCGAATAACGCCTGCAACCTCAGGAGTAAGGAATTTAATGTCCACTTTTTGAAGGAGAGCTTTGAGGGGAAGATGGCTGGCAGGGCCCATCTGCAGGAGGGTAAAAAGATCCCCTTTGAAGATTTTTTGCTTGACCTTGTCGAGGGCACTGTCAGTTGGTGGCTTCGAGGTTTTCCCGTCAGAAGTCGAAGTACTGAGCGTACGGCTAGAAGAACGGCTTCTCCTACTCAACAAAAGCCTGATATATTGTTGAGGGTTGGAAACCTTCAACGCATCCAGTTCGTCGGGAGTCAGTTGAGCTTCGTCTAGGAAGAAGTTTGTTGGAATATCCTTTGGGGTAGGAGGAACGGGAGTCCTTGTTGTTCCAGCAGTTTCAGGTTCTTTGACAGAAGTGTCCATAATTTGTAATTCTTTATCTTTGTTGTTCTTGATCTTATCAACATCCTCCTCCATGGCATCCCCAGTGCTTTTGTCACTAGATTCATGCAATTCAGGATGGGGCTTAGCCTGATCCTCAATGGCTTGATTACCTTCGACAGGTGTTTCATCCACAGCTACTGTCTCACCCAAAGGGGAGTTGGTCGTATCAGCCGGAGTTGTTTTCTCCTCTGAAGCGTCAACCTCATCATCCACTGTAATAGGATCAACCTGAGGATTGTCATCTTCATGATCAGACCCGTCAGTCTGAGACTGCTGGGTAGTGGTCTTTGCAGGAGATGGAGGGGCTGTGAAAGAATCAGGTTTATTAATTTCGCCAAGTGAACTCACACCAGAACCCAAATCAGAAGTGGGATGAAAGGTAGGCTCACCTTGGCTATTCAAGGAGTATAGAAACAGAGGAATCGCGATGGGATTAGATCTTGAAGTTCCAGCATCATCCTAGAAAAGGTGGACATTAGAGAGAATGAAGACTAAAGATTCAATGCAAAGACCCAAGGAAATGTATGGGGAGTTAGAGAAGTTGTAAAAAATGAAAACAACAAAGGGAAATTACTTATGTAGTGAGTGGAAGACTGAAAGTTTCCATCATTGAAGGGCTAGAGTTAGTGGGCCACGTGTATGCCTGGATGTGGAATGGCAGAGGTAGTAGTTGCAAATCACGTCCCCGAGGATGGTAGGGTGATGATGGCCCACGATTTTGTTGAGTCCCGAGGAAATAGCCTTGATGATGATGACGTCATAAAACGTGCATCAAGGCGTCGGAACAGTAGCTTGCGTGTTCATAGCTATCTTTCTTTTTCTCTTTCATTCCCTTTCAACTTCTCAAGCTTACATTGGTGGAAAGAGTATCAGACGACACTCATGAGGGCAAAGCGGTGTCGAAGGTCATACGTTGTCAAAAAATGTGCTTTTCCACGGTTGAAGTTGAAAAGACATTTTTGGGGGGCAATTTGTTAGCTCCTAAATTCGACGCCTCAGCTAGAAAGAAGGTATCCAATACAAAAGGGTGGAGAATAACTTGAATGCAAGAAAATGGTCGAAAGAAGGAATAAGCTAAGTCGAAGGACTCACCCAGAGGCCAAGGGTTCGACCGCCTGCCGATAACGAATGGTGCGTCGAAGTATTTGAAATTTGAATATTGGAGGGAATGGTTTTGCTTGTGGAAAATTGAGGGAGACACGTTTCACCTTATGAAGAATGGATACATGCATTTGAGACAAGTGGTGGAAGGAGATTATGGTGGAAGTTATGAGAGGTTATTTTTTGTTACTATAAATAGAGTGTCTTAGACATATCCAAAGTGTGTTGTAATTTACTATTGTACAAATTACTCATGAAATTACTCCAAGTATTCGAGTGTAGAGAAAGCGAGTATTGTAAGAGAATGTACGTGATGTAAACACACCATCTTTAAACTTAATGCAATTTACTTGTTTTTTTACTTTAAGTTTTACAAAGTCTTTTATTGCCTTTATTGTCTTTACCCCTTTTCCTCCTTACCTTATTTCTCTTCTTCCTATGTGATTCTTTTCTCTTCGTCCTCAATCTAAATTCACCTTTACCAACAAACTTTCTTCTCTTTTATTAGAAGCCTTACTTTACCTTCAAATCAACACGTAGTCGAATAAATGTTCTTTTAGGATTCTGTTTATCCCAACCCCATTCGAGTGTGGCACTTGAATAAATTTTTAAAACCAAAAACAATTCTTTTAGCACATGTCCTAGGAACAATCTGATCGATCCTGTGAGTCACCAAGGTTAGATTTGGAAGATCAGCGGTTGTTTTCCGATTTTCAAGGGAAACAATATCACAAACCATAATCTCAGAGCCTTATCATCAATTTCCATAATTTTCCCACAATCAACCCAAAAAACTTAAATCTTAACCCCACCATAAACACACCGAAAGGCATACATAGAAAATCATGAACAACGATACTCCCCATACCTTAGCCAATTCAAAGCTTTCACGATTGACTCTGGGAACCTTCTGCCTCCAACCTTTCCTTCAGAGCTCTGGCCACCAAACTTTTCACGGTTAACAAATGAATTCTAAATCTCTTCAGAATTCTATTTTGTCCAACTTAGTCTTGGGCCTCCCAATTTGGGTTTTTCCCTCATTACCCTTACTAACTCCTCCAAATACCCAAATTACACTTATTCCACTTATATTCCTTTTAACTAATAATAATACTAATAATTTAATATTATATACTATTAATCAATTAAATAGTCCAAAAATGCATATTTTCTCAATACTTCACAAAACCACCGAAAAACACCGAAATTGAATATTCTCAATTAAATCAATTAATTAAAATATTCCAATTAAAATTTGGGGTGTTACAACTCTCCCCCACTTAAAAGAATTTTCGTCCTCGAAAATTACCTCAAGAAAACAGAGTCGGATACGACTCCCTCAACTGATCCTCACGCTCCCAAATCCAACTTTCTTCAGCTGGTCCTCCCCAAACTACCTTTACCAAGGCAATCCCTTCACCTCAAAGTTGCTTCTCGTTCATCAATTCGAAGTAGCAACGCCTCAACAGTCAGATCATCTCTCACTTGTACATCATCCATCGGAATCACATGTGACTGATCTGGAATGTACTTCCTCAACTTAGACACATCCTTCAATTTCCAAGCGACAGCGGTAAAACAGTCTAACGTGCTACTTCTACCACGCTTCCGCTGCGCCACTCTGATACAGACCAACAACACAAGGTGTGAGCTTTCGAGACTTCAAAGCTTGGCCAACACCAGTTACCGGCGTAACTCTCAAAAACACGCGATCTCCCTATTGGAATTCAAGCACTTCCCTTCTCTCATCATGGTAACTGTTTTAACGACTCTGCGACGCTTCCATCTTTTCTTGGATCATCTTGATATTTTCAGTCGTCCCTTGCACAATCTCAGGTCCGAGCACGACACTCTCGCCAGACTCATACCAACACAAAAGGAGTCTTACACCTCCTACCATTACAAAGCCTCATATGGTGCCATTCCGATACTCGAATGGTAACTGTTATTGTAGGTAAACTCAACCAACGGCAAATAACTATCCCATGAACCACCTTGATCCAAAACACAAGCTCTCAACAAGTCCTCTAAAGTTTAGATAGTTCTCTCTGCCTGTCCATCCGTCTGCGGATGATAGGCAGAACTCAACCTCAACTTAGTACCCAAAGCGTCTGCAAACTCTCCCAAAATCTCGATGTAAACCTCAGATTTCTATCAGACACAATATTCGATGATATCTCATACAAATTCACAACTTCCTCAAGATACATCTCAGCTAGCTTCAACATAGAATGATTAATCCTCATTGGTATAAAATGAGTTAATCTTGTCAATCTATCCATAACCACCCAAATCGAATCATATCCCTTCAAATTCTTTGGAAAAACCGATACAAAAATCCATGGAAATACTATCCCATTCCACTAATAAATATTCAACATTTGTATCAGGCCCAACAGTCTCTGATGTTCAATCTTCGACTTTCAACAAGTCTAACCAGCATATACAACCTCAACCACTTCTCTCTCCATCTATGGCCACCAAAACAATTTCCTCAAATTTGGTCACATCTTCAGAGCACCGGGATGGATACTCAATCTACCTCAATGTCCTTCTTCAAGAGTACTCTTATTCCACTCAACTATATCTGGGACACAAACTCTATCACGACGTCTCATGGTACCATTTCCATTAATCCGAAAATTAGCTCTTCGACTTTAATTCATCAAATTCAACCAATCTACCAACTCAAACCAGATTTCTAACCTTCTCAAATCTCATCAAGAATACCACTAGTAAGCTCCAACATACAAAACTTAACTTCATAAGAAGTCTCTTCACCAACCAAGCTCGTATCACGAAATTGTTCAATCAGTTCCAACCCTTTTACCATCATCATTGGTATATGCAAAGAATTCCAAATCAATGCATCAGCTAACATGTCTGCTTCACCCGAATGGTAATTCAACCCAAAGCCATCATCCTTTTGAAGCCTCATGCCAATCGGGCACTCAATTTGTGAGTTGTGGCGGAAACACGAACCGCACTTTTCGCATTTACTACAAAATCCAACTATAGTCTATCAATAAATAACTTAATTCCATGCCACTACTTCACCATCACATAGAGCATTGAAATAGCTTTCCAACACTTTGAACTGTGCGTCATTCCGAGTTACGGTTCTCCCGTTTTGACAAAAATACGAAAACAACATTCTTCTGTCCCAGGACATTTTCGCCCGGCGAACACAGAGGCGAGCGGCCAATTTCTCCTGGAGCTGTTCGCTAGGCAAAGGATATTGCTCGCCTGGCGAACCTGACAGTCCGAAATTCTATTTTCGATCGCTACATGATTTTCGGGTGTCCGATTTCGATTCCGTAAAAAGCTGTGATCTCGGAATTCAATGTATAACAACAATTTCACACTTAGGGAGCCATTCAACACACTTCCAATTTTCGAAATATTTTAAAACTCAGCTATACCAATACTGCATTCCACATCTGACTTTCTCTAATAATCACCAGAAATTATTGTCCACCTTTAATATACCCGACCTCACAATCTGTTGCCTTATCACACACACCAGAATCTGTTGCCTTTTCTTCGCTAGGAGAACAACACGATGACAGCAAAATCTGCTACGCACCAGAACTGATTTCTACCCAAAAACTCATACGATTCACTTACCCAATGCCCCCAAAACATCCCTAAATCATACCTAAGGTCTTATGGTGATAAAGGCACAAAACCTACGATTTATTGGGCCAATCCCGGGACATATTCATGTCCTAAACCACAATGTTTCTGCAATTACCCTAAAGGCATCATAATTTCTCATATCACCTATCTCTATCCCTTCTAGGTCGGACGCATGTCACCCCATAGTTTTGGCCACGAAGGCCTAAGGTTTCCTAATTCTCATATCAGATATTCAATATTCAGTGATACATATCAAAAACCATAATCTCAGAGTCTTATCGTCAATTTCCCTAATTTTCCCACAATCAACCCAAAATACTTAAATCTTAACCCCACCATAAACACACCGAAAGGCATACATAGAAAATCATGAACAGTGATACTCCCCATACCTTAGCCGATTCAAAGCTTTCACGATTGACTCTGGGAACCTTCTGCCTCCAACCTTTCCTTCAGAGCTTTGGCCACCAAACTTTTCACGGTTAACAAATGAATTCTAAATCTCTTCAGAATTCTATTTTGTCCAACTTAGTCTTGGGCCTCCCAATTTGGGTTTTTCCCTCATTACCCTTACTAACTCCTCCAAATACGCAAATTACCCTTATTCCACTTATATTCCTTTTAATTTATAATAATACTAATAATTTAATATTATATACTATTAATCAATTAAATAGTCAAAAAATGCACATTTTCTCATTACTTCACAAAACCACCGAAAAACACAGAAATTGAATATTCTCAATTAAATCAATTAATTAAAATATTCCAATTAAAATTTGGGGTTTTACACAAAATGACCTCATCCAACAATCCTGGTGATGGTCAGGGTACAAAATAAAAAAATACAAAAGAGAAAATGCATCAAGTACGGTAGCGAGTCTGGAACTCTTCCAATAACTCCTTCGTGTCAGGATGATCAGGCTTGGCGACTAACTCTCAAATAAGCAACTCTCTTCTGCTGATGGTATCTTGCAAGCCTTGAGCATAGTCTTCCCAAGTGCCTTCCCCAAATGCATCTTCAAGTTTAGGCCTCTTCATATCTGCTCTCAACTTATACTCCTCCAACGTTACAAGAGCTTCACGTAGCTTGTGGTCGCATTCGTAATGCCAAGAGGATTCACCTGGATCTTTCTCATCTTTAACCCGGAGTTGAGCCTTCAATTTAATAATCTACTGACAGAGTGCATCTTCTCTTTCTTTGTTATTAGTCAAGATTGCATTCCATTGAGCGTTGAATTTTGATATCTCTAGGTATGCTTTCTCTAGCTCCTTCTTCTTATCTTTGAGAATATCACGGGCACTCTTCAAGTCTCGACCTACTCGCTCTCGGGCGCGAATCTCTTCTGTTAACTCTCTACCCATCTTGTTCACTATCTCTGTCTGCTTCTTGGATGAATGGGTGACCTGATTCTTTTCCCTTTTAAGCTGATTGGTTTCCTTCTCCAACTCTTTGTTTGCCTTGCGTAGTTCTTCCTTTTCAGTCCATAGTTGATTGTACTTCTGGATGTCAACTGTCGTTGGTTCTTCAACTGCTAAAGGATACAAAGGTTCTCTGACTGGAAATGGTAGCAACAATCTCTCAACTCTTTCCTGGATCCATTCCATGTATGGTTCATAAGCTCTGCAATCGCTCTTGCCTAAGGAAAATTTCCCCCTACGGTGAATTTTACCCCAAGCCTTCTCTAATCTGGTTAAAGTCTCATTGTCAGCTGCACCAGTGAAATACAGAGATTCCTGGATTTCTTCTTCCTTTTGAGGTTCTCGTAGAGCATAACCAAATTGTCTAACTGTGAGAGCAGGATTATAATTAATGTCACCCTTCCTCCCAATCAAAAGAACATTGGGGAAATTACCACAACTGTAAACAAACTCTACACCCAAAAGGTCTATGTTAAACCCATAAGTCTTTTTGACCAATCAGCGGTGTCAGAGATGTCAACAAAAGGACCAGACTTAGGCAGATGCGAAATAAACCATCTGTATAGGATAGGTACACAACAGGAAACACTCTTTCCTCTCTTATTCTCATTCTGGTAGTGGATAGAATGATAAACATCTCCTAGGAGCGTCGGCACAGGATTCTTGGAGGCAAAGATATGGAAAGCATCCAAGTCAACATGATCAGGGATATTGGGAAACAATATTATGCCATAGATACAAAGAGCCAAGATATTATTGAAGACAGTCCAACATCCTTCCTTTGCAAAATGTTGAGCTTTATTCACCAAGAAAGGTAATGGCAAACCAGGCATTCCATTCCTCTCAATCATCTTTCCCTCAAACTTAGAAGCATCCAAATGAAGATAATTTGCTAGCTTTGTCAGGTTAGGCTCTGCTTCAAAATGGTGGAAAGGCATTTGCTCTAAGACTGGAACTCCTAGCAGCATGGTAAATTCTTCCAAAGTAGGCATCAATGCATATCCTGGGAAGGTGAAACATCTCAGCTGAGGATCATAGAACTGAAGCAATGTATGAAGACCTCCTAACTCAAGCATTGAAGCTTTGAAGATGTAACTCAGAATCTTCCCATAGTCTTTCTTAAAATCCTCCATCACACTATGATCAGCTGCAGAGATCAGACTGAGCAAGGACCCTATATCTGGTGTTGGAAACTTGTACACTACTGTTCTCTTCAAGTTGGGCTTCATGCTGACAGTGGATTAGATTACTAGAATCAAGAAGAAAAATATGCACCTGAAACACAAATACATGTCAATGTAAAAATGCAAATGAGTATGCAAATGCAACATGGGATCAAGATTGTTGTGCTGTCGACTGAGATGAACTAGAGCTTCGCTTTGGCGAGAAATAACATAACACTGACATAAAGACCTCATTATATCAAGGATTAAAAGTTCATACTGATGAGAAAACCTGGTAGGTTGAAGGTCAAAGTTTCCTGCATAACCTACCCCACTCACTGGTATGAACCTATCTCTGACAAAGTCTAGCATCCTATGCGGTCGTCAGTGTCACAGACTTTCGAGAAACGGTGATACATTCACCATTTCTGGTTTGTCATCATAGTCTAACGAAGCGGCCTCACTTAGCTGACTTCCAAATGATCGGTCCCTAGAGCCGACAATCCTCAGATCCAACATCGTCTCAACTGTCCGAAACAGACTAGAAAGGTAGTCATCAAAGAGAATCTCGTCTAAGCGCGAATTTCGTGAGAACTAGTGCATGCCAAACATACAGGTTCATCACTACTTTCCACTTCTAATGCTATGGTTATACTCAAACCTGGGTTTTGGCTTATCACATAATGGAACATCCCCACCCAACAGCATAACAATAATGATATATAAAATGCTGAAAGTAAAATGCAAATGAAATACAGTACAAATGCAACACATATACACATATATACACACACAAAGATAAAACATACAAGCGTTAGGATTGACTCGCATAGAGGATGGGAAGAATTCCCCAACAGATTCGCCAGCTGTCGCTACTGCGAAAAAGGGGAGCCAGCAAAGACAAAAGAGTCACCACCATTCGTTATTTATCCCAAAGAGAGGGAAAGGAAACGATCAGAGAAAACCTACGAAAAAGGGAAAAGACAAGGTTATCGCAACCAAATCTTGGGTTCAGGAGTCAGTTACGCAAGGGGAAGGTATGAGCATCCCTCACGTCCATTGTACTCAACGGGGTCCACGCTTGTTGTCTAATCTATGGGTGTTAATCTATCAAAAGGATGGCTCACAAGGACAAAAGAAAAGAAAAGAGACTCGATAGAGCATCGCCGCTCTATGCCTACATACTCCCTCGTGTAATGGAAAAGTCAGAGTCAACTTAGTTCGGAAAACTACGGGTGAAAGGGGATAAGATTGCTCGCCAATACATCACCATCTTGTGCCTACGTATCCTCGTCTGGTATGAGAAATCAGAGCAAATGTAGTTCGGCTGACACGACCACAAATTGGTTCAAGTGTTTTAATTGAGTAGGGTTAAACCTTCGTTCTAGCAGTTAGGGACGATGCCTGTTTGCGGTAGAACCAAGACTTAACACACTCTTTTCTGAAAATGATTTTCAAGCAATCCCGAAGGATAAATAAGTTTGATGTTTTGTTTTTGTGTTTTTTATGAAGAAGTGAATTGAGTTAAGTTTGTAACTCATGTTGCATTAAAGACTATGACTTGAGAGCGAATGCATCACATATCCCCCAAAGGGCATACGCTAAATACTCTAGACAGATTGAGAGGAGGCCCCCCAACTATCATTCCTCAAGTACTTAAGGCTCGTAGTGTACAACATTTATTATCCTTTATTAAGTGTCTTAAGATGTTTAGGAGATGACAAGATAAGACACAATCTCTAAGGGGAAACTAATCAACCCTAATATTGTCATGCAAAATGCTCCTAAAGTTGGGGTTAAGAGGGGAAAAATCTATCCTAATGTTATCATACAAAGGATTGAACACCTAATGTCTTTCCTACTTCCACCTTAAACAGAGAGACTAGGAATCCTAAGGGATCATGGCAAAAGACCAAGTAAACAACAGATAATTCAATCATAGATGAAATGAAAGAAAAAGAAATGCAAACATGATATGCAAAGATTCAAGTATGAGATGCAAGAAAAAACAAAGCAAATGATACAAACAAGTTGACTTGAACAAGTCAAAAAGGAGTGAGATGAAATGGGAGAAGTAACAGCTCCTACAACCATTCAAACATCAATCACTTGCACAAAGGCTAAGCATAAATCAAAGACATAAGCCATGATCAAAGAGAAAAGGGGATAAAGAAGCTTGGGCAGCAAGCATATGTAAATTATCTCAACCAAACAATTCAAATTGATCATGCAAAAGAAAAGAGCAAAAAGGTGTTAAAAGAGATGCATCATTCAAGGCAAACTCAAAGTATAAACATGAACACCAAATCACCTTGAATGATGATCAAAACACATGGGGAAGAGGTGAAACCATATGAAGAAAGCTCAAATCAAGATGGGAATCAAAGCAAAATCAAGAACCAAGTCAAGGCAAATGGGAGAACCAAAGTTCCAATCCAAGTTCAACACTTAAAACCAAGTGGAATTGCTTAACTTCCAAGTACCTTGTAAAACAAGTTACACAAGTGTATGACCTAAAAATGAAAGATCAGCACCTTAATCATGTCATAAACATGCATCAAGACTCATAGGGTGCATATGGGATCCATAAAAGTCATTTCCCAAAGGAACTAGGTCAAACTAGTTTGTATGAACCTCCTCTAAGATGAGTTGACTTGCAAGCTTCATCAAAAATAGAAGTATTGTTCAAAAAATTCCAAATAAAATGCACAAAGTAGCCAAGTCCAATGGCAAATAGAAACCAAAGTTTCAAAGTGAAACTCAACTCAAGGCATTACCAAATAAATTGATTAACAAGGGTGCTCCATCTTATTGAGTATTAATCGAGGGGCATGAAAAGTCAAATCAAAGTCAACCATAAAATGATCAAACATGAACCAAATTAACCCTCAAAGACACCTCAATTCATCCTCTAAAATGAGAAGAAGTCTTGATCATAGGGGATTTGAATTGGAGGTTCAAATGATTATGATCAAACAAAGACAACATTGAAAACACTTCCAATTGAAAAATTAAAATAAAATTGCAAATAAAATTAAAATCAGAAAATAAAATTATGAAAAATTAAATAAGACTCCAAAGTATAAGAAAATATTTTTTGAAAATTTTCTGACCATTGGAAGTATTTTTAATAAAATCAAATGAAAACAGAAAATGAAAATAAAATAAAATGAACAAATAAACCAGGGGGGTGAGATAGCAAAAAACCTATTGAACTGCAATACGTGTAAAAAGATCTGGGCTCAAAAACAAGTGGGCGTGAATAGCATGTGAGGCCCAAATGACCCAAGCCCTCAGACTTAATGAAACACAACGTTTCATTAAGTCCAGTCATCTTCAAACCTCACGCGTGGTCTGGTCAAACCAATCAAAGAATGCCAAACAGACAAGTCAAAGAGTCCACCATTGAAATCATACTGGTGACTGGGACGCCGGAGCTAGGGCTCTGATCGTCTTCTCCGGCCAGCTCGCCAGAGACCAGTCACCAAAACTCAATAAAAATGAGCAAATCTGGTATGGTTCGAAAGCTGAAGTTGCAAGGATCTCAAATCTACCAATGGATTTTGAAAAAGGTCTCTGAACAAAGAGAATCGAAAGCATGAAAGTTTGAATGCACATGCTAAAATTGCAACATACATGCCATTAAAGGATTCAAACATTGCCTATGAAGCATAGGACTTCAGATGCACACCAACATGACCCTAATTGATGCTTGAAATGAGAGGAAAAAAAAGGAAGGGAAGCTTACTGATGAGCAACTCCGTTGGTTCTTGAAATAGCATGCAAGCTTTAGTTCAAGCTGTCCATTCTCTTCCTTTAGCTTCACTGATGATGATTCCAGCCAATGCTCAAAGCAAATCCTCAGAAAATGTAAGATTCAAAGAAGTGAATTTTTGGAGAAATTTTAGAGCTCTCTCTTCTCTCTCACGCAGCAACACCAGTTCTGAGCTCCTAGGGCAAACTTTTGGTTTAAATATGATGGATTTCTTAGCACCATGTAGGCCCATGTTAAACATAATGTGTGATTTCAAAGTTTTGCCAAAAATTCCACTTAATACCACACACGAGTTTCATGACATACACCTTCATTTGGGTCAGCAAAAATGCAAAATGAGGTGTGTAGAAATCAATGGTGCAGATTTGATTCATGTAGAATCCAATGGTACATAGTCTTGCAACATGACTTTTAAGGTAATTAATTTGAAAATATGGCATGCTATGGCTCTTCATGTTGGCCCATTTGTAGTAAGAATCTTTATGATCATGTATTGGTGTACAAAAGTTCAAATATGAGGCAAAATATGACCTATAATGTATAATGTTCATACCATGACCAAAAATCAAGATTTCACCTTAAAATTCTCCCACATGGCCATGTAATTCAACCATCTTCATGAATTTTGAGTTCAATGATGGAGATACGAATCTTAGGCACAAGTTTCATGTTGGTTGGAATTGCATTTGAGGTACATAAGTTCATGAAATTGACCATTGAAACAAATGACCTGTAATGAAACTTTCCCAAAATACCCTTGCCTTGGAAGGTTCATAAATTGAGATTTACAAATGATATTAAGGACTTATAGGACTTTTTGGAAAGCTAAAACCATGAGGAACAACTTTCATGTTCACTTGAAGTTAAGGAGTGTCGCGGTGAAATTTGGATACCAAACTATTGATTAGTTTGAATCTTTAATTCAATTTGCAACCGAACTTTGATTTGTCCAAAGGAAGGGATAAAGATCGAAATTCCCACAATGCAATGCAAATGCAAGCTAGAGAGTTTTAGGTTCAGGGGTTGGTTAAACTCAGGGAAGGTGCTAGCATCCTAAGTTTCTGTAGTACTCTACAGGAACCTCTTGTTTTTATGTTTGTTTATTGCTAAGGTTTATCTGTTTAAGGTTAAAAGACCTAGGGGTTTATTTCTAAGTATACTCGATAAGATATCGCATCTTATGCCTACATATCCTTACAGGAGTGGAATCAGAGTATCTGTAGTTCCCCTAAAGGGTTTGAGGAGTTCTTTGACTGTGGTCAAAGTTCCTACGGGTTTAGGGTAGTTGATTGATTGATTTTAGGAGAAAAGGTGAGTTATCATTTTAAGGGAGATTTAACCGCCACAAATTGTAGGAAAATAGTCTTTGCATCGTCTTAACAGAAGGGTTCAAGTACTCGGATATAGATCGACGAGGTACGCCTCTATCTCTCTTAAGGCAAAGTCCCTACGGTATTGATTGTATTGATGTGGGGTGGAGATTCTATCTCGCTTAAGGTGATTAGCATCTATTTCTCTATTGTGTTTGAATATTGTTTGATTTGAGTTGTATTATTTTGTTTGTTCTAAGTTGTAAAAGGGTCCTTCCTATGGGGTAGGGTCTGTCCTAAAAGATCGACTTGAATGAGATCAAGGATCATAGGGAGTATGATGCAAATGATGTGCACTACACACGATTGTTGAATCATGTGTAGGTTTTTTCTTTGGACGGAATACGATGCTGCGACGCAATAAGGATAAATGCGGTAAATGTAAATTGCGGAAGATAAATTGCGAAAAAATAAAGCCATACACACGCATGAAAGCGCTAAGTGTGTGAAGGTGAGTGTGAGCAGACGGAGGGAGGCGTAAGCGTACACGATTGAATTGGATGCGATGTTGATTTAAGTTGATTAAGGGTGTGATTGATCTTAAGGGAGATGTTGTATTTGATTTTAGGAAGATTATTGAGGAATTATTTTAAAGGGATAAATTAGTTTTTTATGAAGGTTGTTATTAACAAAAAGCCAAGTTATTTAAATTATAAAAATAGATTCGATTAGTTTATTATAAAAAGGTTTTCCTATTATTAGGTAGATTTTATTATATGAAAGCTATATTAGAGTGGAATATATTTCTATTATTAAGTAAACAAATAATTTAGTTATTATTATACAAGATAGATGTTAAATTAAGTTGAAAAGGGGTTGTTTATTATTTATTTTAAAAGTTATTTTAAATGTGAAATTAAATTAAATAAGGTTAAATAAAAAGTAGGTGTGAATTAATTTTACTAGTTTATTGTATTAGATTATAAGTTGATTAAATTTTAGGTTTTAAAATGAAAAAGATTTTAAACAAATAGAAGTTTTGAGAAAAAAAGTTTCATTATTAAATATATGATTTTTTGCTGTTGTAAAAGATAAAAATTATAAATTAGGAGATAAAGTTTTGGTTATATTATTATAAAAGTTATTAAAATAAGATAAGTTGATTTATTAAAAGGTAAATAATTAAATAGAAAAGAAGATTGTTTAGTAAGTTAATTCTAATTTAGAGAAAGATAGATTAGTTAAATGAAATAAGTTTCATTAGGTCAACTTAATTAAATAAAAGAAGGGGCTGATTAAAAAAAGTAATTTAAGTAAAAAGTTATTAGTTTAAGTTTTTTTTTAAGGTTAGAGTTTAATTAGTCAGATTAGTTTAAAAGATTAATAATTATTTAGTAAAAGGTTGATTAAATTGGCTTAATAGGATTAATTGATTAAAAAAGATTAGTTAAATTATAAAGAAAATGGTTAATTAAAAACTTAATTAGGCGGTTAATAATTGGATTAAGTGGGCGAGTGGGTTGTGTGTGACACGACTTAGGAAGGCTTACTGTGGAGCGCGATCTGGAACGTCCAGTAGGATCCGTTGGAGATCCTACGGCTCGTGTGTGAGGGTGCAGTGTAGTTATTGTATGTGTGAGTGCAAGTGATTATAAGATAAAAACAAGATTACAAGCAAGAGAGAAACCCTAATCCCCCCACTCGGTCCCCCCTTCGCCGATTCTCTCTCCCTGCTCCTCATTTTCTTCTCCGATCGTCCCTCCTTTCAATCTCCGCTCGCAAATCCTCTCTCTCAATCTTCGGTTCGTCCTTCCTTTTCTTGTCTGCCTCCGATTTTCCTTCCTCTCAATCTCCGCCTTTTGCTTTATTGTTCTGCAAAACTAAAAAAAATCAAATGTGTAAAAGTAATTTGGGGAAAGAAAATGTTACCCAAGGAGAAGTGCCGGTGACGGTTTGAGGGTGGCGGCGGAAGGCGACTCGCGAGACTCCGGTGAGGTCGAGGACTTGAGGGTGGATCCGAGACAATCTCCGGTAGGGTTTTAAAAGGTAAGTTCTCATTTCCTTTCGCAAAATCATTTAGAGTTCATGATTTAGGATTTCTAGAATTATTTCGGACGCCGTGGTTTTTTGTATGTGTATCTGTACCCTTCATCTCAATTTCTCCCTCTTTTTATAATGTCTCGGAGGAATTTTGCTTTGAATGTGATTAATGGTGATTTCCTATCTCGTTCCAACATGTCGGAACATGTTTTGAAAAAAAACTGATTTGCCTTAACCCTCTGAAAATGATCTTCCAGATTTGTGTATTCCTGTTTTGGCAAGTTTGAATTTTAATACGTGTTCTCTTTTATGCAGAATACTGATGTTGGATGTTGCCTCTATTCTGTGGACTTTCTGAAGGATGGTTGTTACGTGTGGGATACAACTCAATCTTCTCATTAATTGTTTCAGGATTTATGCAGGTATTTCTTTCTTTGGGGTTCTGAACAAATGCAGTGACTGACCATTTTTGTTGAAATCTCACAACATATGACCACTATTTCCTGAAGCTACTGAAGGATTAAATGACTCTGTTTGAGAGGATTTCATAGTATCTTCAACTGTTTCACCCAGTGAGTTACCTTCTTCATCATTCTTGTATGCCTGCAACTCTTTGTCGCATTTATTTTCTTTTTCTCCATCAGATAGTGAATCAGCATTAACTTCTTCAACAATCTTGTCTTGTTGAAAATTGGCTACAGGATTTGCTTCTTCAACGAGTGAAGACTTGTTTTCAGACATGAAAAGACTTGCTACACTAGTTAAAGTATTGTCAAGCCTGGCATTTTCTTCAAAGAAGATTTCTAATTTGTGTTCTCTAGGTTTTACATTCACAACAACAACACCATTTTCATGAGATGATGAAGGGTCCATATTTTTAACTACATCATTGAGTGAGTACCCTTCCCCATCGGATAGTGATTCCACAGAAACCTTCTCATAAATATTGGTTTGATGGGATTCAGAATCAGGCATGACCTCAGAACTGAAGACGTTTGCTACTGTAGTTAGAATATCTTCAATCTTGTCACTATCTTTGAATGCACCATCAAAATCAGATTGCTTAGGTATCTCATCCATTGCAGCACTACCTTTTCATTAAGTGATGGTTCAGGATCAATCCACTTCTTTGCTGCAGAAGATTGTTGGTGCAATTTGTCTGCTTCCACAACTGGTTTACATAAGGCGTGTTTAAAACATTCCTTTAATGTGCAAAGCAGATTAGCCTCTCCTATCACCTCTACTTTGGGACAAGCTTCAACTATTGGTTCTCTTTGCGCTTCATCCACCGATTGTACATAAGGTGGAGATAGATAACATATTTGAGATGTACCTGGTTCATTTTCACAACATGATGTTTCAGTCCCAAATGAGTCATTCTCATCATCAAATGTTTCTTCGTTAAATTGGCTCTTGATTTCATCATCATCATAATATACAGAACCAATGTTCTTCAATGCATTTGCATCGAATTGGGATTTGTTACTACATTTTGCTGGCTTGAAATGAAGATCTAGCAGTAGTTTCTAGCTCAAGAAATGAAGAAATGGGAGCACATCTTGGGATATCAATGTCGGACAATAATTTGGTGGTCCATTTTGCTGTGCTAACTGCTGAGTTTTTATTTGCAGGAACGATTCATGGATGCAGCACAACTTTTACGAACGTGAAGAGTAGTGCTATGTGAGAATGCTTAACGTAGTTATGAATTCCGTCTATACGATGTGTGCGTTTGTGGTATGTAGAATGTGTTTTAGATTTCTGTTTACCTTCCTATCATCTCTTGTTATTTGATTCAGACCATGTTTGTGTATGTCGTTCCTTTTTTAACACCCTTTTCTTCTATTTTGCAGCAACCGGATTTAGATGGTGATGAAGTTAAATCCAATTGGGATGTGTGTGTGAATTTCGGTTATATGACTGTTAAGGCCTTTGATATGTTTCTACCTTTGATTCAAAATTGTCGGGAGGTTGCTTGTAACTTGCCTCAAGTGACTAATAGTTCCTTCTTTCATATGAAACAGGTCTGGACTACCTTTAAAATTGATGTGATATTGTATCAGGTCGTAAAATTAAAGGTATTCTTGTCTCTCTTTGGTCTGCAGGTAAATTCTTCGTCAATCATGTTGTTGGAATCGTGAATCTGCGACATCGGTGAAACCTATGGCCGAGACTAACGCTTCGTGCTGAAAACTTAACTCCGCAACATACGCGCAGGATGGAGACTCGTCTGGAGGCATTGGTATGTTTATTCCTTGGATAATTAACATACATTCGTTGTCGGATTACCCTCCATGTTTCTTTATACATAGCTTTCTCTTACAAATAAATTCTTGATTCCCTGGTATTGCTCCAGCATTTCGCAGTTCTCGCGTTAATTGTCCGTCAATCCACCTGTTTTCAAAGCAACGGCTCCTTACGGTGTTCTAGAGTTCGCGTGTCAATACACGTTGGCCTCCAAGTGTTAGGCCCAAGATAAACTGAGCTACCACTGCCGTCATGGAAAACAAGAACCAAGTAAATGTTGTTTTAAAGACCGGGATCAATTTAGAGTTCTGATGCTCATTCAACAGTCACAGGTAGTTAGTCATGTTCTGCACTTTAAACCAAGAGTTGTGTTCAACCAAGAGATGCAATGTTGTACATAGGTGTATAGGATTGTTCCTGGTTTGTTCAAGCTTTAGGGCATCGTGTTGCGGAAGTCCGTAGCAACCGTAAATATCAGACAGGGCTTATTCATGCTATCCGACGTTGGTAATGACGTGCAGTCATACACGGTCCTTCCTCTTTTCATTAAACTCCTCATTTTGAAAATGTTGTTTAGGTGTAATTGAAGAACATCATCCCTTAATTCAATTGACATATGAACTTATATTGGTGGCATTGTCTTTTTTGTGCTTAGGTGTTGCTACTGCTATAAGGACGGAGGTCAAATGACGCACCGATGTTCCTCATATGACGGCTTTAAGAGCAAGCTTTCTTTACCAGGGCACGGTTACTGAATGCTGGTGATCTCTGCCCATAACCTCCAACAAGGCTCCGCCTTACGCCGCCATTCTCGACATGCCTGCTTTAGCTTGTATCATTATAAGCTTATTATCTTTGATATTGTAATACTTAGACTAAAATAATATTTCCAATATACGTCTTTGGGATGTATTGTCCAACTGAGTTCTCCTCTCTTTTCTGAATTATTGATTTTATTAATTGGGAATGCTGTTGTCCTAGTATGGTTCCCTTGAGTTTTAGTTGTTGGATGGTGACCCTGAGTGTGGCATATGAACGAGTCCACTTGGACAAATCACTGTTGTGTCAAACAACCTTTTGAAATCATGACCCTTTATGAAATCAATCCAATTGTATGAGAGAGACTTGTATCAGCTGTAACAATATACAAACTCCACTTCCAACAAACGAAGCTTTCTGAAGAGTTCCTTGAACTAGTAGTTTGAAACATGAATTGAAACCTCCCCTTATCTGGTCACTTTAGTTTTTATAATTCCGCAACCTTAATCCTTGAATCAAAACAGCTTGCTAAGGGGTCACGAGTTTGGAAACACCCTTTTGATTTAATAGAAGCATCCAAGACAGACAATCATGGTATAACCAAATATGTAATACCTAGATCCAGTACACTAAAGTTTAATAATCTTCAGACTTGAGATAAATGTATCCCGTCTTCAAGAATAACCTTGCAATGACCATAATAATCCATAAACTCTCGTGCATAACGTCAACGTAAGGAAAACCTTTATTTTATGGAGGGGATAACATGCCCATATCTTAGTTCCTCAACCTGTGGAAACCTTAAGACTTTCAAATCTGGATCCCTTAGTTGTAATCTGAAGCGTTTAAATTGAGAGGACGAACTCCAGCTCTACTTGAAAACAGTGCACCTGCGTGAGCTCGTTAGACATAATAAATACGCACATAAAAGCATAAAGATAGAAAACGAGGAAGATAAAATACGAGGTGAGATCTTATGGTCAAAATCTAGGGTGCGACAAGGAGGAACTTGATTCTAGGTCAAAAATGCCTTGGAAGTGAGTTGACTTTTATTTGACCAAAATTCTATTCATCCGAGACCTCTAACTTATTGGCATCATAACTTGTGATGTACAAACTCAATGGATTAGTTCTTGTACTAAAATGAAATCTTGGAACATGCTCTACAAGTCTCATGTTTTCATGAGAATGAGATTGAGCTTGCATCATAGGGTAACATGTCTCTCAAGTTGAACACTAAAGAAGAGGATTTTACACTGAAATCATCTGAAACCCTAATTTAGTAACTTCCTGAGCTCTTGATTCCTCTTGATTTGATCTTGCCATGGCATCCTAGATGCTTTAAGATGGCTTCACATGGACTCAATGACTTAGAAACAAGTTGTAGACCTTCTCAAATCCACAATTGGCCTTGGCTGATCAGATGAAACCCCAATCCATGTTCTTTGACTGTGCCTCTTTGTAGATGAATTGAATGACTATTCAAACCCCACCATACCGCTCCAAGGTACACAATGAACTTCAAAACCATGTCTTAACCAAGAACAATCCATCATGGACTCTTGATGATCCTCTGATGACCCTTAAATGATCCTTAAGATAGAAGATGACATCCACACATAACCTCTTCTCAAGGAGCTATGAAACTCTTCTATAAAGATGGTGAGTACTTGATGACTTGCACAAATGCTCTGGCTTGATATTGAGCAATGAAGCTCTCATCTTGAATGGTATAACAACTCCTCTTGATCCCCTGTTAAGAACAATGATATGCAAATGCAAATGCTAGAATGAAAATGAAACATAAGCCAAGTACAAGAAGTGGTTGGTCAAATTTTGGGGTACAACAATGATGAATCAAATATTTATAATTAATTGGTGATGTGTGCTTTGTGAATTGAGATTGAATTATGTTGATACTTGTGTATTAATTTCTAAGTGTGGTGATATGTTTGGAGTAAGAATGTTATGCCTTTGAAAATGTGTTTGTATGTGCAATTGTGCGGTAATTCAAGTGTGATGAATTATTGGAGATATGCTTGGATATTAAGATTTGTATATGGTCTTAATTTCATATGATTGTTGAATTTGCATATGTATCATTTGTGTCAAGGGGAAATGCTTGTTAGTTCCGTGGGAGTTAGTGACTTGTCCCAAACCTAAAGCGGGGTTTGAAAGCTTGGGGAACAGGCTTTTGTGTGTTATTGGTCTAGCGAACGGACCCAGTTTAATGTAAAATATGAAAAATAATAACAAGTGTTGGTACCGCATGGAATGAGTTGCATTTGAGTCTTGTATTGAGTCACGTTGTGTATATGTTTGCGATATGAAAATATGTGTGATATGTGAAAATGTTGAATTGGTGAAATTGTAGATTATGTGTATATACTTATGAATGATAAGGTTACTTGAGTGATACTTTATTGATGAAACTTTGAAGTGCGAGAATACTTGTAATTATGCTTGTATGCCAGAAATTAATTATTATCTTATGATTTCAATAATTATTGAGTTCTCACCCTTATGTTGGAATGATGTTTTTTACGACATCGCTCAGGTACAAAGAAGTAGAATTACTTATAGCGCGAGATAGCCGTTGGAGTAGCTTGATTTGTGTATTTATTTATTTTGGGTCGAGTCATGCTCTAATTATGTAACACTAGGGAATGTTTCGATTTCATGTTTTGAGAGATACTTTATGTACTTTACTTCATTATGTTATTGTTATTTTGAATTATATGAAGTGTTGGGTTTTATGCCTAAGTATTGATTATGAATGAGATGAGCATGAGACTTTCATTATGTCTATTATGATTAAAGTAAATTCGCTGCTACATGCTAATGTGAAAGTGTATGAAAAGTATGAAGTTATTTAAGTGTTATTGAGCATGACAGGTGTTTGTGTGATGTTTTAAAATTATATGTGACACCCTTTTGTGAGATGCATGATAATTACTCTAATTATTTATATATATTTCGTGGGGTTTAGAAAGATGTTACATTAGTGGTATCAAGTACTCTAATTATTTATATATAAACACGACTTTTGATTATATGTGTGTAGCACTATCAGTATTGTTTGTTCTAACGAGGATTTGTTGTTGGAATCAAGAGCAATAGTTGTAGGCAGGAATGATGAAGCGATTGATGAAGCTTTGGCGATGTTGGCTGGAGAAATTGGGCAGAATCCACAAGTCAACGTGAATGCTGGAAACAACAATGACAATGAGTTCCGTGCTTTGGGAAAATTTCAGAGGAATAATCTGTCAATCTTCAAGGGAACGCATGAACCTGACAAAGCACAAGTATGGCTGAAAGAAATTGAGAAGATCTTTCGAGTCATGAATTGTTCAGATGCGCATAGAGTGCAATTTGGCACTCATATGCTTGAAGAGGAAGCAAAGGACTGGTGGGGTAACACTCGTCATAGGTTTAAAGAAGATGAGGCTGAGGTTACTTGGGATGTTTTCAGAGAAGCGTTTATGGAGAAGTGTTTTCAGAAGATGTGCGTGGGAAGAAGGAAATTGAATTCCTTGAGATGAAGCAGGGTAACTTAACTGTGGCCGAGTATGCAGCAGTATTTAAGGAGTTGATTAAGTTTTGTCCTCGTTACAACACTATTAGTGCTGAGAGATCCAAGTGTCTTAAGTTTGTGAATAATTTGAGGCCTGAAATCAAACAAGCTATTAGTTATAAAGAGATTAAGAGATTTTTTGAGCTGGCGAACAAGAGTAGGATCTATGATGAAGATAGTAGAACTTGGTCTAGTCACTACAAGAGTTTGAATGATAAGAGGGGAAAAGGTCAATTCAGAAGGAAGCCATATGTGACTCCCGGTGATAAAGGGAAACAGAAATCTGGTAATGGCAAGAAGTCAAGTGGGGGAGGAGCTCTTACTCCAGTAAAGTGTTTTAGGTGTGATGTTGAAGAATATCATGCTCCTGAGTGCACAAGTGTTAAGCAGAAGTGTTTCAAGTGTGACAACCCAGGCCACAAGGCTTTTGAGTGCAGAAGAGGTGCGAATGTGACTTGCTACAACTGTGGTGAGAAAGGGCATATTAGTACCAAGTGTGACAAACCGAAGAAGGCTAAAGAAAAAAGGAAGGTGTTTGCTCTATCAAGATAGAGACTACTAATGAAGATCGATTGATCTGAGGTACGTGTTTCATTAATGGTATACCTTTGGTTGCTATAATTGATACTGGAGCTACACATTCTTTTATTGCTTTGGATTATGTTAAGAGATTGAATCTTGAGTTGTCTGTTATGGGTGGAGGTATGGTTATTGATACTCCTGCTATAGGTTCAGTAACTACCCCATATGTGTGTTTGAATTGTCCGATGAGTATTTTTGGTAAAGACTTTGGAGTTGATTTAGTGTGTCTTCACTTAGATCAACTTGATGTTATTCTTGGGATGAATTAGTTAGAATTCAACCATGTTTATATTAACTATTTTGATAAGGAGGTTATTTTTCTTGAACTTGAGAATGAAGGAGACTTGTTTATATCTGCTAAATGTCACAACGCGAAAAATAACCGACGGAAAAACAGAGTCGCCGTCGAACTTTATTTATCCCAACGGGGAAAGGGAAACATCGATAAAACCTCAAAAAGGAGAAGACATGGTCTCGCAACCAAATCCTGGGTTCGGGAGTCGATTACGCGAGAGGAAGGTATTAGCACCCCTCGCGTCTGTTGTACTCAACGGGATCCATGCTTGCTATCTAATCAAAAGTCGTGTTTATCTAAAGCCTACTTGCTAACGGAAACTACAGGGAGAAAAAACCAAAGGAGACTCGATAGGACTTTGCTGTCCTAGGCCTATGTATTCCCTCGTGCAATAGGAAAGTCAGAGTCAACGTAGTTCGGAGGACTACAGGTGATTGGCGGGATTGTGCTTTTCAAGACTTTGTTGTCCTGTGCCTACATATCATCATTCGGACGAGAAAGAGGAAGTCAGAGCAATCGTAGTTCGACATACCACTAGTCGGTTGGTGTCTTTTATGAGCAATGTTAAGTTCACGTTCCAGCAGTTAAGGTCGATGCATGTTTGTGGTAGAACAGAGATAGCATGCCCTTTTTGAAAAAACGTTTGACAGGAAAGTCCCAAAGGACAAAATAGTTTGCATTTGGTTTATGAGTTTTAGACAGAAATGAATTGACTTTGTTTGTGGCATGTATCGCACTAAAGTCTATGACATAGGATCGAGTACTTCGCGCGTGCAAAGTACCCTAAGATGAGGTTAGAAATGCATCCACTCATCTTTTCCCATGTGCTTAAGGCTCGTGACGCACTATGCACATCGTATTTATTAAGTATCTTGGTTTGATTCGAGAGAGAAGAGATAAAAGACTTGATGGGCGAGAGGAAAAAAAATAAGGGAGACTTGGCCCTAAATGCTGTCATGACAAATGGTCATAAGGTTAGGTTAAAAAAAGGAGACTATCCTAAAAGTTGTCATGCAACAAATCAAAACCTAAAAACTATTATGATTCACTTTAATAAAGGGAAAAGTTGAATCAGGATCTCGTAAGGAACTAAGTGAGCACGAAGCACAACACAAGCGAATGTTACACAACTCAAACACAAAGCATCAAGTGCCAAACAGAACTTAAGTAAGGATTCATGAGCAAGGTCAAAGTCATATCAATCACAAGGCACGCACCTGGGTTGAACATGTATCATCGATAATTTTTCAATATTTCTAGAATTCAGTTAATGCTTAATACTCAACCAAAAAATCATTACAGGCTTTACTTGGAATTCATGAAATCAAGGCAAAACTTAATCAAGCCAAATTAATAAAATCAAGAACACTGAAGCCTAATATCGCCATGTTAATTTGTACCAAAGTCAATGTTTAATCAACATTTAAAATCAAGACTAAGACTAAAATCTAACAGAAACTTAATCAAAATTCAGCAAAACTAAGATCAAAATCTAAATCTAAATTAAGAAATAACTTCAAGATTAAAAAAAAAACTAAAATTAATTTAAATCAATATCTAATTTCAAGATTCCACCAAAATTAAAATCTAAAATAAAAACAAGGGTATAAAAAAATAAAAATAAAGTATTATAAGAACAGGATGGGCCATTGTGACGAGCCCAAGGTGGGATGAAAGGAGATGATGGTTTGGCAAAAATAAACCGTACGGGCTGACGTTCCAAGCCCGAATACCCTTTCAAAAGAAGGGCGTGATGTCTTCATATCAAAAACAATAGAAACAACCCTCAATCCTTCCTCTCTCACCCACACCTATATTCTCTTCTCCATTTCTCAAACAAGCTCAGAATCTCGCAGCGAAAGGAAACAAAAGCTAAAGACTCACCTTCGACCTGAGCTAAGGTATGGATTCAAACTCATTCGACATTGCGACTTCTCCGCGTGTGTATTTTCGTTCGTTTCATTTCCGTCTCCAATCCTCCTGTGTGCTTGTGTTTTTTGTATGCTACCGCTTGCTCTTTTCGAGGACCCGTAGGAATTCTGCCGCGCCAAGCAATGTATAGGCACAGCACCGATAGGGGAGGTAATTGCCTTTGTTAATCCTGTAACTTGACTTGAACATTTACCTATCTGAAGTTGTGTTATGTGTAACAATCCTGAGAAAAACAGTTAGCACCATGAACCTGTTATGTAATTATCTACTTGTAAATGCTTTAATTGGCTTGTTGCAACCTTTCTCTCTTCTTTTGTTGCAAGCTAATGCAAGCTTGTTAAAGAGAAACGAATGTCTTGCGTATTTGGCTTCTATTGACTTTGTTGGCATAAAAAAATCTAGTGTCTCTCCCTCACACATCTCCGTGGTGCACGACGCCCAACAGGTTCATGGCGTCTGATGAAAAAACCCTCAGGAGCTGCTTCGACAGGCAATTTAAGGTAATACGTAATAGCTGTGTGCCGAGTAACACACACACAAGGGATTTTTTACTAGCTATCATATGTGAAACGTAAGCAAAGTCACACATAATATGACAATTGCTAACATCTCAAGTTGTTCACTTGACTTTGTTTTGGGACAGGCTTGTTGCTGTTGAATTTGCGCTGGACTATGGTTTCAAAAAGAAGCATGAATACGAGTATGTGACCACTCGCATCATTTGGATTGAGTTCATAAACTCTTTGAGCGGCTTTCGCAGTCTAGGCACTTTTATGCTTCCTACAAGACGAGAGCAAAGACCTCATATACTGTCATAAAATTTACATGTTCCTCTGTAGTGTTTTATTGATGGTTCAATTTTGTAGCTATTCAAAATATTTATTTTATCAATTGCATCAATGAAACTTATAGAATATGGGTTTTTAATAATTTTGAAGATTCAGACTTTAGGAACTCAATTTTCTGGTTATAATAGAGTTCCAACATGATAGGAATTTTCAAACACTTCAGTAGAATTATCAATAGGCCCCCACTTGCAGTACATGTCAATAGCAGTATTCAACTCAAAATGAACCATGTTGAAGTGCTCCCAGGCATGCACAAGCTTTCACGCCTTTAATGAGTTAATCATTGTAAGCTCCCTTGGTTCAACCCCAAATCCACACGCCTCAATCAACTTTCTATCCATAACATATCTGTCAATCATAGAATTCCAATTAACCGAAATTCCTTTTGTAAATATATTAACATACCCCATAATTATTAAATTGGAAGCCACAACATTATTAAATCCAATTCTTTCATCAAAAGTTGTTTTAGCTTCACCCAAAAGTCCATTATTAGCACATCAATTCAAATCAAAAAAAACTTTGTACAGATACCAAGCGAACACTCCACCAAAAAGCTCTTAATTCTTAATGAAAACCGACTTTTGTTCTTAATGAGGATTCTAACTTGTATCATAAGTAATGAACAACCTTGAATTCTATGAACAATACCTTGTACGAGGAAAACCCTAATTCTCTTTGAAATGTACCCTGAGGCTCTTGAGAAATCTTGAAGGAGGTGATCTTGATATTTGACGAATTTTGAGGGAGAATAGCCTTATGGCTTGCTTAAAAAGAAATCCACGACGCGTATAAATTCATACCCTGATGCAACCCTATTGAGAAACCCTGAAGAATATAACATTGTGACACAAAAAATATGCTCCTGATGACGATAGTTCAGACCCTAATTCCAAGATCCATCAAAGCACCAGCGGAATTGATCTTCAATGAAGTAGGAACCATAAGCCAATAGAAAACCCTGATTCTTCAGAAGGCCTTGATCCCGTGCCTTAGGATCTTATGCAAACGAATACTTATGAGTGTATAATCTAGTGGACGCATGCATGTGTATGTGAAGCAACAAACTATTATGGTTAGGGAAAAGTGAGGGCAAATTTTGGGGTACAACACTAAGCAAGTGAGTGAGTCAGTGCAAGATGGTGCCGAGATGATTTTGTTGATGGCCACTTTGAGTATTGGTGAAAGTGTAGCAGTTGGTGCTTTGCCAGTTGTTTGTGATTTTCCGGAAGTTTTTCCTGATGAGATAAGTGATTTACCGCCAGAACATGAAGTGGAGTTTTTGATCGACTTAGTTCCTGAAACTAGTCTAGTATCGATGGCTCCATATCGTATGTCCACATCCGAATTGAAAGAGTTGAAGAGTCAACTTAAAGATCTGCTTGAGAATAGGTTTATTCGTCCGAGTGTGTCACCGTGGGGTGCACTAGTTTTGTTGGTTAAAAAGAAAGTAGGTTCTATGAGACTTTGTTTGGATTTTAGACAATTGAACAAGGTGACTATCAAGAATAAGTATCCACTTCCGAGGATTGATGATTTGATGGATCAGTTGGTTGGTGCAAGTGTGTTTAGTAAGATAGATTTAAGGTCTGGATATCATCAGATTCGTGTGAAGGCCGAAGATATTTAGAAGAATGCTTTTAGAACAAAGTATAGACATTATGAGTATTCTGTGATGCCATTTGGTGTGACTAATGCACCATGTGTATTTATGGAATACATGAACAGGATTTTCCATCCTTATTTGGACAAGTTTGTGGTTGTGTTCATTGATGATATTTTTATCTATTCGAAGAATGAAGAAGATCATGTTGAGCACTTGAGGACTGTGTTATCAGTGTTGAAAGAGAAGCAATTGTATGCTAAACTTTCTAAGTGCGAGTTTTGGTTGAAGGAAGTGAGTTTCCTTGGCCATGTGATTTCGAGTAGAGGTATTGCAGTTGATCCAGCGAAGGTTGAAGCTGTATCACAATGGGAAGCTCTAAAATCAATTTTTGAGATTAGAAGTATTCTTGGTTTGACATGTCATTATCGGAAATTTATTGAAGGATTTGCCAAGTTATCTTTGTCGTTGACGCAATTGACTAGGAAAGGAAGTTTTTGTTTGGGATGCAAAGTGTGAAGAAAGTTTTCAAGAGCTTGAGAGAAGATTGACGACAGCTCCTGTTTTGATTTTGTCGAATCCGGCAGAACTGTTTGTTGTGTATTGTGATGCTTCTTTGATGGATTTGGGAGGTGTGTTGATGCAAAATCAGCAAGTTGTAGCTTATGCTTCAAGGAAAATTTAAGTGCATGAGAGGAATTATCCGACACATGACTTAGAGTTGGTCGTTGTTGTGTTTGTGTTGAAGCTTTGGAGGCATTATTTGTTTGGTTCGAGATTTGAGGTTTTTAGTGATCATAAGAGTTTTAAGTATCTCTTTGATCAGAAAGAATTGAATGCAAGGAAAAGAAGATGGTTGGAACTTCTGAAGAATTATGATTTTGGTTTGAATTACCATCCGGGTAAAGCAAACATGGTAGCTGATGCGTTGAGTAGAAAATCTTTGCATATGTCAATGATGATGATAAAAGAGTTGGAAATGATTGAGCAATTTCAAGATATGAGTTTTAATCTTACCGAACGATCAGAACCTGAGATGGGCCAATGACAAACGTCTGTGATGCTGGGTGTGAAAGAGGAGTAGGGGGTGTGCCTGCAAGACATTCCGATGCTAAAGTAAGAAAACGAGTAAGAGAGCGAGCAAGTGCAAAATATATGTGTTTCAAGGTGAAAAATTGGATACCTGACCATTTCAAGTGAGAGGGTTTTTATAGTGCCCCCAGCGTTTGGCCATTGGTCCCTATCTTTGGGGTGAGATAACCGTTTCCCGAAGAATAGGTAACTGCCAGAAATATCCGTTGGAACGGGTAGACGTGCCCATAACTAGCCATTGTGACGGGCAGAGGTACAATTACGGGCACAAGCGTCTTGGCTGTTTCTGTTTGGTGAAATCGTGTGTGACGGGCAGAGGTACAGTTACGGGCATAAGCATCTTGGCTGTTTCTAGATGGTGAAATCGTGTGTGACGGGCAGAAACTGACGGGAAGAGGTGTTCTGACCAAGGGTAAATTGGTCAGCTTCCCCTGTATGAGGGGCAGAAAGGTAAACTCTCCACCAAAGAGGTTGGACTTAGGCAATTGGGCCGTTTTAGGAGCAAAAGTGGATAGGGTCGTGCCTAGCCATTAGGCCAGTCCGGAACAGTAGCCCCCCCAAGTCGTTGCTACCGGGCATGGTTGTGATAACTTATGGATGACCTGCTTCTCGGGCAGAGTCGTTGTGTGTTTACTCGTGTTCGGGTGAACACTTGTTCATGGACGTTGGTATCGGGGATCTTGAGATTCGGGAAGCCCAACGATTGATGAGATACGAAGAATGGGGATGCCACGTGCGCCTCAAGCCATGTGTTGCATTAAATGCATGATGATTGTTAGGCTAGGGTCACGATGATGCCCTACCCGCACGTGCTCGTGCAAGTGCTTGGGGTTCGCCTATAAATAGTGAGAGAGTCTGTTCATTCATAAATTTTGCCTCCATCTCTGATTGTGTCCGTTTCTTCAACCTCCGTTTGCTACCGTCAAGCCTGCTTCGACCATCGTACGATGTCCGACCAGAGTCGTATTCGTTCCAGAACATCTTCCTCGACCACGTAAGTGCATCAACTCTTTACTTGTTCCTTATTTTTCTGTTTTGATGTTTTAGATTGCATGTGGTTAGGATTGAAATGACTTAGTTAGGGTGTCTTTAGCGGTGGCTGTTGGTGGTAGACAGTGGCGCGGCCATCTGTCTTCTGTCGGCGGTGTAGTTGGTCTTTTTAGGAAGGGTAAGTTGGCAACCCCTAGGTTTAGTTGATCCCGGGGTAGGGAAGGCACCGTGGTTTCGCTGCTAAAGTAACATGGATTCTGGTGGTTTCCCCGTGGGATCACTGGGTTCTATGACCAGGGAATATCCTCGGATGCATTAGGGAGAACTGTCGGGAACCTTCCCCGTTTGTTTAGCTATGCCATTTGAGTAGGGCTCAGGTCGAGGATTCTGTCTTCGGCCCTTTGTGTGCCCTTTCACTTGACTAGCAGTGGAAGGGTGGATTTGATTTTGCCATCGAATTCACTATTTTCCTCTGTTTTTCACGTAAAAGAGATGTTGCACAGGGAAGAAGAAGAAGAAGAGCATCTTAGGGATTTGTCCAAGGATAGCTCCTCAGAGGATACAGAGACAGATGATGGTTCCTCATCCCCAGAGGTTATGGGTGGATGAGTGGACAGTGACCGAGCCCATGGAGCACGTATCTATTTTTGCTTCTTATGTCGGGGACACCTTCACCACGATGGGACCAGAGGGAGAATGGAAGGTCCACTTTCCTTTGGGAGATAACGGATTTGCTCTGCGTACGGGGAATGATTTCCTATGTACGAATATGTATTTAAGAAGATAGGGCTGAGATTTCCTTTTATGGATTTTCAGCGCACCGTCTTCGTGCATCTTGATCTGGAGCCTTCTCAACTGCACCCAAATTCTCTCGCCTTCATACGGGCATACGAGCTAGTGTGTGAGGATCTGCAGATTGGGGCCACCCTTCCTCTTTTCTTCACCATTTTCCACCTCCAACGGCAGGTGTCGGGGAAAAATTCTGGTTGGGTTTCTTTGAAGTATAGGAGGAAGTTTTTCAAACCCTTCTCCGAATCTATCAAGACGTTTAAGGAGAGACTTTACATGATCGAACCGGTGTCGAAGAGGGCAATCGATTCAACTTTCATGTGGGAGGTGTTGCAGTGAAATTTAGATGTCAAGCTATTGATTAACTTGAATCTTATTTCATTTACAACCGGTCTTTGATTTATCCGAAGGAAAGGTTAAAGAAAGGGGAAAACCTATTTTGCATTGTAAACACAATGCGGGGAAAGATCTAAGGTTCGGGGGTTGGTTAAGTTTAGGGAAGGTATTAACATCCTAAACTTCTATAGTACTCTACAGGAACCTCTTGTTTTATATGTGCTATTGCTATAGTTATCTGCTTAAAGGTAATGCTAAGGGTTAAGGGTGAAAGAAAAGGACCTAAGGGGTTAGTTCTAAGTATACTTGCCAAGACTCGCATCTTGTGCCTACGTATCCTGGGTAGGGGATGGAATCAGAGTAATCGTAGTTCCCCTCACAGAGGGAGATGAGGAACTTCTTGACTGTGGTCAAGGTTCCCGGGGGAAATAAACGTTCATAGGGAAGCGCTTATTTTGGAGTACGAAGACTCTTATCTCTACGTTAAAGTTCGAATTAAAAGGGTAAGGATAAGTATTCCACGACGGGAAACCTATATGGAGTGCGGCGACTCGTAATCCTAAGGCTAGGATAAAAGGATGAATGTCCACGGCGGGACGCCTAAGTATGAGTGCGACGACTCGGGTCCAAAGGCTAGGATGGGGTGAAGGTCCTTGACTCAGCGGTCAAATTGTGTAACCTTTTCTTCGGGGGGAATTTAAGCGGTAAAATGAAACGAAAAAATTGAAAGTGATACTTGAGTTAAATTTGAACAGAGGCATTAGGTTGATTAGGCAGAAGTCGTGAGATTATTTTTAGTTTGAGAAATTAGAAATTATGGTTAATTGTTTTTGTTTGTATTTTTGAGTATTTTTGCTGTTAAGTGAATATTAGATCAAATTAAGTGAAAAAAGCAAATGTTAAAAAATTAATTATTTTTATCAGTTTTTAGATTTTTGTGGTAATTAAGAAAAGTTAAAATTTGGATCAACTTAAAAAAGTGCTAAATTAATTAATCCTAAGTTCAATACAAAAGTTTTATTTATTTTCAAAAGACTAGATTATTTGAGGAAAGGGCAAGTGTTTTTGGCATTCGTTTTGTGAGTTTTGAAATGTTAAGAAAGATAAAGTTAAATTAATACAAAAAACTAATATAACATTTTCTATATTTTTTTTATTAAAAGGGCTAGAGATTAAATGGAACATTTGTTATTATAAATTAAATATTAAAAAAATTCCTTTTTATTATTATTTTTTTCTAAACAAACCTAAATTTAAAATTAATTAATTATATTTATATTGAAATAAAACTTGCATTTTTTTTTGCACATAAGCTAACATGAAGTTTTTTTATATCATTTCTTACTTTACTTTTAACTACAAAAATCCTAAATTGACAATTCAAATTATTTTTGCTAATTTTAAAATAAAACTGTTTTTATTATTTTTTTAATTTTAAAATATTTTCAATCTTATGTTAAATATTATATTTTAAGATTTATTATGTTAGAAATTGGTTAGGGTTAGTAGTTAGTCAGTTTTTTATTATTACCAATTAATATTACAAACATTACAATAAATAAAAATAAAATGAAAACTGAAAATAAAACTAAAAAAACTAAATAAATAAATAAAAAAGAAAAGTGGGTTGGGTCGGTGGTGATGAACCCACCGGACCCAACCCGGTCCGGTAACCACAAGGAAAAGGGTGGATTCCAAATTGGAACCCTAAATCGCAGAAAGACTCAGACGACGCCCCCTTTCTGTCTCCGATTTCTCACTCTTTCTCAATTCTTCCTCCGATACCAATAATCCTGTAAACAAACAAACAAGACAAAAATCAATAGACCCAAAACAAACACAAAATAATTACCCAAATGGTGGTCTATGGCGAGGAAGCTGGCGTAAGCTTCGCGATTCCGGCGAGGATGTTGGCGGTAGCAACGGCGCGAGCTCCATGTCGAGCTGGGGAATCTTCTGATGACGGTGACGAGGTAGTGGAATTCCGGCGATTCGCGACGACGGACTTCGCAAAGAAACCGAAAAGATAAGTTGCTAACTTTCTCTCTTTTCACGATTTGGGCCTTTTTCCACCAGTGTTCGTGTGAACCTTTGTGAATTTTTTGATTTCTGTGATATTGCGTTGTAATTTTGTTCTGATTTCGTTCTAATGCCTCCCTTGTTGTGTGTTGATGTCCCCCTTTTATACACGGACTTTCTCAAAACCAAATTGAAAACAATTAAAGACTTTCCTTCTTAAATCAAACATGTCTGATACATGTTTATGAGCTTCAAATTATGCTTTTGGAAACAAAGTTATTCTGTCTGATTGTGTTTTAATCTTGTTTCCTTGTATTTGCAACAGGTGGTGTAATATCCAATCAACCCTTTAGGTTCGAGTAAATTGTGGATCGTGAGAATGGAGCCCATGGATGTCCTTCCGTAACCCTGCAAAACCGGGCAATAATGTTGAAGATGAAGGTCGTAACGAGCACAGGTCCAAGGCTCATCACTCTTTTCCTATCCGTCTTCAACAAAATGGCCATGGAAAGGTATTGTTTCCGTGACTGTAAATAAGTAATGAATTTGCAGAAAGCGAGGGATAACCCCTGGGCGTGTGTCCTGCACTTCTGCAATTTCCCACAAGTCGTTGTATGTTATTGACATTCCATGGGTGGTGTGGTGGTGGAATTGCTTGAACCATGTTTTCTCAAGGGTAATACTTTTCATCATGAAGATGAAATGAACTTCCACATTGGTGAGTTTTGAATATATTGTTTTGAGCTTGTTTCGGAAAAGTCGCAAATGCTTGTCTTGTTTGTAGTGTTTCCTAAAGGCTTTTTTGTGTGATGAATTAGAGGCTTTCGTTGTGGTTCGTGACGCAGGTGCGATGGTTGCGACGACTGTTCGAAAGAAATTGCAGAGGAAAATACATCAAAGTCTATGGCTCTCAAATTTTTGGACGATGGTAGACGACATTTCTTGGAACTCCAGTTTTGCACAACTTGTTCAACTCCATATTCTTCGTTCAAAAATAGTTTCGTGGGCTGTTGGTATTAATGCGTAGATTCCTTTTGATGCAGGTTTCACAAAGAAGGTCATGAACTCGTTACTTCTGGCTTCATTTCAGCTTGGATAGCTTGGGTTACTCCAGGATTAGTTAGAAAGTTATTATCGGTGCTGTCGACCCAATTCTCGACCCATGCTCATGGGAGTTGAATGATTTAAAAGCTGCATCCCATTTCTCAATTCTCTTTCAGTCAATCCAATATTGTCAACATCTTGAGGAAAACTCGTTGATTTCAATGGTCACGAGACCACTGTGTTTTAACGCGGCAAATCAGTTTGAAGGAGCTCTTGGTTTAACCGCGGTAGTCTTAAGGGTAAGCATTTCTAAACTTCTTCTCTACATTGTTTTATTATGATGTCACTTTGTTGGCTTGTTATACTGATGCAGGTTGTCAATAATATCCTTGGTCGAAAGCTCAGAACAAAACAAATGGGTTTTGTCATGAACACCGCCTTGGTTGAGGAAGAGTAATCGGGCTTTGGAAGTTGTGTTTCTGAAAGAGCCACCCCATCTTCCGTGATGTCCGTTGATTTAAACTGTAATCTTTGAATTTAGGAATCTGGTTTTCTGTCCTAACCAAATGACGAATGGTTTTGGCAGGTGTATAGGAGCATTTGTCACGGAACTTGTCTTCGGCAATCAAAAGTATCGGTTGGACTGCAAATCAAACAATTCGTAATGGTGCCGTTTTGCTCAATATCAAGATTTAAGTCAAAACAGTTTTATCCTGCTTCAAATTATTTTAGTGTCTCAACAGAATAGAAAATCTCAACCTCTCAACATTTTTCAATCCCCAACAGGCTTTGATGAGTTGTTCAATAGTCATATAGTTGAGCAACGTTTTATGTTTGCTCACTTTAGAAAACATAGGTCAAGGTGAATATAATAATGAAAATAGTCATATCAAGATGTAACATTATTTAGTCTATCTTGTAATCATATGTGAACTAACGCTTTACCCACATGAACTTGCTCTCAATGTAAGTGGATGGACCATGTATTGGATTAATATGAAAAGGATACAGATGCTTGACTGAATTTCACGAGTTTCAAATTATCCTTGTACTAATTTACAGGCCTTTTATGTATCCCCACTGATAAAATATGGATAGACAAGACGATGGACTAGGAAACCAAATACCTTCTTGTTGGATTCCAGGAAATTGTAAAAATAATGCTCACAACTGTGCTTAGATAATTAACCATGCAAACTAGTGTAATAGAGTAATAGAATGATCCTTATGCAGCTATAAGCATTTGTCAAAAGATCTGAGATATTGCCAAGTTGTAAACCGCGGGGTCTTAAAATAGAGAAGTTGGAAAAGGTATCCTCAATACAAGCTCTTCAATAACTTAACCATTAATAGCAAGTATTTATTCCTTCTATATTGTTATGAACCAATCCCACTAATAATAAAACGAACTCCTTGTAAATGAAATTCGTGAATGAAAGAAAACTTGGGAGAATTTCAAAATAGCCGGAAGCTTGAGCATTGAGATTTTGTGAAGATCATGAATTCCTTAAAAGTTTTCTTTGCCAAAACTTGGTTCACTATCTTATCCAAACTCATCATCTCAACAATAGACTTCATAAACCCCCGATAAGAAAGTCCCAAGTGAAGGTCCTTAAAAGTGAAAGTCCTTTGAAGAGCAAAATGAAGCCTTAATAAGAATTTTCTAATAAAATTTGGTTCAAGATGTACTGGTTGTTTCACACTCTTAAAAATATATCAATTTCCACCATAAACGAATTATGAATCTTCTGCAGCAACCTACCTTTACGAAACAAAATAAACAGTTTGGTTAAGACGGTTAGCTAAAGTAGGAATGATGGACCTAAATGAATAGGAGAATGATCAATGAATCTAAGGGTAAAATTTGGGGTACGCCAGTTGCCCCTTTTAAATAACTTCATCGGATGATTTGAGCGACGAAGGCTCGAGAAATCATGGTGAAAGAGATTTAAATATAGATAACCGAAAATTTTGCCCTTAGATGCAGTGATATGCGATGCTATGGACAAAACGACAATGCTGACGATGCCATGAATCTAATATGATGCATGTGATGGAAATGATAAATGTAAGGATGCAGACGAAACGACGACATAAGGGAACGACGTGACGCGCAAACACGCACACCGGGGAAGACGACGCACTGGGAAATAGCACGAGACCGGGGAAAATCTAAAGTGATGGACAAACAGGTTCAAGCCTGACTAGTTGTTCACTTTAGAAAGAAATTAAAAAGAGGTCCTCAATGGAGATGACACAGGCGAGACAGCCTCCACTGGGGAATATCCGAGAGTACGGCTCAACAGGTTCAGGCATGACCGGATGATACCCTAAGATAAAGGGTAAGCTTCCATGATCAAAATGTGATTTAGCTTCTTCTTTAACTAGATGATTCATTTAGAAAGGGTTAATAAACTTCTTCAATACTTCAAGGTCTGTTGCTCCCTGAAATGATTCAGTTTCTTCTTTTATTAAAGGGTAAAATAAACCTCCCCATACTTCAAGGTTTGTATTCCATGAACGGGTCTTAGTTTCTTCTTTTTCTTGAAAAGGGTAAAAAATTGTCTACGGCGAGACGCCCAAGAATGAGTACGGCGACTCGACGTCTTACGGTGTACTGTAATGATATGTGCACGGCGGGACGCCCAAGAATGAGTACGGCGACTCAACGTCTTAAGGTTTAAGGAGATAAAATGTCTACGGTGGGACGCCCAAGAATGAGTGCGGCGACTCAACGTCTTAAGGTGACGGTAACTTGTTACTAGTCATAATGAAGAAAGGGTAAGTTTCTCAGGCGAGAACTGTTGTATATCTGTGAAGGTTGTAAAAGGCTCTTCTTGATAGATAGTGCGAAATAAATGCACGTCCGGGTAGGTTCGGCGACCGATAGAGACCGGAATTCAATCTAGAATCGAGCTAGAAAGAAACTGTCAAACAAGACTCCATTGAGGGGATGAACTCGAATGGGGATTATCTTATCCTAGGCACAGAAAAGATAACTGAAATAACCATCATCCACGAGGGTTGAACTCTGTGGGGAAACTGAAAATAGTAGGTATTTTTGCTTAAGGTTGACGACTCTATTTGGAGAGAACGGACAAACCCAGTTACTTGGCGGTAACCACAGCCAAAGTAACGAAAAAAGACAACGAGGATAGCAAACATGCAGATGCTAGTGCATATGTCAATAAGTATGCAACATGAAAATGCAATGCGAATGCAATGAGTATGCTGATGTTCATGTTTATGCTCATGCACATGCTGATAAGACAGACGAGCGGAGGAGGAAACAGGAGATGAAATAAATATCCCGATGGGAATACCCGGCGACCTCTGCAACAGTACATCTATCAAGGGATAGGAAAGCTGATGGCAGAACTAAATCTTGTTTCAAAGTTCCAAATTCTCTGGGGAGAACAAAATTCCACTTGGGGATATAACATCATGACTTCACTGAAGGGTTTCCATCATGGATCTAAATTCCGGTCAAAAAGACTATTCATCGTGAGAGTCATCTTAGGGGTGGAGACTTCCGGGGATAAAATAAATATCCGCCTCATTGGGGAAGTGTGGAGCTAGGCAGCTTCATGGAGAAAGTAGCAACTTCCTGAAAAAGTACACCAATTTCCTGGGGAAAGCATCTCGACTTCTTGGGGAAGCATGGCCATCTCCTGGGGAATAATTCTGGATCTGTCTGAAAGTGTTGTCAGCTTGTAGTCTCGCTGGGGACTGCTCTGAGGCAATGGTTTAAAAACGCTTCTGCAACAATGAGACTTACTAGGAAAAGGGAGGTATCCTTCGGGACTTCCATAAGTCAAAGCGAATTTATATGTTTCAAAAGCGTCTTCAAAAATAGTTTTAAGTTTAGAAAAATTTTCACTTTCAAAATTATTACTAACAAATAGCAATTTTGCATAACAAAATGAAAATAGAGATAGTATAAATGACAAAAATTGAATTGCAAAGGGTTTTAATTTTTTAAAGAATGGTAGCTTGCTAAGGGAAAAGCTCCATGGAAAATTACAATTGAAATTGGCAAATGGGGAAAGGCTACATTGAATCCAACGACCTCTACTGACCCTAATAACTAAGATTACCCCCAAAATCTGGCTTCTGACGAGAGTGATTGGATTGGAATTCATCTTCTGTAAAATGTTCTTTGATGCTCGGCGTCATCTAATGCAGTGAAATGCCTTTGTCCCTAACTTTTGCCTGGATCGCCCTTTCGGGTTTTCAATCCACCGGGACGCTCATTTTTGCCTAAGTCGCCCTTTCAGGTTTTCAGCTTAGCGAGCCATGTATTTTTTTTTTATAATTTTCATCCCTTATTTATGCCTGGATCTCCTTCATAGGTTATGATCCACCAGGATACCCATTGTTGCCTAAGTCGTCTTTTCAGGTTTTCGACTTAGCGGGTTATTTTAGGCATAATATTTTCTGACTGCATCAGAGTTCATGGGATGTGCGAGCTCTTCACCATCCATTGTTGTAAGAATTAGTGATCCTCCGGAGAAGACTGTCTTCACAACAAATGGGCCTTCGTAGTTGGGCATCCACTTTCCACGCATGTCTTTGTGAACTGGCAGGATTTTCTTAAGTACAAGTTCTCCTTGACGGAACTCACGAATTCGTACTTTCTTGTCAAAGGCTCTCTTCATCCGTTTTTGGTATAACTAACCATGGCACATAGTTGTCATGCACTTCTCATCGATGAGATTCAGCTGGTCAAATCTGTCTTGAACCCATTTGGCTTCATCGAGCTTGGTTTCCCTTAATACCCGTAAGGAAGGTAACTCAACCTCGATGGGGAGGACGGCGTCCATTCCATATACCAATGAGAAAGGGGTTGCCCCTGTTGAAGTTCGCACTGAAGTTCTGTATCCATGCAAAGCAAATGGTAACATTTCATGCCAGTCTTTGTAAGTCTTGACCATCTTTTGCAGGATTTTATTGATGTTCTTGTTCGCAGCTTCAACAACTCCGTTCATCTTAAGACGGTAAGGAGAAGAATTGTGATGTGCAATCTTGAAACCTTGGCACAACTCCTTCATAGTCTTATTGTTCAAATTAGTACCATTATCTGTTATGATCCGACTTGGAATTCCATAACGGAAGATAATCTCTTTTCTGATGAAGCGGGCAACCACTTGCTTGGTCACGTTGGTGTAGGAAGCACCATTTGGTGAAGTAGTCAATAGCGACCAGAATGAAAAGGTGACCTATGGACGCTTTCGGCTCAATTTCCCCGATCATGTCAATGCCCCACATTGAGAAAGGCCATGGTGAAGATAAAACATTCAACGGTGTTGAAGGTACGTGGACATTGTCAGCATAAATTTGGCACTTATGGCATTTCCTGGCATATTGGATGCAATCGGATTCCATGGTTAACCAGTAATATCCAGCTCTTAGAATCTTCTTAGACATAGCATAACCGTTGGCATGAGTTCCAAAGGTTCCTTCATGAATCTCTTGAAGTAACATGTCTGCTTCATGTTTGTTAACACATCTAAGCAGAACCATGTCGTAGTTTCTCTTATATTGCACATCATTGTTGATGAAGAACTTGGATGCTAGTCTTCTCAAAGTCTTCTTTTCGAGAGTGGTAGCATCGATTGGATATTCTTGCTTGAGCAGGTAGTTCTTAATGTCATAAAACCATGGCTTATCACCAGATTCTTCTTCAACCATCTGACAGTAGGCAGGCTCAGTCTTGCGTTCAATTAGAATGAGAGTAGCATCATTAACGAATCGGACTTTCCACATTGAGGCTAACATGGCTAGAGCATCGGCAATATGGTTTTCAAATCTCAGAACATGCTTGAAAGTGATCTCATCAAAGTACTCGATCATTTCAACAATGTAGGCTCTGTATGGGATTAACTTCTCATGTCTGGTTTCCCATTCACCTGTGACTTGATAGATAACCAAAGCTGAATCTCCACTCACTTCAAGAATTTTGATTCTGAGGTCAATTGCTGCTTCAAGGCCAAGAATGCATGCCTCATATTCGGCGATATTGTTGGTACATTCAAAGTCTAACCTTGCTGTAAATGGGGTATAACCACCTTCTGGATTCATCAACACGGCACATATGCCATACCCACTGTAATTAGAGGAACCATCAAACATCATCTTCCAACAGAGACCCGGCTCGGGACCCTCATCAGGACCTGGCTCTTCATAATCCTTTACTAACATAATGTTTTCGTCAGGAAATTCAAACTTGAGAGGCTCATAGTCTTCAAATGGTTGATCTGCAAGATGATCTGACAAGATACTACCTTTGATAGCTTTCTGAGTCACATACTGGATGTCGTATTTTGATAACAACATGTGCCAACGGGCAAGTCTTCCAGTCTGAGCAGGCTTTTCAAAAATGTACTTTATTGGATCCATTTTCGAGATCAACAAAGTGGTGTGACAAATCATGTATTGCCTGAGACGCCTAGCAGCCCATGTTAATGCACAACAAGTCTTTTCCAAAAGTGAATACCTGCTCTCACAATCAGTAAACTTCTTGCTCAAGTAGTAGATGGCATGTTCTTTTCTTCCAGTCTCATCATGTTGACCAAGTACGCAATCCATAGACTTCTCAAGAACAGTAAGGTACATGAAGAGTGGTCTTCCGGGGACCAGAGGAATCAGGATAGGTGGTTCTTACAGATAACCCTTGATCTTCTCAAATGCTTGCTGGAAATCGGAATTCCAATCAACAGTCTGACCCTTGCAGAGTAATTTGAAGATCGGCTCACAGGTTTCAGTCATATTAGAAATGAATCTGGAGATATAGTTTAGTCGCCCAAGAAAACACCTCACTTGTGTTTCAGTTTGTGGAGCTAGCATGTCCTGAATGGCTCAAACTTTACCGGGATCTACTTCAATTCCTCGTTGGTTGACGATGAAACCAATTATTTTTTCAGATCTCACACCAAAGGTACACTTAGCAGGATTCAATTTCAACTGTACTTCCTGAGTCGTTCAAACAGTTTCAACAAATGATCCAAATGGTCCTCTTCATTTTGGGATTTGGCAATCATATCATCAACATAAACTTCAATCTCTTTATGCATCATGTCATGAAAGAGAGCGACCATAGCTCTTTGATATGTTTCCCCTGCGTTCTTCAAACCGAAGGGCATAACTTTGTAGCAGTAGGTTCCCAAAGGAGTAATGAAAGTGGTCTTTTCTCTGTCGGCAGGATCCATCTTGATCTGATTGTAACCGGAGAAACCATCCATAAAAGAGAAAATTGCAAAACTGGATGTATTATCAACAAGTGTATCAATATGCGGTAGAGGGAAATCGTCTTTTGGGCTTGCCTTGTTCAAATCCCTGTAGTCCACCCACACTCTGACTCTACCGTCCTTTTTGAGAACTGGAACAATGTTGGCTACCCAATTAGGATACTTCGTAATCGTAAGGAAACCTGCATTAAGTTGTTTCTTAACCTCATCTCGAATTTTTAGAGCCATGTCAGGTCTTGTTCTTCAAAGTTTCTGCTTGATAGGTGGACATTCTGGCTTAAGCGGCAGCTTGTGAAATACAATATCAGTGTCTAAACTAGGCATATCTTGATACGACCATGCGAACACATCAGAATATTCTTCTAGAAGCTTGACCAACCTCACTTTGACTTCAACCCCGAGTGATGTACCAATCTTGACCTCTTTCTTATCTTCATCAGTGCCAAGATTAATCAAATCTACCTGCTCTTTATACGGTTGAAGCTCGGTGTACTCATACTCAACCAACTTTGCCAGTTCAGCGGGTACTTCAAAATCTTCATCACCCTCATCTTCAGCTTGATAAATGGGTGAATCCCAGTCAGGAGTGAAAGCAGGGTCGTCGGATTCAACAAGGTTTTGAATATCACTGCAATGTTTGGGCTTATTTTATTAAATGCACAAGGAAAATGCACGAGGAAGAAAATGCTTTCAAATTTGTAGTTTTTTGAAAAGGTTTGCCAATTTCATTTTAAAAAGTGAAAGCAAAAAAACGCAAGTGAAACAAATAGGATTTAACAAAATGCATTTATCAATATCATTTTAGAAAGTGAAAAGGCGACCCTACAAATTATCCAATAGCTTCGGGCATAGCTATGGAATTTTTGAAAACAGCAAATGAAAACATTAAATTACTTTGAAATGGGAAAAATCACGGGGATCTCTATAGCTTCCCATTTGCTCAAAGCTGCATCGCTCTTGAATACCAGGTTGCTCAGGTCTTCATCATCATCACCGTCGTTGATAGCATTAACTTGGAAACCTCCGCTGACAAACACTTCTTGGACAGTCTTCGGACGCCCTTTGACGGTTGTAGAAGCTTTATCATGAGTTGGTTTGTAACCCAACCCGTGGCGATTAGTCTTGGTCTTGATGTCGATCACTTCTCCCAAACCTTCGGGAATTCCCCTGTCGATTATTGATCTGGTGCTCTTGAAAGATGCAAAAGATGGATTATTCTGGTCCACTGTTTCCTCAACTTCCAATATGACAGCATTGGCGATCTCAAGTGCTTGGAAAGAAGTTTCCAAAGTGTCTTCATCAGCCTCAATGTAACGAAAAGAAGATAGGTTACTGACCATCAGATCCTCTTCACCATGTATGATAACCAACTTTTCATCGACCACAAACTTCATCTTTTGATGCAGAGTTGAAGTTACTGCCCCATCGGCGTGGATCCAAGGCCTTCCAAGTAGACAGTTGTAATTGGGATTGATGTCCATTACCTAGAAAGTGATGTTGAATACATGCGGTCCACTCAAGATTGGTAGCTCCGCTTCTATAATCACGGATCTGCGAGAACCATCAAAGGCTTTGACAATCAAGGAAGTAGGCTTCATCACAGTCTTTTTATAAGCCAACTTAGCAAGCACTCTCTTGGGTAGGACGTTCAGGTATGAACCAGTATCCACAAGTACCCTTAATAAGTTATCCTCCAAGCATTTCACTGATATATGTAAAGCACGGTTGTGATTCTAACCTTCTCTTGGTAACTCTTTGTTGCTGAAACTAAGAGTGTTGCAGGCAGTAATGTTGGCAATCACACTATCAAATTGTCCGGTGATAATGTCCTGGGCAACATGAGCTTGAGCCAATAATTTCTGCAAAGCGGTTCTGTGAGCAGGTGAATTCATTAGCAGAGATAAAATTGAGATCTTGGAAGGAATCTGATGAAGCTGATCAATAACTTTGTAGTCGCTCTTTTTGATGATCCTCAAAAACTCAACATCTTCATCATTAGTAACTGCTTCTTTATCCTTGTCTTTGGCAGGCATAGTGGCAGTAGTGGTTTCTTTTGGCGGAGCCTCATTGAATTGGGGAGTATAGATATGGCCACTGCGTGTCATCCTGCTTGCCCCAACTATGTTTGTCACATTTTCAATATCAGTCTTCAATTCTTCCCTCAGAATAACTTTCCCAGATTCTTTGTCAATCATGGTCACATCATACTTCCAGGGTACAACTTTAGGATCACTAAAATGAAACGGACTTGGCTTCTGATTAATCACCGGCTTCGGCTGATTCACCATAGGAGTCACAGGCTTTGGTACGTTGAACACGGGCTTTGCAGCGCTCGTCCTTGGCAAATTAAACACTGGCACTTTAGTATTTGGCTCTGGTAAATTGAAGATGGGCTCAATCACAACAACTTCATCCTTCTTCACTTTACTAACCACTTGTAAGAAACCATCATTGATCAACTTCTGAACATCATTCTGAACCAACAGACAGCCCTTGATACCCACATCACAACTTGTACAAACAACATGAGAAGTAGACACTAAATCGGCTTCGAACAACTTAGAATGGAAAACCCGGAGAGGAGTCTTGATCTGAGCAACATCAAGTATAAGGCTTCCATCATAGGAATTGTCGATAACATTAATAGCCCCATGGTTAGGCAAAGGATTGCTCTTGACATTCGGCTGAGGATCATCAAAAGACAGGATCTTCTTCTCCATTAACTCTCTGACAAGATGCTTAAGAGCGTAACAACCTTCTAAGTCGTGACCTGGCGCACCCTCATGAAATAAACAGTGAGCAGCGGTGTTGTAATTAGCTGGTAGCAGATTACGAGGTGGACGCAAAGCTCTGGTAGTGATCAAACCTTGTTGTACTAGTGAGGGGTATAACTCAGTATAAGTCATCGGAATGGGAGGAGACTGCTTGTATTGTCTCTTGTTGGGACCATTCTGGCGAGGAGCCTGATTCTTTTATTGATACGTAGGAGCGTTCGACGCTCGTTGATAGTTGGCAGGAGCTTGTGCAGGCTGATAACCAGGAGGTGGTTGATATACCGGAGGCTGATAAATGGGAGCCGGTTGCACAGGTTGATATGTAGGAATTTGCTGGTTGAATGCAGGAGTAACAGCAGCAACATAAGGTTGTTGAGCATACTGCACAGGATAACCTTGTTGTTGAACATAACTCGGCTGATATTGATAAGGCTGATTTCTTCGTCTGCCTGCAGATACAGCATTAGTTTCACCCTCTTTCTTCTTCTGAGAACTGAACGAAGGTTTTTTTGCTTGATCTTTGGAGCTTGAACTACCAGCAACACTTGACATCTTACCACTTTTCAGACCCAATTCCACTTTTACACCAACGGCAACAATGTCAGAAAAATTAGAAGTTACACTACCAACCATTCTCTCGTAGAATTCTGGACGCACTGTGTCAACAAACCAATCGGCTAATTCCTTCTCGGTTAGAGGAGGTTCCACTTGTGAAGCAATCTCTCTCCACCTCTAAGCATACTTTTTGAATGATTCTGAACTCTTTTGGGACATACTAAGCAGTTGTCTTCGATCAGGAGCCAGATCCATATTATACTTGTAGTGTTTAATGAAGGCATCAGACAGATCTTGGAAACATTTGATACGGGACTGATCCAAAGTTAAGTACCATTTTGAGGAGGCACCTTTCGGACTATCTTGGAAATAATGTATTATTAGCTTATCGTTCTCAACATGGGCAGCCATTTTACGGTAATACATTATCAAATGGCTTTTCGGACAAGTAGCGCCTTCATATAGGTCAAAGCTCGGAGTTTTGAACTTTTGGGGAATAACCAATCTGGATACCAGGCAGACATCTCTGGTAGCAACACCAAAGATTTGGTCACCTTCCATCATTCTTAGTCTTTTGTCAATGATTTCAACATTCTCACGCAACTTCTTATGTCGCTCATCTTCGTCGTTCTTCATATCAGGAATATCATAAACTGGCTCATTAAAGTAAGGTTGCACCTGAGTATGAACAACAGTGGGTGTAAAGGTCGGAATCACTTGAGGAGCTTCGGAAACCAGAGGAATAACTTGAGGAACCGATTGAGCGATAGAAACCACGGGAGGAGGAGGCACAAAACCAAATGGAAGACCATAGGGAGGTACACTCGTGGTAGTAACAGGAGGTTGGGGATCCACGACAGTATTAGTAATCTCAGACACAACAGTAGGCTGAGTATCCATCCTTGCATTAATGACTTGAAGCATCTCCATTATCTGCCCAACACTTCTCTGAAGGTCTTCGAGTTCGTTGCTAACACGATCAAGCTCTTGATTCTGTTCTGCCATATTTTTCCGAGCTCGAGCTCTGGTATTATATTGATGCAGAGGACTCAGGGTGATAGAACTGGAAGCGAGAGAACGAAGGATGAGAAACCGGAAGGAAAATGCAAATGCAAAAACATGATGCAATGCAATGCATTGTTTTCAAGGATTTCAATGGTCGATTGCAAATATTTTCGAGGAAATATTGAAGAAGTTTTAGACTTTGAAATGTAGGATTCTTTTGAATTTGCATAAGGACAGTTGAGTTCCTTGAAACCAGGAATGACATGATGCAGGATGCAATGCGCAAACACACAAAGCAAACAAAGGTCCTAGGTTAGAGGAACGTGAGTGGAGCCAAGGTCTACCCAATCCCGAAAGGTAAGTACTATGAGTTAATTGTACCTGCAGAACAAGGTTCTAAAAAGGTTCTCAAAGTCATTAGTCCATCTTTCGGATATTATCAATTTCCCAACTAACTCGGGGATTAATAATATTCGTAAGAGAACTTCTTTTGAGTGTAGCATCGCGAAGCACTATTTCGGAACTTACTCCCTCATAGCCTTGCACTACGTCCTAATAAAGGCCAAAGTGGGGTTAAAGGTAACTACAGTCCTTAGTATCATGGACTCCAATTGAGAATAGTAAAAGTTTTCATGACTAAACTCGTTCAACCGAACCATTTTCAAAAGGGTCTCAACTAAGCGGGATTCTCGAGTCAACTTAGTCGGGACTCACTCCCTATAAGCCTCATCAAATATATCACCATCCTATCTTAAGTTCACTCAAGTCTGGGTGTAGGACTTTGTCTCACCACTCAAAGATCATCCCAAAAAGCAATAAAATAAACAATTATAAATAGATAATCAAACATAACAATAAGCAAGTAAAATAAACAAGTTAGGGAAACCCACTGACATCGTCCCCAGTGAAGTCGCCATTTTCTATTGCAGTGAAATTTAGATGTCAAGCTATTGATTAACTTGAATCTTAATTTATTTACAACCAGTATTTGATTTATCCGAAGGAAAGGTTAAAGAAAGGGGAAAACCTATTTTACATTGTAAACACAATGCGGGGAAAGATCTAAGGTTTGGGGGTTGGTTAAGTTTAGGGAAGGTATTAGCATCCTAAACTTCTGTAGTACTCTATAGGAACCTCTTGTTTTATATGTGCTATTGCTATAGTTATCTGCTTAAGGGTAATGCTAAGGGTTAAGGGTGAAAGAACAGGATCTAAGGGGTTAGTCCTAAGTATACTCGCCAAGACTCGCATCTTGTGCCTACGTATCCTGGGTAGGGGATGAAATCAGAGTAATCGTAGTTCCCCTCACAGAGGGAGATGAGGAACTTCTTGACTGTGGTCAAGTTCCTGGGGGAAATAAACGTTCATAGGGAAGCTCTTATTTTGGAGTACGAAGACTCTTATCTCTACGTTAAAGTTCGAATTAAAAGGGTAAGGATAATTATTCCACGACGGGAAACTTATATGGAGCGCGGCGACTCCTAATCCTAAGGCTAGGATAAAAGGATGAATGTCCACGGCGGAACGCCTAAGTATGAGTGCGGCGACTCGGGTCCTAAGGCTAGGTGGGGTGAAGGTCGTTGACTCAGCGGTCAAGTTGTGTAACCTTTCCTTCGGGGGGAATTTAAGCGGTAAAATGAAACGAAATAATTGAATGTGATACTTGAGTTAAATTTGAACAGAGGCATTAGGTTGATTAGGCGGAATTGGTGAGATTAGTTTTAGTTTGAGAAATTAGAAATTATGGTTAATTGTTTTTGTTTGTATTTTTGAGTATTTTTGCTATTAAGTGAATATTAGATCAAATTAAGTGAAAAAAGCAAATGTTAAAAAATTAATTATTTTTATGAGTTTTTAGATTTTTGTGGTAATTAAGAAAAGTTAAATTTTGGATTAACTTTAAAAAGTGCTAAATTAATTAATCCTAAGTTCAATACAAAAGTTTTATTTATTTTCAAAAGACTAGATTATTTGAGGAAAGGACAAGTGTTTTTGGCATTTGTTTTGTGAGTTTTGAAATGTTAACAAAGATAAAGTTAAATTAATACAAAAAACTAATCTAACATTTTCTATATTTTTTTTATTAAAAGGGCTAGAGATTAAATGGAACATTTGTTATTATAAATTATAAATTAAAAAAACTCCTTTTTATTATTATTTTATTCTAAAAAAACCTAAATCTAAAATTTATTAATTATATTTATATTGAAATAATACTTGCATTTCATTTGCACATAAGCTAACATGAAATTTTTTTATATCATTTCTTACTTTATTTTTAACTACAAAAATCCTAAATTGACAATTCAAATTATTTTTGCTAATTTTAAAATAAAACTGTTTTTATTATTATTTTTAATTTTAAAATATTTTCAATCTTATGTTAAATATTATATTTTAAGATTTATTATGTTAGAAATTAGTTAGTGTTAGTAGTTAGTTACTTTTTTATTATTACCAATTAATATTACAAACATTACAATAAATAAAAATAAAATGAAAACTGAAAATAAAACTAAAAACTAAATAAATAAAAAACAAAAAGAAAAGTGGGTTGGGCCGGTGGTGATGAACCCACCGGACCTAACCCGGTCCGGTCACCACAAGGAAAAAGGTGGATTCCAAATTAGAACCCTAAATCGCAGAAAGACTCCGACGGCGCCCCCTTTCTGTCTCCGATTTCTCACTCTTTCTCAATTCTTCCTCCGATACCAATAATCCTGTAAACAAACAAACAAGACAAAAATCAACAAACCCAAAACAAACAAAAAATAATTACCCAAATGATGGTCTATGGCGAGGAAGCTGGCGTAAGCTTCGCGATTCCGGTGAGGATGTTGGCAGTAGCAACGGCGCGAGCTCCGTGTCGAGCTGGGGAATCTTCCGATGACGGCGACGAGGTAGTGGAATTCTGGCGATTTGCAGCGACGGACTTCGCAAAGAAACCGAAAAGGTAAGTTGCTAACTTTCTCTCTTTTCCCGATTTAGGGCTTTTTCCACCTGTGTTCGTGTGAACCTTTGTGAATTTTTGGATTTCTGTGATATTGCATTGTAATTTTGTTTTGATTTCGTTCTAATGCCTCCCTTGTTGTGTGTTGATGTCCCCCTTTTATACACGGACTTTCTCAAAACCAGATTGGAAACAATTAAAGACTTTCCTTCTTAAATCAAAAATGTCTGAAACATTTTTATGAGCTTCAAATTATGCTTTTGGAAACAAAGTTATTCTGTCTGATTGTGTTTTAATCTTGTTTCCTTGTATTTGCAACAGGTGGTGTAATATCCAATCAACCCTCCAGGTTCGAGTAAATTGTGGATCGTGAGAATGGAGCCCATGGATGTCCTGCCGTAACCCTGCAAAACCAGGCAATAATATTGAAGATGAAGGTCATAACGAGCACAGGTCCAAGGCTCAGCACTCTTTTCCTATCTGTCTTCAACAAAATGGCCATGGAAAGGTATTGTTTCCGCGACTGTAAATAAGTAATGAATTTGCAGAATGTTTGAATATGTCACCATGATATTTGATTATTTTTTTTGTTTTTCGATTCACTTCTAATTCATGATTTACTGGTGTTTTATGCGCGGGTCCAATTCTGCCTTGTTTATCTACTACCATGGACGTGAGAAGCTCTGCACGGTACCTGTCTTCTTTGTGGAGGTCCACAGAGATATTTGACACGGGCTCTATATTGAACATAACAGGTAATCACCTGATGAACCCCATTCTTCAAGTCATCCCTTTTTGGAAGTATTCACGGCAAAATGTCGATCCTCTTATTGTCTTATTCTCAATCCTTTTTCTTCTTTACAGTCAGGGTGAAACTATTGTTACTACAAATGTAACTTGAAGCCAAGGTACCTCAACTGCTGGCAGAACAAGCTTGCTTGGAGAAGAGCTGTTTCCGGTTGAAACGCAATAGCTTCAAGTCTGAAAAATGTATGCGGTGCTCTTTTGCTTTATCCAGTAGGTGAATGATATGCTGAGTCTTTTAAAGTCTTGATGAAGTTTGATTATTTATGATTTTGTATTGGGATTCCTTTTGGAAACAAAGCTCTGGTTGTGCCATGTCTAAACTTTTCATGCTAACATTAAGTGTATGTCGTATTTGTCAAGATTTCCTTTTAAGTGTGTTTCTTCTTTTCTCAACAGACCACTTGATAGCCACTTTTAAGGGGAGGGACAACCCCTGGGCGTGTGTCCTACACTTCTGCAATTTCCCACAAGTCGTTGTATGTTATTGACATTCCATGGGTGGTGTGGTTGTGGAATTGCTTGAACCATGTTTTCTCAGGGGTAATACTTTTCATCATGAAGATGAAATGAACTTCCACATTGGTGAGTTTTGAATATATTGTTTTGAGCTTGTTTCGGAAAAGTTGCAAATGCTTGTCTTGTTTGTAGTGTTTCCTAAAGGCTTTTTTGTGTGATGAATTAGAGGCTTTTGTTGTGGTTCGTGACGCAGGTGCGATGGTTGCGACGACTGTTCGAAAGAAATTGCGGAGGAAAATACATCAAAGTCTATGGCTCTTAGATTTTCGGACGATGCTAGACGACATTTCTTGGAACTCCAGTTTTGCACAACTTGTTCAACTCCATATTCTTCTTTCAAAAATAGTTTTGTGGGCTGTTGGTATTAATGCGTAGATTCCTTTTGATGCAGGTTTCACAAAGAAGGTCATGAACTCGTTACTTCTGGCTTCATTTCAGCTTGGGTAGCTTGGGTTACTCCAGGATTAGTTAGAAAGTTATTGTCGGTGCTGTCGACCCAATTCTCGAACCATGCTCATGGGAGTTGAATGATATAAAAGATGCATCCCATTTCTCAATTCTCTTTCAGTCAATCCAATATTTTCAACATCTTGAGGCAAACTCGTTGATTTCAATGGTCACGAGACCACTGTGTTTTAACGCGGCAAATCAGTTCGAAGGAGCTCTTGGTTTAACCGCGGTGGTCTTAAGGGTAAGCATTTCTAAACTTCTTCTCCACATTGTTTTGTTATAATGTCGTTTTACTGGCTTGTTATACTGATGCAGGCTGTCAATAATATCCTTGGTCGAAAGCTCAGAACAAAACAAATGGGTTTTGTCATGAACACCGCCTTGGTTGAGGAAGAGTAATCGGGCTTTGGAAGTTGTGTTTCTAAAAGAGCCACCCCATCTTCCGTGATGTCCGTTGATTTAAACCATAATCTTTGAATTTGGAATCTGGTTTTCTGTCCTAACCAAATGACGAATGGTTTTGGCAGGTGTATAGGAGCATTTGTCACGGAACTTGTCTTCGGCAATCAAAAGTATCGGTTGGACTGCAAATCAAACAATTCGTAATGGTGCCGTTTTGCTCAATATCAAGATTTAAGTCAAAATAGTTTTATCCTGCTTGAACTTATTCAAGTGTCTCAACAGAATAGAAAATCTCAACCTCTCAACATTTTTCAATCCCCAACAGGCTTTGATGAGTTGTTCAATAGTCATATAGTTGAGCAACGTTTTATGTTTGCTCACTTTAGAAAACATAGGTCAAGGTGAATATAATAATGAAAATAGTCATATCAAGATGTAACATTATTTAGTCTATGTTGTAATCATATGTGAACTAACGCTTTACCCACACGAACTTGCTCTCAATGTAAGTGGATGGACCCTGTATTGGATTAATATGAAAAGGATACAGATGCTTGACTGAATTTCACGAGTTGCAAATTATCCTTGTACTAATTTACAGGCCTTTTATGTATCGCCACTGATAAAATATGGATAAACAAGACGATGGACTAGGAAACCAAATACCTTCTTGTTGGATTCCAGGAAATTGTAAAAATAATGCTCACAACTGTTCTTAGATAACTAACCATGCAAACTGGTGTAATAGAGTAACAAAATGATCCTTATGCAGCTATAAGCATTCGTCAAAAGATCTGAGATATTGCCAAGTTGTAAACCGCGGGGTCTTAAAATAGAGAAGTTGGAAAAGGTATCTTCAATACAAGCTCTTCAATAACTTAACCATTAATAGCAAGTATTTATTCCTTCTATATTGTTGTGAACCAATCCCACTAATAATAAAACAAACTCCTTGTAAATGAAACTCGTGAATGAAAGACAACTTGGGCGAATTTCAAAATAGCCGGAAGCTTGAACATTGAGATTTTGTGAAGATCATGAATTCCTTAAAAGTGTTCTTTGCCAAAACTTGGTTCACTATCTTATCCAAACTCACCATCTCAACAATAGACTTCATAAACCCCCGATAAGAAAGTCTGATAACGTGAAATCATATCGTTTATTTGGCTTGATTTACATGCATTTATTTGTGACTATTATTAATTTATCTTGATTTATGTTCTATTATATGATTAATTTACTTCGTTTTGCAGATTGGGGAGAATTTGGATTAAAGAAAGAAAAGAAGAAGAAATGGAAGGAAAAGGGAGAAGAAAAACAGAAAAAATGGATTTTGCTGATATGATGGTCGTCACAGGTCCATTACGACCGTCATGCGTATGACGACCGTCACGTTCCATTAAGAGCGTCACGCAGACGAAATATCATTTAACGTTCAAATCTGTTTTTGCCACGATCACTCTCTCTAAGATTTCTTCCTACACTTTCCTCACTACTGGAAGTTACTCCCATTCCCTCCATAACTCACCCATGATCTCTGGAAGTTGAAGAAGGAATTATCTCCTATAAATAGGCCTTAGATTCACAGTTTAGGGGGGAGCCTTCGACGTATCGAAGTGTTGCCGAAATTACCAATTGAAGCTGAATTTACGTTCTTGCATTATTTTCCCGTTTCCTTTTCCTTTTATCCCCATTTGTATGGTTTTATTTGTTCCTGTACCTTTTACTTCTTGCCAAAGTAGAATCTTGCCGACATTGTAGGGGACTACCCAAGGATTTGAGATCAGTACAATTTACAGGTTTTTATTAATTGAATTACTACTTTATTTCTGTCATAATGCATGCTTTATTATTCAGTTGTTTATGTCTATTTCCGTTTGCATTAATTATCATGTGTAGCTAAATTAGTTCTATCAGTATGTAACCGAATTAGTAGGACAGGATTCGATAGTAACCGGTACCTTCCCTTTTTACAAACAACCTTTCTGGCCGTAGTTTTTAATCTTAATTTCTAAATAAACGTTCGTCGCGACAGCGAGAACTTATTTAAATGTAGTTTTGCCACGATGTTGCACCCTAAAATTTGACCAACCGATTCTCCTATCTGACTCGTGGTTTAAATTCATATTCGCAAATCAGACGCATGATATTTGTGCACAGACAGAGGATATCAGGGTTACAACTTGGGTTTCATTTACTAGATATGGCAGATCCAGTCCAGATCATCAGGGTTTTATTTCTCGGGAAATTATGCCCTCCTCGGTGATTCTTAGCTTGCATAGTGATTTTGGGATATTCTGATGCCCGAGGTTCTCTGTTCGATTCGATCTGGTCTCGTGCGCTCTTTTATGGTGGTCATTTGCATTTGTCTGCATTTTTAGAGTTTAATAGCCTTTTGCGGATTTTTAATAGGCTTTAGGATTTTTAGGATTTAAATAGGTTTTTTAGAATTTTAAATAGTTAAATCTTTCTTTTAGAATTTTATAGAATTTTTAAATAGATTTAATAGTTTTTTATCATTTTTAGAATATAAAAGATTTTAAATAGTTTTAATTGTTTTAGATAATATAGAAAATATTATAGATTTTTCTTTTATGTTAATAGGGATTTTAATAAATAGAAATAAATAGGGTATTGTTTTAATATAGTTTTCCTTTTAAATAGATATTATAAATAATAGTGTAGAATTTTAGTAGAAATTTTATAGAATTTTAATAGAAATTTTATAGAATTTTAATAGGTTTTAATAGTTTTTTTTAATAGAGATTAGTAGAGTTTTATTGGTTTTAGTATTAATATAGAGTTAATTAGATTTTAATCATTTTCAGAGTTAATTAGGGTTTAATTAGGATAGTTAGGATTTAAATCTTTTGTTTAGAATTTAATTGAGTTGGTTAGGTTTTATTAGGATAGCTAATTGTCTTTTAGATTTAATTAGTCAGGTTAATTAGCTAATTAGGTAAATCTGTGTTTAGTTAATTAGGTTTAGTATTATTGAGTTTAACAAGGTTTTAATTAGTTTTAAGTAGGTTTAATTGTTAATTCAGTTTTTTTACAGGTTTTGACACTCAGTTTCGTTGGGCCCAGGGAACAGATTTTTGAGGCCCAAGCGCATTTTCAGTCCATCCGTTTTGTCCAAGAATTCAGCAAAAAAAGTGACACTTGTCACTATAAGAGTCAAGCCACACGTCCACGCGAGGCCCCACCACCTCACAATCTCCCTCAGCTCAGAATCTCACACGCGTCCCACTCAGACCTTCACTCTCTCTTCTGCCACACGTCCAGACACGTGTCTTCCCCCAGTCTCTCCCCTTCACCACTTGTCACCACCACAGCTCTTCACCTGAGCATCACCGGGACCTCGCCGCCGGGCATGCAGACGCCCTGAGCCACCCCAACCGTCATCGGACCACCGCCGTCCCTCGCCGGAAACTGCAAAATTGCAGTAAATCCTCCGATCTCCCTCTTTCTCCCTCCTTCTTCCTCCATCCAACTTCATCTTCACCTCACCGGAAAATCTACCACCGCCGGAAACTTCAAGAACAATTCTCCAGATCACCTTCCATCTTCATCGTTCTACAAGCGCGATTTTCCAGAACGCGTTCGAACATTCATCTTCCTTCAAAGATTTTCCAGAACACGTTCGAACATTCATCTTTCTTGTTCTTCAAAGAAATCTCCAGAAGCAGACCTTCATCATTCTTCAGCGAAAACCCAGAAAACCCTCAGACCTTCGTCATTCTTCACCAACATTCCAGAAAACCTCCAAAGCGCTCATCAGTTTCCCAGAAAAACGCTAAGAGCTTCAATCGTCTGGTTTCGTCGCTTCCAGAACGCCAACGCCTTCATCAAATTTCCAGAGCAAAGTTGAATCTTCTTCATCCGTCCAAAGACATCCACGCCAAGAGATCCTTCCTTGCTTCATCAGGACCATCGTCAAGATCCACGCGCGGAGTGAAATCACCAAAACCTCAAGAACGTCGTCGTTAGCCTCGCCTACAAGAAGATTTCTCCAGAAAATATCGTCATCTTCCTTGCTTCGTCCAGGTTTGGTCTCTTTCCTTCTCATAGTCGCATGTTTAATTGAGTTAGGGTTTGTTTTGGGATGTGAAGTTTGGTGTTGTTTCAGATAGGGTTTAGCTTAGGTTGAAGGGATTCGAACTGGGGGATGGTGAGTTGTTTGAGGTTTGCAGATGTTTGAGAGTTTTCTTCAAAGGGATTGCAGAGAGGGTGAGGAAGACGAAGACAACGGCTAGGGTTTAGACGGTGAACAGTGATCAGAGAGTGGGGAGGGAAGTATGGTTTTGTTGTTAGGGTTTCTGGTTAGGGTTTGGATTGGGCCAGGCCCAAACGTATTTTGCTGAAACACCCCCGTTTTACTCGTATCCCCCCCCTTCGTGTGAGAGACAGATGGAATTGGACTGGGCTTAGGCCCTTAATGCTATTCGCACCCCCATAGCATGAAGCACATTGAGAATAACCAGAAACTTACTAGTTACACCCCCAGGCGTTTTTTTTTCTTCTTTTATTTTGTAATGGATTTTTGATTCCCTTGGGCCTGCGCCTATTGCTAGGCGCACCACCCCATTCTGGCCCACCTTAGGGTTTTAACTGAGCATACATGCTGTTTGAACCCCCCTACAATTTATTCCAATTTTGTTTTCTTTATTTTCTTTTAATATTTTCTTGCAACTTGTATAATTCATAAAAAAATGAAAATGATTGATTTTTAATTTCTTGTTTTTCCTACCACCTCATAATAATGTCTAGAAAATTGTATAAAAATAAAAATGCCATTTTATTTTTGTTTGATATTTTTGGCATATTTTCCATTTAATTGACTTTTTTAATATCTTTTCGTGCATGCATGTTATTAGAAAATTCATAAAAAATAGTAGATTCGATCAAATAATTCCGTTCTTTTTTCTGTAGACTCGTAATTCAGTGTAGAATCTTATAGTACAAAAACATTAGCCTAATAATGCATTTTCATTTTAAATTGCATTTTGTGCATTGTTATTGATGTTGAATAATTGGTTTGTGGCACGTTTGTCTTGTTGACTTTAGTTCTTGCATCTGGTAATGAATTTTGTTCTGATTTCTTAGTATGTTGTACTAGACTAATGTAGGTTTCCCCTAGATTTTTGATAGATTTTTGTAGGGTGTTCTGATTGTTTTTGTCTGAGCTTGAGGGTAGGAGAAGTCTTGATGGCTTCAGACTTTGAAGTTCAACTGTGGTTGAACTTCAGAGATAGTTTCTTGTGGTTTGAGGATCTGTGGTTCCTTCTTGAAGATGGAGGTTGGATGAAGTCCTGTTGGAGCTTGCAAGGATGCATTGGATTGAGGCTTAGTCTAGGAGCTTGTTCTCTGTTTGTGAGGTTCGAGATCCTGAAGTTTGAAGGGAGTTTATGGTACTTTCCTGAGGAAGGCACTATGAATGACTTTCATTCTTTCTTCTCACCTCTTTCTTAAGTATCCAATGATGTTGGAGCCAACTTGTGAGTTTAATTTCTCCTGAGGAGGAATGTAAACTGATCACATGTTGTTGAGCCACATGGGATACCATTCCTAAGTGGAAGCCTCCTGGTACTTTCCTGAGGAAGGTCCTATGGGTCTGTTCACTTAGCTCCCTTAGTTTATCTAGGATTTCTTAAGTATCCAATGATGTTGGAGCCAACTTGTGAGTTTAATTTCTCCTGAGGAGGAATGTAAACTGATCACTGTTGTTGAGCCACATGGGATACGATTCCTAAGTGGAAGCCTCCTAGTACTTTCCTGAGGAAGGTCCTATGGGTCTGTTCACTTAGTTCCCCTAGTTTTGATAGGATTTCTTAAATATCCAATGATGCTGGAGCCTTCATGTGAGTTTAGTTTCTCCTGAGGAGGAATGTAAACTGATCATAGTTGTCGAGCCGCATAGGATATGACTCCTGAGTAGTAACCTCCTGGTACTTTCCCGAGGAAGGCACTATGAGTTTGTCTGCTTAGCTCCCTTTCTTTGGTATGCTTGTTCTGAAGCTTGGAGACTGGGATTGATTCCTCTTGCTTAGGGTTTTGATTAGAGTTTTGCTTAGATAGTTGCTTAGAGGTTTGATTAGGGTTTGTTTAGGGGTATTGCTAAGGGTTTTTGTTTAAGCTTTGGATAGAAGTTTGTCAGGTTAGCTAGCCTTCTCTTTGTGTTGTTTGACTTGTGTGGTGTTGTGTTGCATTAGACTTAGGTATTCATCTAGATAGTTCTGAGGTAGGTGCATCTTAGAAATAGGCTTTGTGTGCATGAGAAGTTGAGGTGGTCCTCCTTCTGCTTGTTTGTTATTGAGTGGCTTTGCTTGTTGGTATTTGGTAGAGCTGAGCTCCCTTACCTCTGTGGTTTGCGGCCTTTGCGCCTTGATTGTTTAGTTGTTGTATTCATGCATATTTCTAGTATTTATTTACTTTGCAGTTGATTCCTGTTTGCCGTTTAGTCCTGTTGCCATGATCCCTTAGGAGCTCTGACTTCTCCGCTGCGGAGTCGTTATGATAGACATTAGGATGGTCAACCAGGCACGATAGCAGTAGGTAGATTCCCCTTTTTCAGCTATAGTTTTAGGGTGCCTTCTCCCTTTCCTTTCAGTAGGAGTCTTTTGAGTAGCTTGTGTCGTAGTTAGCTGAACTACAGCTGCTCTGATTCCTCGTACCAGACGAGGATATGTAGGCATAGGACGCGATATCCTAGCGAGCACACTAACAACTAACTTTTGCTCTCTCGCTGCTGTGCGATCGAGACTTTCCCGCTGACGACTAACTGATGTTACCCTTTTTCTCTCTTGCCCGAGTGCATTTGAGACCAAACCATAGTTTTTTTAGGTTCCCGAACCTGTAAAACCAGATTGATTTCTTACTGCTGTGTGAGAATACCCAGATTAGCCGTAGTTAGCCTGAACTACGTAAAGCTCTGATCTTCCATGCAGTGTGGAAGTACGTAGGCACAAGACGCGAGGTCTTGGCGAGCCAATTTTCCCTGTAGTCCCGAACTACGTTGACTCTGACTTTCTCTCTTGAGGATACGTAGGCATAGAGTGCGACGCTCTATCAAGTCAATTCCCTTCCGTTTAGATTTAGCAGCCGTAGATAGATTGTTTTTGCATCCTTTAGACAACCCAAGCAAGCGTGGATCCCGTCGAGTACGACGGACGTGAGGGGTGCTAATACCTTCCCCTTGCATAACCGACTCCCGAACCCAGGTTTTGGTTGCGATGACCATACCTTTTCCCCGTTTTTGCGAGGTTTACTTCGAGCGTTTCCTTTCCCTCCGTTGGGATAAATAATGCACGGTGGCGACTCTTCTGTCAGCCGGCGCCGATTTTCGCAGTAGCGACACACGACAGTGGGAAATTCATAAAGGGACGAACCAACAAGCGACAGCTGCGGCTAAGACCAGATAGTAAAAACTAGGCATTCGTTTTAAAAACAGCTACATCGCTTTAAAAGGGATTAGAACTTAATGGTTTTCAAAAAGTAATTTTAACCCCGAACGGGATAGCGAAAGCATACGTTCCGCCTTAGAATTGCGACTAGCATCAACAACCATCGTGAGACAAAGGTCTTTAAACTGTTATTTTCTTCTTAAAAGTGTTTGCAAAGAGTAGAAAGCACTGGTGACCTGTCGAATCCCCGATAACTAAGTCCTTGCATACCGATATCCCTTTACCGCTTTTTATTTAAACTAATTATCTTTATTTCCTTTGCATTTAATTTCATTCACATTCAACTTTCCTAATTCCATTAGCCTTAGCTTTACGCTGTAATAATAGATAACGGTAGATTGACATTGTTCTCTGTTGGTTCGACAATCTTTTATATTACTTCGATATTTCCGTGCACTTGCGGATGCATCAAGTTTTTGGCGCCGTTGCCGGGGACCAACAGTCAATATTGTGATTCCGTTGTTGCATAGTATAGACTAAGGCACTCTTATCTAAATCATTATGTATAACCCATATTTCCCTTATAACTACCACCCCCAATATTTCGAGGAACCACAAGATCCATTTAAATCGGACCTTGAAATATTATTAGAAGATTTCAATACGACGCATTCTCACCCAAATTCCCTCTACGATGACGACTCCCAATGTTTTGAGGAAACGCAAGATTTTGATACATCCGACCTTGAACTATTACTAGAAGAATTCGAAGAGACGTTTACTCACTCTAGGATAGAATCTATGATGGAGCGCTTTGTGGAGACACAAACTCTCCAAAATGAAGATTTTAGAAAACAACATCTCCAAATTGATGAAGACCTTAAGCAGATCAGCATTATAGTCGATTCCCTCACGACTCACAGCAAGGCTTTGGAGACTCAAACCTCTTTGCTTACACAAACATCTCTAGAACCCTTCCTTGAGAGCCATGTGAATGTTGTAACCACTAGTAATGAAGAACAAATAGAAGATCCTAGGGAGAGTGATGATGAGTCTGAGGAGAGTTTTGGTGAGACAAGCATAATTATTGAGAAAAATCCACCGACACCACCCGAAAGGGAGGTTGTCGAAGAGATAGAGAAAGAAGCACCCATTGTTGCTCCTCCTCCCTATACCCCACCTAATTCTTTCTCACAATTGGTTGTGGAAGCTAAGGTAAACTCCCAATCCAAAACATATGCAGAGGTACTGGAAAATACCCACACCAATGCACCTTTGTCTAAGGTCCTTCATAGAAAAAGAAAATTCGAGGACCGTGAAACTAGGGTCATCATTACTGTTAAAAGGGTAAGATTAATTTTTGAGGTGGTGGATGAAATAACTAAGCCCAAATTTGAAAAGCTGATACGCAGGATAGATCCAGAACCACCACCACGCATTCAAAACAAGGAACCACCCTACAGAAGAAAGAAACAAAAAGGTGAGGGATATGAGTGATGTCTTGATAAGTGGCCATGGAAACCGAAGACTATTCAAAGTTCGATCTAGGAACCATTCTCGAAAGAACCACCATGAATACTTGCACTCCTTAGCCGTCGAGCTATCGACGTTAAACAAAGCGCTGTGTGGGAGGCAACCCACAAGGCTTTTATTTTAATTTGTTTGTTTACATTTGCAGAAAATAAAGAAATGTAGCGCTTGTTACGCTTTAGATATATCTAGGCGAAAACTCTCTACATGACAATGAGTTGTGCCCACGGACATTCCTACGAGTGCCGCTGCTGGTGGTGACACTGATGATGAGTACTTCCTCTGGAAGTAAGTAATATGATGAGTTGGTGCAAGAATTACACAAACGAAGGCGTCTCAAAATGCTCGTCGTCGAAGTAGAAGTGATCAACAAAGACATGGACATCAAGAGCAAGACCATAGAGGATTTAGCACGCGGTAGCATTCATACAGGTCCTATCTTTCCTTTTTCCACCTTTTATTAAAACGTTGAGGAAAATGTTTGGTTTAAGTGTGGGGGAGGAACTCTACCGCTTTCATTTTATCGCTTTTTAGCTTGATTTACTGTTGTTTCTAATATGTCAAAGTCTGTGCATGTGCTGTCGAGTCTTTATGCGTGGTTTTCGCCTATTATTCAAACTTCCCCAAAATTTCAAAATTTCAAATTCTAACCTCCAACAAAAACTTTTTGATTCATGACATGGTACTCTGAAAGTATATAGGCTGTTTAGGCTATGTTAGAAAAAACTTGGGAAAGTTTTGATAAAATTGATATCATCCTGATACCCTCAACCCCCTAAATATGAAAAATCAACTTGAGTACCCATTAAGTCGAGACCTTAAAGCTCCAGTTCTTTTAGTAATCCCTAAGTAGTGTATTTAAGAAGTCAGCACCATTCCAACCACACTAAGTAAGAAACCGATGCAAATAAGTGTATGGTCTCTAGTTTAAAATAAGAAGAAAAATTATGAAGAAAAGACTTGTTCCTTCTAAGTTAGGTGCTCCTCGCCCGATCACTTAACCCAACGGTACAAACCTTTTAAGTTCAATTGATGCTTAAGCATATTTGCAAAGAAGAATGAAATATCAATGAGATCATAGTCACTAACAAGTTTACTTACCATGAATGTGTATGGATAACGGGCTTAATGTGATTGCATTAGAATGAAATGGGGTGAAAGAGAGCATGAGGTATAGGTTGAGTTATAATGGCATGACTCAGGTTAGTTTGCATAAGTAGGGAGTTTTTGAAATGGTGTCATCATGGTATCCTTGGTATTGATATTTAGTACCTGTCGATATAACATTAGCCTAACAGCCACGTATGATTAGAGTCTCACCGTGTCCTTGTTTCAAATTATGCTTATTTCTTTTTCACCGTGTTGGTTGATTGCTTGAGGACAAGCAATGGTTTAAGTGTGCGGGTGTTTGATAACGCGAAATCATATCGTTTATTTGGCTTGATTTACATGCATTTATTTGTGACTATTATTAATTTATCTTGATTTATGTTCTATTATATGATTAACTTACTTCATTTTGCAGATTGGGGAGAATTTGGATTAAAGAAAGAAAAGAAGAAGAAATGGAAGGAAAAGAGAGAAGAAAAACAGAAAAAATGGATTTTGCTGATATGACGGTCGTCACAGGTCCATTACAACCGTCATGCGTATGACGACCGTCACGTTCCATTATGAGCGTCACGCAGACGAAATATCATTTAACGTTCAAATCTGTTTTTGCCACGATCACTCTCTCTAAGATTTCTTCCTACACTTTCCCCACTACTGGAAGTTACTTCCATTCCCTCCATAACTCACCCATGATCTCTGGAAGTTGAAGAAGGAATTATCTCCTATAAATAGGCCTTAGATTCACAGTTTAGGGGGGAGCCTTCGACGTATCGAAGTGCTGCCGAAATTACCAATTGAAACTGAATTTACATTCTTGCATTATTTTCCTGTTTCCTTTTCCTTTTATTCCCATTTGTATCGTTTTATTTGTTCCTGTACCTTTTACTTCTTGCCAAAGTAGAATCTTGCCGACATTGTAGGGGACTACCAAAGGATTTGAGATCAGTACAATTTACAGGTTTTTATTAATTGAATTACTACTTTATTTCTGTCATAATGCATGCTTTATTATTAAGTTTTTTATTTCTATTTCCGTTTGCATTAATTATCATGTCTAGCTAAATTAGTTTTATCGGTATGTAACCGAATTAGTAGGACAGGATTCGATAGTAACCGGTACCTTCCCTTTTTAGAAACAACCTTTCTGGCTGTAGTTTTTAATCTTAATTTCTAAATAAACATTCGTCGCGACAGCGAGAACTTATTTAAATGTAGTTTTGCCACGACAGTGGGAAATTCATAAAGGTACGGACCAACAAGCGACAGCTGCGGCTAAGACCAGATAGTAAAAACTAGGCATTCGTTTTAAAAACAACAATATCGCTTTAAAAGGGATTATAACTTAATGGTTTTCAAAAAGTAATTTTAACCCCGAACGGGATAGCGACAGCATACGTTCTGCCTTAGAGTTGCGACTAGCGTCAACAACCATCGTGAGACAAAGGTCTTTAAACTATTATTTTCTTCTTAAAAGTGTTTGCAAAGAGTAGAAAGCACCGGTGACCTGTCGAATCCCCGATAGCTAAGTCCTTGCATACCGATATCCCTTTACCGCTTTTTATTTAAACCAATTATCTTTATTTCCTTTGCATTTAATTTCATTCGCATTCAACTTTCCTAATTCCATTAGCCTTAGCTTTACGCTGTAATAATAGATAACAGTAGATTGACATTGGTCTCTGTGGGTTCGATAATCTTTTATATTACTTCGATATTTCCGTGCACTTGCGGACGCATCAAAGTCCTAAGTGAAGGTCCTTAAAAGTGAAGGTCCTTTGAAGAGCAAAATCAAGCCTTAATAAGAATTTTATAATAAAATTTGGTTCAAGATGTACTGGTTGTTTCACACTCTTAAAAATATATCAATTTCCACCATAAACGACTTCTGAATCTTCTGCAGCAACCTACCTTTACGAAACAAAATAAACAGGAATGATGGACCTAAATGAATAGGAGAATGATCAGTGTATCTAAGGGTAAATTTTGGGGTACGACAGGAGGTATCCACGGATGAGAACGGGAATGACCTAATAGATGAGGAGGCCAAGATAGTTTCCCGGAGGCTATTTACCTTTCCTTTCTGCTGGAGCGGGGCTCACTTTACCCACTCAAATGATGAGTACATAGTTGCCCCTCATCAGCTGGTGGAGGGCGATCAGGCCAGCTACGCCAAGTTGGTGGCTTATGTAGATGGTTTCCTTCCTGCCCAATGTGTGACTCGTGCCGAGAAAGTTTTGTACGAGGAGGACGGTGGGCTGCAGGTGGAGGCTCGATACATCAACACTAAAGAGCTCCTCGAGTGCAGCACTCGCGAGGAGGCTCTTGAGCTCCTGGGTAGTTCTCGCTTTTTCTTATTCTTCTCGAGATTTTTTCTGTCTCCGTGCTTAACTGTTTGTTATTTTTGCAGGCAAGATGCCTTCAGCGTAGGAACGGATGATGAAGCACACTCAAGGAAAAATGAAGAGTGGCGCTACTCTGGGTAAGAGTCGTCTTGGTCAGCAAACGGTCCCCCCTCCATCAGGGTCGGGGACATCATCCTCAACTCCTCGGTCCACCCAGACATGGCCTCTGCCCGTGAGCTCGAGGCCCAAGCGTGCCCGTCCAAACAAGGTCGTGGACCTCAGCCGGGAGTCCACCAAAAGCAAGTATGAGATACCCCCTACTTTCACAATAGGAAATTCTTCGAGGGGTCCTCTTTGTCCGTTCCTCGGGAAAAATCTCTAAAGCTCAAGGAGATGGACTGCCTCAGTAAATGGGAAATTCTCGCCCATGATGCCTCTACTTTAATGAGGGTCCTGGAAATGATCGTGGTGTATACCAAGGAGGGCTCTCCACTAGAGCTAGAGTTGAAGAAATCCCAGGCTGCGGTGACGGTCCTGGAAGAAAAGGTCAAGAAACTCCAGGATGAGAGGGAGAAGGAGCTTGAGGATACTGCCCATAAAGGTTGCGAGGAGTTGGCTCTAGAGAAGGATGTTGTGGCTGCTAAGTTGAAAGTTGTCAAGGATCTGGTGGAGAAACTGCAGACTGCGGCTGCCCCTGTTGAGGACTAGCTTGAAGAGACGATGCAACTGACGACTCGCTCGGAGCTGGTTTCCCGGTTTGTCTAGTGGCTATTGGCGAGGAGGCCTTCCAGAATGCGGTGGACCAGATAAAGGTGGCGAACCCGGGAGTCGAGCTAAATACTAAGGGCACAAGGTTCCTCTACACGGTCAAGGACGGCCAGATAGTCGTCCTAGAATTCCTCCGGTTCACCGAAGGTGGGGATGACCAGGGGAAGGCGTTGCACGAAGAAGTTCAACAAGAGGATTAGTCTTACCCTTTAGTCGACGTGTCGTTTATGTACTTTTGTTGTAATCTTATTATGTCGAGCTTGGTCCCCTTTCCACTGTATCATGCACAATTGCGGCCCTTTGTGGCCGTGTTAAGTTATATATATGTAAGTATGTAGTATGCTTGTATGTTTGTATGTTTGTATTTTTATATTTTGCTGAATATTTTCTAAGTTTCATGCGCCGTTTAACGCGGTCGTCAGAAGCACTTAGTTATTTGTTATGTTCCGGGTATGCTTGATGTATAATGTTCGATAGTGAGGGGAACTGAACCAAAGGCATGTGTTGTTTCTGGGCAGGGCGAAGCTCAGGTCACGACTGCGGCCTGAGTCTGTGGCGTGAACTTCCCATCGCGAGTTAGGAGTTCTGTCGTTCATGGTATTATGGCGACGGTGGGCTCGGTCGAGGAACCGCCGTCGAGCTTGGGTAGGTATCTTCTCCAGACCCTTGCTTAGATCCTTTTGGTGGTGCATCGCTTGTACCTGAGCGTGCAACTTTAGTCAGTCATCGTGTCCGCCATCTGGGTGAGACACGTTGGCAGTGGGGGCCTTAGCTGTAATATTGTTTCAGCTTTGGTGTTCCATGGTCGAGCTAATTCTTCCACGGTTAGGTATTCTAGGTAGTAGCCTTTGTTCCCCGTCTTTGCTCTAACGCGGTAGGGCCCTTTCCAGTTTGCGGCGAGCTTGCCCTCTCAGGAGTCTTTGTGATTCCTTCTCAGAACGAGGCTGCCCACTTGGAAATCTCGTCGTATGACCTTGGAGTTATGCCTAATCATTATTTTCTACTTGAGTGAGGCTTCGCGGTGGGCCGCCCCTGTCCAGACCTCTTCGACAAGGTTGAGTTCTTCCCTCAATGCCTCGCTATTTTTTTCTTCGTCCAAAGGAGCCTCAGTTCGTCTGGTTGGCACGTGGGTTTCAATGGGGATCATTGCCTCTGTCTCGTATGCTAGGCGAAAGAGGGATTCCCCAGTTGACGAATGAGGTGTAGTGTGATAGGCCCAGAGCATGTTGTGTAGCTCCTCGACCCATTGCCTTTTTATTTCGTCTAGTATTTGTTTGAGACCCCGTAGGATTACTTTGTTTACTGCTTCGGCTTGCCCGTAAGTATGAGGATGCTCTACAGATGCAAAGTGTTTTTTAGTTCCAAGTTGAGCGATGGACTCCTGGAACTTCTTGTCTGTGAACTGTCTCCTGTTGTCTGTGACGATCGCTTGAGGAACACTAAAACAGACAAGGATTTTTCTTTTATAGAAACGAAGTATGTTGTGGTCAGTTATTTTGGCCAGGGATTCAGCTTCTATCCACTCGATGAAGTAATCTATGCCCACTATTAGGTACTTAATTTTGTTGGAGCCTACGACGAAAGGTCCTAGGATGTCCAGGCCCCACCAGGAAAAGGGCCACAGGGAAGACATCACCTTGAGCTCGTTGGGTGGTGCCAAGAGCATGTCCCCGTGTCGTTGGCATTTGTCTCATTTCTTCATATGTTCTTTCGCGTCATTTTGCATGGTTGTCCAGTAGTAACCTGCTCGCAGAGCTTTCCTTGTGAGGGACCTCCCACCTAGGTGATGAGCGTTGATCCCTTTGTGGAACTCACATAGGACGTGGGCCACCATCTCCTCATCGATGCACTTGAGGAGTGGTATGGAAAATCCTCGTCAGCATATTTTGTTCTCGAACAGGACATAGAAGCGCGACCTCCGCCTTACTATGCTGGCCTCCTTTGGATCAGATGGTATCTCGTTTCTAGTGAGGTAGTTGTATACTGGAGTCATCCAGCAGTGGTCGTCGCTGATGACGTACATGTCGAGTGTCAGGGACGCTCTCTCGATGCTAAGTCGTGGGAGTATCTTCTGGATGACGAATTTGTTTCCCCCTTTCTTCTTTGTGCTGGCTAGTTTTGACAGGATGTCAGCTTGGACATTGTGTTCGCGGGGAACGCGTTTTACTTCCACAGAGGAGAACATTGCCATCTTCTCATTGACCAGGGTCAAGTATTTAAATAAGTTATCGTTCTTGACCTGGTACTCTCCCCAGACTTGGAGGACCACTAGCTAAGAGTCGGTGCAGATGACAACTTTGTTTGCTCCCAAATCTTCGGCGAGGCGTAGACCAGCCAAGAAGGCTTCGTATTCAGCTTGGTTGTTGGAGGTTGAGAAGGATAGCGTGAGTGAGACGTCGATGAGGATTCCTTCCTCGTTCTCTAAGATGACACCTGCTTCGCTGCCCTTCGAGCTGGAGGCCCCATCAACAAATATGACCCACCTGTAGGCACCCTTATTGGGCTAGATGGGCAAAATCATTTCTGCTACGAAGTCAGCTAGTGCTTGAGCCTTTAGAGCCTTTATTCTCTCGTACCGGATGTCAAACTTGGACAGCTCTAGTGACCATCTGAGCATCCTTCCGACCATGTTTGGGCGGCCCAGTAGTTACTTTATTGGCTGGTTCGTGCGTACCACAATAGTGTGGGCCAGAAAATAGTGCCTTAGTCTCCTTGTAGCGTTGATAAGGGCGAGAGCCATCTTTTCTATCTGTTGATACCGTAATTCTGGCCCTTGCAGTGCCTTGCTTGTGAAATAGATGGGCTTTTGCCCCTCATGGGTTTCACGGATGAGGGTTATGCTCACAACCTCGATTGCAACGACGAGATAGAGAAAAAGGGTTTCCCCATTTTCTGGTCGGAAGAGGACTGGAGGTGCAGGTAGGGCTTGCTTTAAGTGGAGGAGAGCTTTGTCAAATTCTTCTGTCCATTTGAATGTGGATTCCTTACTGAGGAATTTTAAAAAGGGGAGGGCGCGCTGGGCAGATTTGACCACGAAGTGGGAAAGTGATGCGAGCATCCCGTTGAAGGACTGGATAAAAAATTTTGAGTTCGGCATGGGGAAATCAGAGAAGGCCCTGCATTTCTCGGGGTTAGCTTCAATTCCTTGTTTGGTTTCATAGAAATCTAGAAACTTGCCTGCTCATACTCCAAACGCGCACTTCTCCGGGTTAAAGGGCATCCTGTACCTCCTGGCCTGCTCGAAAACCTTCCTCAAGTGGGCCGTGTGATCGAATTCGTCGTGGGACTTCGCAATCATGTCGTCCATATAGACTTCAAGCATGTCCCCAATTTCTCCTCGGAAAACCTTGTTCATCATTATTTGGTAGGTAGCGCCGATATTCTTCAGGCCGAGGGTATTACGTTTTAAGAATAGTTTCTCGATTCGGTCATGAAGGTCATTTACTTCTTGTCGCTTTTTGGCATGGGTATTTGGTTGTAGCCTGAATAGGTGTCCATGAAAGATATCAATTTAAAACCGATAGAATTATCAACTAGTTTATCTATGTTGGGGAGGGGTATGCGTCTTTAGGGCATGCCATGTTAAGATCGGTATAATCAACGCACATGCACCATTTTCCATTATTCTTTTTAACGAGTACAACATTTGACAGCCAAGTGGACTACTTGGCCTCTGATATAAAATTTTCCTTTAAGAGGCCTTTTACTGCTTGATCGGCAGCCACCGTTTCCTCCGTGGACTGTTGTCATCTATGTTGGGCAACAACTCTGACGGCGGGGTCGATGGTGAGGTGGTGATAGGCCACCTCAGGGTCCAGTCCAGGCATCTTCGCGGCGCTCCACACAAATAAGTCTGCATTCTCTTGAAGACATGCTCTTAGTTATTTCCTCGCTAGCTCGAGGAGAGTGGCTCCAATCTTCACTCCCTGCCAGGGGTCGTTGCCAAGTGGGACAAGCTCGAATTCTCCATTTGGGATGGGGCGCATTGGAGGTGTTCGAAGCTCGACTTCGCTGCTACCAGAAGGGGTGCTCGAAGGTGACTGGACTTCCTTTCCCTTTTCCCTTTGAGTTTTCTAATCGTCTTCAGAGAAGCGGTTGTCGAGGTCAATGGAATCGACGCGAGGGAGCGGATTTGCTTCATTAGAGCTGCTGGGAAGAGGTGACTGGGCAGGAGTCTTTGGTCTGGCGGCGATAGCGTTTAGTCCTTTTGACGCTACATCAAAACATCTCCTTGAGGCTTCTATGTCCTCGTGTAGAGTTGTGACGAGGCCTTTGGAGGTGTAATATTTCATCTTCAAGTGTACCATTGAAGGTACGACCACCAGTTCGGCTAGAGTTGGTCGACTGAAGATGCACTGGTATAGTAACGGGTAATCTATTACAAGGAATTGTACTTTGATTGATCTGGCCGTCTCTTAGAATCTGAAGGTAACGATTAGCTCAACATAACCCCCAAGGCTTTCTCACTGTGTTCGCACGTGATTTTTGCACGGACAACCTCTGACCTTCCTCCGCGAGTTTGCTTGCGAGACCGGCCAAACTAGTCCCAGGACAATTGATTTTTGGGTGGATCGTTTCACTTGGGTTATGGTGCACCTTGATGGTTATGTACCTTGTGGTGTGTGTAAGTTTAAACTCTAAGCAAATAAAGTTTGACAAAGATAAAGCAAAGGCTGAAACAGAAACGTTAAAGAGATTCTTGAAACAATGGTACTTCAAATAACATAAATACTTGGTAAACTTAACGTAAAAATGAAAAAGACAACTGGACGTATCCGTACATTTTGGAATGACAAAGTAAACTCTTTTCTCTCTAGTGCGGTACTCAGAGTGTTTTTCTTCCAATAATTACAAAAGACGCCCCTTTATTCCTTAGAAAACCTTGCTTTATATAGACATAGAAATAACTGCCAAAAGGCTTCAGGATGCGCCATGTGTCATCCCACGTCTCTGGAAAACTTCCTTCACGTTCCTCTTTTCAAAATGATTTCCCGCCAGGCCTTGGCTCCTCTCATCGAGAACACCCTTGTGGGTTTCCTTCTTTGGGTCGATCGACGCAGGGACCTGTCGACCCAACCACCTCATGGTGTCGATTCATGGCGTGATGCTGCCAAGTTTTGCTGCTGTCGGCCCTTGGTTTTTATGCAAGGAGTTCGTCAGTCTTCACTCTTCCTTCCCCTAGCTTTTGTCGAGGTCGACGCTTCTGGTTGGCTAATTTTCAGCCAACAAGATGCCCCACCAAAACCCAAGCTTCGACGGAGATTTCTGTCGATTGAGAGGCTTGGTGTTTTTTGAGGTATCCAGTATTTTGTTTTCGTCATCATGGCCTTTCTGCCGAAGAATCCACGTGTCAGTCGCCTCCTGACGTGATGATGACACCTTTCTGCGTCACAATTTCCGATAATTCCCATCATTCTTTTCCACTTCCCCACGTCAGTAACCACTTCCACTCATTACTTCCCCCTCGAGTGGGTAATCGAAAAGCCCCTTACCTTTCGTCTTCTATATTAATATTTAGTAGAAATAACCCCATGAGTTCTTACTTTAGAACTTTTCTCTTCAGCATTTGTTTTGCGCTCCTTCTTCTTCAGCTACCATAATCACACCAGTTTTTTCAAAAACTCCAACATTTTCAATGGAATCTCCTTCTTCTCAGACTCAAACTGTCGGCAACAACCCCATTACCTTCGTTCTGTCAGAGGCTGATGCTCACCAACCACTTCCAAACCCCACTTCTGCTAATGAAACTGTTGTAGCAGCTTAGAAAAAATAGATGATTATCCCCTTTGGGGTGGCTGACAAATTTCATGCATTTCACGGTCCTTACCCTCTAGGCAAGCCCAGCCATGAAGCCATGCAACCATCCTTTCCTGGCTTTCCTGCAGCCATGCCTTCAACCTTCTGCAAAGGTGGAAAACTTGATTTGAAATTTATGGCGTCGAAAGCTAGGGTATTTTGTTCGATGCCCACCCCTGGTAACAAGGACTATATGGCCTGGCTGAACAAGGTTCAAACACAAACGTCAGGCCCGATGGAAAAAATTTGGCATCTTCGACGTCATCCAGGTGTCGAGGAATGCTCAAAGGATCAACCTCTGCCTTCTTTTGGTATCCATGTTCTTTTGGGAGGGTTTGACAAACACCTTCCAATTACCCTGTCGGATGTTGTCACCCACTCTCTTCAACGTGGTGGCTATCACCGGTCTCTCTCCAGTGGGCGAAACGTTTGATTCTGCCATTGAGACAGAAGCCTCTTTCGATTTTGATCGTGTCGGTTTTCAGAATTTTATCGAAGACCACCACGATACCGACTCTGTCGAGGTACCGGACAAAGAACACATTGCCTTCCTGACTTTGTGGCTCTCGTATTACCTCTTCTGCCCAGGTTCTTTGCAGATACAAAGAGTTACATCAACCTGGCTATTCAAATACATGAGGGTCGATAGGTGGCCCTGGGAAAGCTTCTTCTAGCCTCTCTGTATCACTCTGTGGGACTGGCGTCTTTGAAGATTGCCCATCTGTACGACATCGTTAAAGCCCTGAACGTGTCGGGGCCCATGTGGCTGCTACAACACTGGCTAAACGCCACTTTTGAACACCAATTAGGCTATCTAGTGTCGGCCAAGATGCAACTTCTGATCGATGACCGATCGGTGGAGGGGGTTCGTCTTGCTCTTATGACTACGCAGGAGACTCCCAACAAAACCCTTTTTATGAAATATCTTATGATGTTTGTCGACGCAAATGTCTTCGTTCCTGGGATGGCCCCTTTTGCCCATCGAAAGTTTGGGCCGACTTGGTTCTGGAACTCTTTCCCTGGTACTTCCCTCAAGACTGCTGCCGTATCTAACTCCATCTGGAGGGCTTTCCTAACCCCGACGATGTTGTCGTTTCGTATCGACTCGAGCAACACTAGGTATGGGTTTATGGACTATCAGCCCAATTTGGTGGCACGACAATTTGGCCTGAGCCAGATGTTGCCAAAGCCACTGGTTCAGCATCGTGATGACGTCATGTGGGTTGGTCGAAAGCTTAACCAGACAGGTCATAAAAATTGCCTTAAGTTTGCCCAGTCGGCTAAACACTTGGAGTTGTCTGTGTTCCGTTACAAGCCCTCTTTTTTCTCCACTGAAAGCTTCAATGTCTAGTGGTCAGAGTATCAAGTGCAGCACTTTGACCACGACCTTTTCTTGAAAAACGTGTTCGACGCTTTTGCTGCCCTCTCTAGCGAAGCTCTTGGCCCAGCAGCACCCTTGGTGGATGCTTAAAAAAGGGTAAGCTCATTCCTCTTTATCTTTATCTGAGTTTTTGGTATTGTTTTCTAACTGTTTCCTGTTGTTTCCCAGGGGAAGAAGACGGTCCCTCCTGTGGGGTCGACTTCGACCCAACCAACCAAAAAACAAAAAATTATTGATGTGTAGGTATGGCTTGTTTCCTTTGTTTTCTGTCGCGCTTGCCCTTCTCGATCGACTTATTTGGATTGTTTCACCCAGGATTCTGAGCAACACATTATTCCCGACGTGGTGGTGTCGGATGAGAGTACCTGTTCTCGAGTTTTTCCCTCTGAACCATCGAACTCTCCCCCGTTGGATACGTATTGACTGTAGGTGAATTTCTGCTGCAAAAACGACGTCATGTCTAAACACCAAACAGAACAGTGATGATCTGGTAGATTCTTTTGGCGATGTTCGACATGCCCATAATACCTGATCTAACATCTGGTGCCAATTCTTAGGTTTTTCAGATATGTGCTTCTTAATAAGCCCAATTATTACCTTGTTATCCGCTTCAACCTGACCGTTCGCCTAGGCGTAATAAGGGGTCAAAGTAACCAGCTTAAATCCTTCGTCTACTGCGAACTGCTGCATTTTCTGGCCAACGAATACTGATCCTTGATCCGTAGTGATCGTTTCAAGAGTACCGAACCTGTACAATATGTGTTTCTTAATGAAGTTGATGACAGCTTCTTGGTCTACTTTTGACAATGGTATGGCCTCAATCCACTTCGTAAAATAATCAATTTCGACAAGGATAAACTTATGTTTCCTCGAGGACATTGGTCAAATCTCTCTGATTATGTCTAGAGCCCACCCTCGAAAAGGCCATGTCTTGACCACTGCATGTAGTTCGTCATCCGGTACTCGTTGTATGTCGGCATGCTTTTGGAACTCCTGGCAGCCCTTTGCGAAGTCTATGTAATATTTGAGCATCTTTTGTCAATACACTCCCTGTCAGAACAGTACCCACCTCATCTTTTGGCTGACTTGGTGGGCTCCGCATGCCCCACCATGCACTTCTGATATTGCCAAATATGCGTCTCCTTCTCCTAAACACCTGAGCAACACTCTCTCGGGTGTTTTCTTGAACAGTTTATTCCCCATTAGGACGTAACTCAAAGCTTGGTATTTGATCTTTCTATTGGTAGCCGCTGATGGCTCCTTTAAATACTTGACTAAAGGCCTTCACCAATCTATCGGAGACAATCTTTCCACTACAAGGATCATGCCATTTCTTCTACTGCCGTCTCCTATCCCCGTCAGGCCGTTACTTCCATCAGCTTCCTGTTCCCTAAACGAATTGTCCATCAGCTTGCATTTGACTTTGATGAGTGCTCTCAGTTTCTTTTCTGACACTTTATATCTAGAGGTGATTTGTGCCAACTCATTGGCCTCCTGGTTGTCTACTCTGGGTACGTGTGTAATGCTGACCACTTCAAATTGTTCCAACAAATCTTTTGCAGTCGCGAGGCACCTTACCAGATGCTCTTTGACACACTTGTATTCTTTGGTGAGTTGCTTGATAGCCAGTTCAAAGTCTCCCTTAATGTTGACACTCTTGGCACCCAGTCCTCTGAGGACTTTCAGGCCTGCGATCAAAGCTTCGTATTCTGCCTCGTTGTTTGAGCACCTTCCTTCGACCCCACATTTGAACTTGGTTGGATGCCCTCGAGGAGAAATGATTAGAACGCCTATTTCGACTTCATATCTGTGACTTTATTTGTCGAAGTACAATTTCCACGGATCAGTGCTAATCAAGCAAAGTGGTTGTCCTGTCACAGCGTGGTCGACTATGAAGTCCACCACTATATGTCCCTTCATCGCCCTTAAAGGGATGTAGGCAAGGGAAAACTCTGTGAGTTCCAAGGCCCACTTTCCCACTCGACTGTGTAAAATAGGTTTTGACAACATGTATTTGATAACATCGAAATGTGATGGAACGTGAACTTCGACGGGCCTAATATATTGTTTCAATTTAATACATCAAAAATACAAACATAGGCATAACTTTTCAATCATGGAATACCTAATTTCAGCATCTACTAACATTCGACTAAGGTAATAAATGGGTCTTTCGACACCATCATCATCCTCCTGGGCTAACATGCTTCCTATCATTGTGTTGGACGCTGCGATGTATAACTTCATGTTTTTATTCGGATCCGGTGGCAGCAACACGGGAGGCTTTGTGAGATATTCTTTGATTGCATCAAAAGCCTCTTGTTTCTCTTGTCCCCAATGGAACTCACTTTCCTTCTTGACCTTCAACAGTGGCGAGAATGCTTTTGTCCTGCCACTTAGATTCGATATGAATCTTTGCAAGAAGTTCACCTTCCCAAGCAGGGACTGGAGCTGCTTTTTCATTGCCGGGGGTTCGAGGTCTCGAATTGCTTTTGTCTTATTGTGATTTATTTTGATACCCTTCTTGTGCACTACAAACCCCAAAAAATCCCCTGCATGTACGCAAAAAAGCACATTTTAGTGGATTCATTTTCAATCCATATTACCATCATTCTTTCGAATGATCGTCGAAGGTGATCCAAATGCTCGTCCTTCAACGATAATTTTATGACTATGTCGTCAATATATACCTTCATGAGCTGTTCGATAAAGTCATGAAAAATAGCATTCATGGCTCTTTGGTATGTTTCCCCAACGTTCTTCAAACCGAACAACATGACAACCCATTCGTAAGTCCCCAAAGCCCCTAGGCAGTGGAACACTATTTTAGGGACATCTTCTTCAGCTATGAAAATATGGTTGTATCCAGAATATTCGTTGAGCATGCTCAGATACTCGAAACCGGCGGCCAAATTGACTAGCATCTCTGCTACAGGCATGGAATATTCGTCCTTAGAGGTGGCACTATTCAAGTCTCTGAAGTCGATGCAGACTCTCAGAGTTCCATTTTTCTTGACGACTGGGACTATGTTCGCTAACCATTCGACATATCTTGCGTGCAAATGAAACGACTTTGCAGTAACCTCATGATCTCCCTTTTGATTTTGTGTGTCACTTCTGGGGTGAATCTACGTGGCTGCTGCTTGACTGGTTTCTTGCCTGGTTGAATGGACAGGCGATGCTCTACCACTTCCCGACTTACCCCTGACATCTTGTCGTAATCCCATGTGACGCAATCTTTGTACTCCCTTAATATCTGGATTAGGTTGGCTCTCATCCTCGAGCCGATCTTTGTACTCACGTACGTGGGTCTATTGATGGTCCCTTCCCTTAGGTGGTCTTGCGCTTGGATTTTCTGTACATCGAAGGTTGGGTTCCTTTCGAACCCCAAAGGCTCGTCGTCGTAGATACAGTTGAGCCTCCAGCTTTCTGAAGCTGTTGTCTGACCTTGATGTCCATTTATACACGTGTCTTTAGCGGTATCTCCATATTTCTCTTTTTCGAGTGCCGCTTTTATTTTGTTTTCAGCCACGTAGGCCGAAATTCGATTCAGACTTTCTAATTCAATAGCCATCTTCATTTATGGGAGGCAACCCCGTTGGTGGACAACTTCGTGACGATTCCACTGAGGGATCAGTTGAATCTCAGACGAAATCATGATCTGGGTCCAAATTGAGGGTACGTCCGATATTGGCGGAGGTATAGGAGCTCGATTCGTCATCACAAGGCGCCACATTTGCCAAGTGTTGATCGAAAGATCTTTTCATCCCTTTGGTTTCCCCGATTCTGTAATAACTATGATCGGCTTCCATATTTTCTATGATGTCGTCCTTTTGCTAGATAGTTAACCTTTGGTGCATTGTCGAGGGGACCGTTCCGACTCCATGAATCCATTCCCTTCCTTATAGAAGGTTAAAGTTTACCTTGGAATTTAGGACCATGAAGAGCGTTGACCTTGTGGTAGTTCCAACGGCTAATTTGACTTGGACTACTCCCAGAATATTGTTGGTTTTGCCTTCATAATTGGACAGAACCATATTGTGTTGCTTGAGGTCGGCTTCCATCTTGCTGATTCTTCGGAATGAAGTATGGGGCATTGAATTGATCGCCGCCCCACCGCCTACAAAAACTTTATTTATCGCCACGTCGTCGATCTTCGCCTTTATGAATAATGGTTCTAAGTGGTACATCATCCTTGGGTTGGGTCTCTCAAACATTGCAGTTCTTTCCTCCACTACACCATTGTTCATTACGTAGTAACATAGTAGCTTGTCCTCTGTAGCCTCGTCTTTTACTTGCTCCTCGAGGCCATCAGTAGCCTCGATCATCATGCAGTCTGCCACTTCAGAGTACAATGCTTCCTCCGCTTTTAGAGGGTTCGCATCCACTTGCATCTTTGGTCTTTCACCAAACTACAACCTTCCTTCCTTCAACGTCTTCTGCACCAAATCCATGAAAAGAACACACTGAGCAGTTTTATGACCAAGAAAGTTATGATATTTACAAAATCTCCTCTTTTTCTTTTTTTCTAGAGGGGGGTCTTTTGTGTAACACCCCATTTCTATACCCCCAATTAATCAAATAAATCATTTAGGCACGTATTAAAAATCCATCAGAGTATAATTAAAACACGATTTAAAAGAGGTCTGCCACATCATACTTGAATTCAAAACATACAACACCTGCTCGATAAAGATATTCATCAGTGGGGTAACATTCAACAGAGGAACTTAGTCCTTACACCCACATTTCAATATTTAGAATAAAAGCGGAAACATCTAAACATTTATAATCATCAAACATATATACATATATATCATTCAGTTCAATTCACAATATAATTCATGTTTTAATAAACATTTCACAACAAGATACATGTACAATGTATCACAAAAGAATCATATGTCCTAGCTACCCGATTCTACATATCAGAGCTGACCGACAAAAGAATGAAGACACGCTTCACAAAAAGACCTCCAGCATACCTACTTTGCAATGCCTCATAGAGCATCATAAAACAACAGAAGGGTGAGAAATATTATCATAATAATCAATGCATATAATTATATATATATATATATATATATATATATATATATATATATATATATATATATATATATATATATATATATATATATATATATATATATATATATATATATATATATATATATATATATATATATACACACACACACACACACACACACACACACACACACACACACACACACACACACACACACACACACACACACACACACACACACACACACACACACACACACACACACACACACACACACACACACACACACACACACACACACACACACACACACACAGAGATATATATATATATATATATATATATATATATATATATATATATATATATATATATATATATATATATATATATATATATATATATATACACACACACACACACACACACACAAGCATATAATATACATATTCTACATTCTCGCCACAATTCATCAATTCATCATAACTCATCATATATATCACCATATATATGTATAAACAAATATGGAATAATCACCAAGCATATTCATCATGCACACATCCATAATTCTCATCATTCCACATAAACATACACATATGCATACATTCACACAACATTTATATCCATGCCATGTGACTCAATGCAATTCATGCCATGTGGTACCAATACTTGTTATTATTTTTCGGTTTTTACATTTAAACCGGGTCCGTCCCCTAGACCAATAACAAACAAAAGCCCGTCCTCTAAGCTTTCAAACCCACCCTTCTAGGTTTGGGACAAGTCACTAGTCTCCACGAAACTATCAAGCATTGCCTCTTGACAACAAATGATGCGTATGCAATCAACAACAAATGCACTTAAAACCGTTCCCGCATCTGAATCCCATGCATTATCAAATAATTCATCACACGAGAATTATATCATGATTGCACACACGACACATTTCATCAAAGTATTCATACTTTCAACATCATCACTACATTCATCAAGTAGTATACAAGAATCAAATAGATTCATTCACAAATACAATCGCGTACAATTAATATGCACTCACAACATCGTGCCAACGACAACAAACTCTATCACAATCATTCATACACTTTTAAATCAATTTAAACAATGTATATTTTCCAAAAGGCCACATTTCAAATTCAATTCCACAATCTAGGATTCACGCCATACGGCTACCCACAGCATAACATATCACATCATACAACTATGCATTCAGAAAGATCAACCATAATCGGGCCAAACAATCAACATTGGATGGAAACACAACAAGAAAATCAAACACTGTTACGCTCGCTGGACCACTCGCCTAGCGAGGTCATAGCGAACACTAGATGCTGGTTCGCCTAGCGAACAAGCTCGCGAAGACAAACAAAAGCTACTGGAAGGATTCGCTACTGGCTCGATGGGGCCTCGCCTAGTGAACAACTCGCTACATTACTCGCTACTAGCGAAAGGATCATTTCCATTCTGCCCAAGTCTAGGGACGTTCGCTGGAAGCTCGCTACCAGCTCGCTTAGCGAATACTCGCCACCCTGCTCGCCTAGCGAACATGCTATCGAGCGTCTGCGTACTCCAAAGCCCCAACTGTCCAAAAACCTCAGAAACTCTCGAAATCACCTGATTCAATTCCAACAAGTTCTAGTAGTCTTAGCCTAACATTCCTCGACTAAACTACACTATTTAATCCAACTTCTAACCGTTCAATCATCGATTTCTATCGATTAAACGCATTTTGACCTAAAATGGAAAAATGGGGAAAACATCCAACAATCCAAACACACACATACATAATCATATACATTGGTAAGATAATAAGATTTCACACCCTTACCCGATTAATCGAACTTTAAGAGTTGTTCTTGATGATTCCAAGCTTTTCCTCTATTTTCTCCTCTTCTCTCTTCTTCCTTCTTTCTTTCTCTTCTTTTTCCTTTCTCTTTATTTCTATCCTTTTCTTTTCTCTTTTCCACTTATATCTCTTCTATTCTATTTCTCTCCAAATATCTACTAATCTATTTCTCACAAAATATCTCAACTTATCATTAAATCTTTAATGTCTAAAATACCCTCCAATCTATTTTCCCGAAAACTCTCAAAATCGGTAAAATAGCATAATATGAAAACATAACATATTAAGACATAAATTTCATAATTAAAATATTAAACACCAAAATAAATCAAAAGACTCAACAAAATTGGGAAATCAGAATCGGGGCGTTACATTTTGTCCCAATCGGGACGATATTTGACCATTATTAACTAATACATCAAATATCTCATCACACTTGGATACATCGAAAGAATATGTTTTTGTGACATATTTGTCCGTTTTCTCCGTATCGAGCAGATTCTTTCCGTTCGACGGCTTCAGGACCCTACACGTGTATGGAGGTCCAGTTGTTAGTTCAGCCACATTGACGGTGTTTTATTTGACAAATTCCACATTGTCTGATGAATATCCGACGGTAGTCACAAATGCCACCTTTTCTTTCTTACGATATCGACTAGTCTGTGATTTCTCGCTCCTCAATCGTTCGACCTGTCGGACGCGATCGGCCAGTTGTGCCATATCTCTTAACTATTGTGTATCTAGCTTCTTTCAAATGAAATAATCTAATCCCCCCGTGGCCATTTCGACCAATTCGTGTTCAGGGACTTGGGTAAAGCATTGCGCCTTTAATAGTCTGAACCCGTTCAAATATTGGTATACGGACTCCACTGCTTTCTATTTTACGTTAGCTAATTCTTTTAAACTGATCTTTGATTGTCTAGTGTAAAATTGTTCGTGGAACAACCTTTCCAGCTGTGTCCATGTGTGGACCGACTAAGGGGGCAATGAAGTGAACCACGTGAACGCATTTTTTATGAGGGAACCAGGAAAATATTTCATTTTCAAATCCTCGTTATTCGCTATGTCCCCAGTCTCAGTCTGATACCTAGCCACATGTTCGACAGTGGATTCCTCTGTTTCACCAGCAAATTTAGTGAATTTTGGGACCTTCTAGCCTCTTGATAGTTTCGTATATAACACAAAATCCGGAAAAGGGGACGTGTAGGCGGACCGTCGAAGGCTAGGGTTCGCACTATTTCGAACCATGATGCGCTCGACCATGGCCTCTAGAGTAGCTTCGCCTCCAAGATTCTCGTTTCTAACTTGTTTGACTACGTGGTCTGGGTCTTGGTCCCTGTGAACCATTACTATGGGAGGTCCCCTACATTACTAGGTGCTCCTAAGAAGTCCCCTATTTCGGTCATCTGAGTTGCCAATTGTTGGTAACTTTGGGTCGAATCTTGTATTAAGGGCCTTAGAATGATGCCCATTTGTTGGGTCAACATATGTACCATCTCGTGATTACTTTCGTCCATCTGCTGGCGCATGACCGCGACAGAGCTAGTGGTGAAGGTTGGTACCGTTGTGGGGAGTGACCCAAAACCTGGTGGCCTTCCCCTTGTTGGGTTAACGGGCCCAGGATTCGATATGGTGAGAACGCTGAAGATGAATTCGCTCCCACGCCTAATCCATCATAACGCCAACTGGACATGAATTCTGGTGGCATCCCTAAGTGTTGGAGTGCTGACATATTAAAACTGGGCAACGGTTGCCCATCGAATCTTGTCGTAATGGGCCTTTCCTCGGCTCGACTTGGGGTCGTGAATGGTGTGGTGCCAGCGGTCGAAGTGACTGTTGTCATGGATCCTGTGTCTAGGGTCGCTCCTGGCGAGGAAACCGGGTTTCCCTACAAAGATGTTTCTTCGTTTTGTCGCGGTGTCACCATCTCTCTGTTGCGTAACTCCATACACCTAAACCTGCAGGTCCCACCAGGTGTGCCAATTTGTTCACACGTGATTTTCGCGCGGACAACCTTTGACATCTCCCCTGGGAAGTCGAGGAAGCTTTTCACATTAGTCTCTTTATCTAAGAGGACATATTTTACATATCAACCGGCCTACATCTCTTCTGAAGATCCCCGGTGAAGTCTTACAGCCTCCGTTACATTACAAATTACAATCCGCAAAGTTTTACATCTACATCAACAATTACATCTACAAACTACAATGATTCTACAAACTACAAATCTACAATCCCCTGTGAAGATGCTCTCACGAGTTTTCATCACTTTAGGCAGAACTGAGACCCGTTCATGGTACCCAGACCATGAGGCGTGGGGTGGTTATTTCAGAACTGAGACCCGTTCATGGTACCCAGACCATGAGGCGTGGGGAGGTTATTTCAGAACTGAGACCCGTTCATGGTACCCAGACCATGAGGCGTGGGGAGGTCTACACATTTTACTATTCTCAATTGGTTTACTCAATTAAGAAGCTGAATTATGTCTCAATCAAGAAATTCATTTGGATTATTACCGACCACCATATTTTGGTAGTAAGTCTATCCTTCGATCATAAATTTCTCACTTGTTGCTTAAATCATCATGTTCTTGGTGTATGTGCTACACTTTTATACGTTGGAGATTCCCCATTGCTGGTTGCCTCCTGTCCCGTTGAGTCTATTGCTCCTTAGTTTCTGGTGTGTTGTGTTCACTCCATCCCCTGTGACACCTTTTCCTCATAGGACCGTCTTGTCTTGCATTCTCATGTCGTTGCGTATCATTTGCATTCGGTGGTTTCTTAGGGCCAAAAATTCGTGCAATGTTTGTATTTAAGTCTCTCCTATCCTGTCGAGATGAGGATTTCAATCTCCATATCTCCGGATAGAAGAAACTTAAATAGGGGCATCTGTCACACCCTAATTTTTGACTTTAAGATCCCACCTCCTTCGTGCATTTTCTTGCCTTATTTGACTTTATATTTCATATTTATGTTTTGCGACTAACCAATTTGCGCAGATGCAGTAATGTCTGGGTAGATAATTACACAGAAGCATCCTAGGGATGTGACTATCACATTTGGGTTTATAGTTCACTTTTTTTAAAAGACCAAGCTTAATCCAAGAGGATCTTCCACGTGAATAAGTCTGCCAGATTCAATTCAAATTCAGAGTGTACCAACCGTTCCCAAGACTCAATTTGCAAGAACTCGATGAGGATAGACGTTTGCGTCAAGGAAATCTACTCCACGACATTTGAAAACGTTGCTACATCAACTTAATTTGGTTAAAGTTAACTCCACGAGTCAATCTCCTCACTTCACATTCAGATCCTATTAAGAAGCCAAAGGACCTCAAATTACGATAGTGTATAAGTCCTTAGGGCTCAAGGCCCGTTATACCCCAAGGCCCATGTTGCGGTGAAAATTTGATGTCAAGCTATTAATTAACTTGAACCTTATTTCTTTTACAACCAATCTTTAATTTATCCAAAGAAAAGGTCTAAAGAAAGAAAACCCTTTTTCGCGATGTAAAACAACGCTAAGAGATTCGGGGATCGGGGGTTAATTATATCTAGGGAAGGTATTAGCACCCTAAATATCTGTAGTACTCTACAGGAACCTTTTGTTTGATTGCTTGCTAAGTGTGAAATATGTTATGGTTAAGGGATAAGATAAAAATAAATAAAGTCCTAAGTGGTTTCCTAAGTTTGCTCGCAAAGACATCGCATCTTCTGCCTACGTATCCTGACTAGGATAGAATCAGAGCAATCGTAGTTCGCCTCACAAGGGAAAAAAACACTTGATGACGATCAAGGTTCAAATGGGAACAAACATGATAATGTTTGTGTGGAGTTTGACGAAACTCCTTATTCTAAGTTGTAAAAAGGGGAAAGTAAGAGATCATGACGGTGATTCTTACACAGAGTTGACGAACTCTTTCCTAGGGTTCTAGTTGAAGAACGCTCCTAGTACGGGTGGGTCTTTTAGACTTTAAGTGAAGTCTAGGGTTTCTATTCTAAGGTTGAAAATGACTTAACAAAGTCAAGGGTGTGATTGAATAAGTTATCCATGACATCGAGGGTCAAGTGGACAGACCTTCCTTTGGAGGGAGACTGGGGAAATAATCAGGTGAAAGCTAACGAGCTTCATCATTTTGGGAGAAAAGAAAATAAATTCTAAACAAGATAAAAATCAAGATAAAGCATATTCATGGTGACAACCAAGTACACAATGAGAGATGGTAAAAATGAAACATGAAGGTAACAATTAACAGATGAAATAATCGACACTGTGACAACAGTTTGCATTTAATGAAAATCAACAGATAAAAATGGTAACAACCAAGAAATAAATCCTAGCATGTTAACTTTCATGTATAGGCATGGATTCAAACAAGTGTCAAGAAAAATATTGAAAGGAACCACATAAACATTCATCTGCAATTACATGAACGATCGCGAAAACGCGCACACTTATACATAAACAAACTTAGTTATTAAATATGCAAACATGAAAAATAAAAACATGGCGTGAAAGTACACATTAATACAAGCACAGCGGAAAAAGAACGGACGAAAAACGATGAAAAACGAGTGAGATACGAATTTTCGAAGTTTACACTAAAAATCACAAAAATGGATAAAAGAGTTGCCCTCCTCAGGGGTCGAACTCAGGAACAAGGGGTGAAAGGCGTATGGTCATACCACTGGGGTGGCTATACATCCATTGATGAAGCCACCCCTAATTAATTATAAGGGTAACTTAACACTATGGCTGGGCAGGAAAACATAAACCGAGCATTTACGTTTTGTACCATATCTCCCTAACCGCTTATCCTTTTTTCACAAACTTTATATGGATTTGGGGTAGAATCACACAAGGAATCTAATGGTGGTCTTAGTTTTTCCAAATTCTCATCCTACTGTAAAACCCGATAGTAGGTACCTTTTAAACTCAAAAATGCATTTCCACATGTGCAGCCTCAAACAACCATATTCAAACTATGTCAACTATGCATACACCTCAGATAAATGGTAATGAATGAATTTGAATCAATTTTGGGATTAAAACTGAACTGTTATGGAAAAGTTATGTACAAGTTGCAAAAAGTGACATGAGTGATACATGGTTTGAAACATTTCAGTTTTAGGGCAATCATTGTCTACAACAAACTTTCATACATCTACAATTCAAGTTAATGAGTGAGTTTGTTCAAAGATTAGGGGGCTGTGTTGTCAGTGTAAAGCTTAGGTGTTCAAAATGCCTTTTTGGTGTGGGAAATGCATTTTCAGTGTGAATTGGTGTTTCAAGCAGTTTCAGCCTCATGTGATCATGCAAACACATTATAATTGATGAGTATGAGATGTTAGATCAAGCATTTTAATGCAAAGCAAACTGATGCAAAAAATGATATGTGATATGTCACTTTGTGAAGAAATGAGCATTTGAAGAGTGAGATTTCATGACAGTATGTTCTAGTGCAAAATAATCATGCCAACATCTTAGAAATGGTTAATATGAAGTGTGTGTGGTGTGGTTTGAATGAAAAAGAAGTTTATGCAAAAGGTAGCACCTGAGTTGCATTGTGTGTTTGTGAAAAATGCATTTTGAGTGACAGATCTCATGCCAGCCAGTTTTTGGAGTAGAAACTTATGTCAACAGTTTTAGAATGATAATCAGGAGATGATCCAACATGAGTTTGTGTGAAAAACAGTTTGATGCAAAAAATGGCGTTTGTGTAGTTTTTCATGATTTTAATATGCAAGTCAATGGTGGATTTGAGTATTAGGACCAGAACTGATAAAGTGAGCCTCTAGACATCTTTCAAACACATATACAAACATGTATGAGGGATCAAAAGCTATTTTGCAAAACTTGAATCAAAAGGGGTATGCTAGCTACTTTGACAGTAAATGAAAATCAAATATCAGTCCAAAGAAAACAACATTTTTCCATAACATGATGATGATGTGTGAACTCAAATCAACAGTTTCAAATCTAACTCCAACATACACATTCATTGCATAGGCTTGTATCCCATGGGGTGGTGGAAACTGGCTGTTTACAAATGTAGCAGTAGTGTTGCTTGAATTTTAATGACAAACATGAGAATCCACTTTTACACACAAACAAACCAAAGCTAACATATAGACCACTTCCAAATGTGATTCTAAACATGCTCAAATCATAAAAGCTGGCTTTCAATACTTATGATGAAAAGTGAATTTCTACTTTTGAATTTTGACAGTAGTGATGTAAATGCATTTTTAGTTTTATGTACATTCTGGCCAATTTGAACACATACATAGCACCTACCTACGAAAACAAGTGTGTGTGTTTATGAATCAGAATCCATGACAGATTATGGTGATCAACAGTGGATTTCATGTATCATTTGTGTATTGACAGTGTGGCAACAAATGAATATGAGTTTCATGCACAAACTAAGCAAAGTAAACATACAGGCAGTTTTTAAATATGTATTGAAACATGTGTAAATGCTAAAATCAGTTTCTTAATGCTCTAGGCAAAAGATGATATTTCTACTGCTATGGTTTTACTTTTGGCACAGTGTAACAGCAGAGCAAGTTTTTGTCATTAATGCTGCCAGCAAACTGATCTTCGACAGAGGTTTATCCAAGTTCATGGTTTTGATGAGTTACAAAGTGGAAATATGAGGTGACAAAATTAACACACCCTACACAGAATGCTAACAGGCTGTTACCTACATGCAACAAGTTGACAGACCAAAATAAACACAAATCCTTACCATAACAGTTTGGTCTCAAACAAGTTAGGTTCAATCATAAAAAAGCCCATTGTATCATGGTTCTTAGGCATATTGATCACTAGCAACAATATTCACATCAAAACACAACATTGCAACCATAAACCAAAGCATAGGCAACAACTTCAACATTCCAAAATTCTTTTGATAATAAGCTTAACAGATTCAAACATATAGCAATAGAGTTTGGCAAGCACAAAATTCAACACATATGATGGTACTCATGACAACCTCACCACTTCTCAAACACAAATATCATGGAAATCAACTAAGTGTTCATAATCTCAAAATGTACAAAAATGCTCAAAATGCAAAATCATGACAAAATGCTGTAAAAGTCAAGGTACACAAGTCACATACCTCTTGATGAATCTTTTAAACAAGCTAAAACAGTTGAGAAAACCAGAGACCTCTAATTCACTTCTTTGACTTTGAACCTTTCTTCAATTTTAAGTAACAATGCACTTACGATGCTAAATGAGAAAAAATGAACCTCCAATAGTTGCTAATGGTCTTGACAGTAGAGAAACATCATTGGTGAAGTGTATGAGTGACTAGAATACCAAGAATGTGCTTAGAACAAGGTTTGGTGATTTTTGTAGCTTTGGTCAAAGTATGATAGGTGGAAATTTGACTTTTTGATTTATGAGGTTTCTTGATGGTTTAATGGATCATACACCTTCTATATGGTATTTAGAAGTTGTGTGGAGGGTGGTTGAGGTGTTTGAAAGGGTAGAAATGATTTTGAGCAAATTTCACTTCATGACCATTTTTGGTGTTTTCATGGATTTTGTGATTTTGGAGATTTGGTGCAAGATGAAGGAATTGTGATAACAGAGATTCTCTATGGTTTCTATCAGATCAATTGTGTGTGGAATGAGGTGAATGAGCCCTCCTTTTATAGGAAAAGAGATTGAGGTGCTTGCTAGGGACCTTTCTTCATCATGAAGCAAACTTGTGATATTTTGGAGCAAACCTTCAAGGGAGGGTTTTCATCATTGGTTCTGATACAAGGCTATTTTGTCAACATTTCCCACTGATTTTTGATGTTTGTAGTAGGCTAGAAACCATAGGGAAGGGGCTGGTACAACCTTTCCACTTTACACCTCATGCTTGGAAGTGTAACTTGTCCACTTGCTCCACTTGCAAGGCAATGGACTCAAACCTTTGATTTTGGGCTATTTCTGCATAACTTTCTCTTGTTTCATGCTACACATATCTGATATATCACATACAACAAATTGGATCAAGAAAATTTGGCAAAATTAGTGAAATAAGTCATTCTTGAAAATTGGCCAATGTGGGACTATTATGTGAAACCCTTAACTTTGAACACATGTAACTTTCTGCTCATAAACTCCTCTTGAGATGTTGTAGTACAATTTAGAAAGTCCTCACATATCTCTAAAACATTAATTTTTTCATGAGTTTCAATTTCTCAAAGTAACTTGGCCAAAAAGCCCTCGAAAGTTGCTAAAAATGAGCTTAAAAAGTGAAATTTTCCCAAGTCTTTTTCCCTTCTTGAAATGAATTTGACCATAACTCAAAATCTATGAATTTTCTGATCATGGACCACTTAGGGACTTTTGTAGGACTTGCCAAGAGCTTCCAAATGAGCTTTGAACCAACTCAATTGGATGTGTGGTTAAGGAGTTATGGTTTAGCCCTTTTCAAAACCCTAATTTCCCGATTTCTCGATTACTCCTTCATCCTTGATCCAATGGTCATGAAAATTGATATGCAAGTCCAATATGACATAAGGAACAACTTTGTTTCACAACTTGAAGTCAAATTCATAAAATTTGGAGAGTTGACTTTTCGGTCAACCGTACGATCGATTGGTGCCGACCGAGTTGCCTGTTGACATTCTGGACATCCTGAGACCTTGAAATTTCTTGGATGAAATTTAATTAGCTACATGAACTTCATGGACCTAAATCCCACCATTACAACACCTTCCAACATCAAAGTCAAACCACCGTTGACTTTTACTAGTTAAAAACCCTAATCGAGGCCTCCAGACTGCACTGTTCTTGATTCTGAAATGATTTATTCAAATTGGATTCTCATTTGACATTATGTAATATCCTTGACCTTGTTTCTTATTTGAATGAGCCCAAAACATTGACTAATCACAAACCCTGAAGTTTTGATTTCGACTGCACGAAACCCTGATTCATTTGCAATTTGACAAAGACAGACTTGCACTGGATTAAGGTTAGACAGTTCATGAGTATGCTCCTAAAATGATAATGAGAATCTAAGGGGTCAAAATTTGGGGTGCAACAGTTGCCCCTATTTAAATATCTTCACTAGATGGAACTGAGAGATGACAATCCTCGTAGAATCGCAGTGAAAGGTATTTAAATATAGAAAAACCGAAAATTTTGTTCCTTAGATTCAATGATATGCTAAAGGACAAGTTATGACATCCCCTGGACTCTAAATGATGCTTTATGATGCTTGAATGCAAACAACACAGACGCACAGATAATAATAAAAGAAACAGTAAAACAACCAATGACAAATGCGAGGACTCGACACTGGGGACTCGTACTAGGGAAAACTAAATTAACAACTCAGACATGACTGATAATGTAAGAAGGAAAACTTCACATGGGGAATAGGCAAATCCAATAAAGATGACAATCTTTTTGGAAAAGAAGTACTTCACATGGGGAATAGGCAAATCCAATAAAGATGACAATCTTTTTGGAAAAGAAGTACTTCACCGGGGAGAAGAATAGACTTTCACTGGGGAAAAGGAGATATTCTTACTAGGGAGATGAAGACTTAATTCCACTGGGGGGAAGGAGAAAAACAGACTTCACCGGGGAAGCAAAATACTGGATACAACCTCACTAGGGATGATCAGATAAGGAACTTCCTATAGCGAAGAGTTCAAACAGGATCTTCAGGAATAAACTAGAAACAAGACTAAGCACACTGGGGATACTAGTGACGACTAGATCTTCGGGACTTGAATGAGAACATGGATCACTAGGGATATATCCTCAGCTTCTGCAAATAGTTCACACAGTGCTGGTAATCAAGAAACGTCCTGGGGAAATTGGTAACGACCAGAATTCCAAGTAATGCCAGTGACGACTGGTCTTTTAATGGTGATTGGTGACGACCATGCTGGGGAATACCAATGAAAATTGGTTACGAGGATGCTAGTGATTACTAGATCTTAGCTAGGGTGTTGATAACGACCAAAACGAAACAGATTCCAATAACGATTGGACTCTAGATGATGATACCAGTTACGACTGGGTTTCAAAGGGAAAAAAATTGGTGACAACCAACAAGATACCAATGACGATTGGATTTAGGCAGGGCCAGTGACGAATGGACTTCATGGGGAGCGTTAGTAACAACTAACAAGATACCAATAACAATTGGAACAATACCAGTGACGACTGGATTCCCCGGGGAAAGGTTGGTAACGACCAAACCAAGAGGCACCAATGACAATTGGACTTTTAAAGAGTGCCAGTGACGACTGGACTTATACGTGGATTTGTTAGTGACGACTTAACGAGATACCAATGACAATTGGATTTAGACAATGCCAGTGACGAATGGGCTTAAAAGGAAATATATGGTGATGACCAAATGAATGCCAACGACAATTGGTTTGAACAAAAATGCCAGTTGCGACTGGACTTATACTTGGAAATGAAGCAAGTAACAACTTAGACTTCACGGGGATTGATAGATGTCACCGACTCGGGGAACAAACGAATCACACTGATCCCATGATGAGGGGTGTACGTAGACTTGGGAAATAAACCCGGAGACCTACTGGGGAATAGAGCCTGTAGGTAGATTTTGCTGGAGATAATGAGGTAGATTCAAACATCCAGAAATACTCTGCTGGGGAAAGAACCTTCATATCATCATAAGAAATCCTGAGGGATAATCTTCAATCTTGATAACCATACATGGCCAAAGGACTCTTCATCGCTCAACTTGCTAGCATTTCATTGGGGAATGTAAATTCTGACTGTGTATCAAGACTTTTGCTACCCTGAAGTTTCGGGGAAGTATGATTTTCCTCGAGTCTTTCCACAAGTTAAAACATTTTGTTAAATCTTTCCAAGTTATTTTAAAAAATTTGGACTTTAATGCTTTCAAAAACAATCGTTGACTAACGAACGAAATTTTGCATAACAAAGAAAATAAGGAACTGATAATTTGCACAAGAAAGAAAGGCTCAAAAGGCTGATTTTATTTAAAGGATGAAATCTTGCCAATGGCAATATTCCATGGAAATTTTACAAGTAAAATGGCAAAAGTGGATAAGGTTACATTGAATCCTGTGACCTAAATATCCCTAAAGACTAGAATTCTCCAAGATCCTTGCTTCTGACGAGAGTTGTTGAGATGAATATTTGTTGAGTCTGCAATGTTGATGACTTCGTCTGATGCAGCGAAACGCCTTTGTCCCTAATTTTTGCCTGGATCGCCCTTTCGGGTTTTCAATCCACCGGGACGCTCATTTTTGCCTAAGCCGCCCTTTCGGGTTTTCAACTTAGCGAGCTTTTTGATTTCTTTTCTCTTTTTTCTTTTCTTCTCTTTTTTTTTACCCTAACTTTTGCATAAACCGTTCTTTTGGATTTTTCGGTTTATCGGGTACTTTTTAGGCGTAATACTTCCGAACTGCGTCAGAGTTTATCGGGTGCGTGAGTTGTTCTCCGTCCATGGTGGTAAGGATCAGTGAACCTCCGGAGAATACTGTCTTCACAATAAAGGGGCCATCGTAATTAGGCATCCACTTCCCTCTTGCGTCTTTGTGAACTGGTAATATCTTCTTGAGCACAAGTTCTCCTTCGCGGAACTCTCTGATACGGACCTTTTTATCGAACGCTCTCTTGATTCTTTTTTGATACAACTGGCCGTGACACATCGCAGACATGCGCTTTTCATCGATGAGATTCAGCTGATCAAATCTTTCTTTAATCCATTCTGCCTCTTCTAACTTGGTTTCCATGATGACTCTGAGGGATGGTATCTCGACCTCGATGGGAATAACTGCGTCCATTCCATATACCAGAGAAAAGGGAGTTGCCCCTGTGGAAGTGCGGACGGAGGTTCTGTATCCGTGCAGGACAAATGGTAGCATTTCATGCCAATCTTTGTAGGTTTTAACCATTTTTGCAAGATCTTCTTGATGTTTTTATTTGCAGCTTCCACAGCTCCATTCATCTTTGGACGGTAAGGGGAAGAGTTGTGGTGTTCAATTTTGAAATCATCACATAATTCTTTCATGACTTTGTTGTTCAGATTGGTACCGTTGTCTGTTATAATTCTGCTTGGGATCCCGTAACGACAGATGATCTCCTTTTTAATGAAACGAGCCACCACTTGACGTGTGACATTGGTGTAAGATACAACTTCAACCCATTTTGTGAAATAGTCAATGGCAACCAGAATGAAACAGTGTCCATTTGAAGCTTTCGGTTCAATTGCCCCAATCATATCGATGCCCCACATAGAGAAAGGCCATGGTGAAGACAGTACATTCAATAGTGTTGGAGGCACATGCATTTTGTCCGCGTAGATCTGACATTTGTGACATTTTCTGGCGTACTGAATGCAGTCGGTTTCTAAAGTTAACCAATAATAACCAGCTCTCAAGATCTTTTTGGACATGGCGTATCCGTTGGCGTGAGTACCAAACATTCCTTCATGAACATCTTTCATTAACAAGTCCGCTTCTCTTTTGTCAACACATCTGAGTAAGACCATATCATGATTTCTTTTGTAAAGTACACCATTGCTGAGGAAGAATTTGGATGCTAATCGTCTCAGTATTTTCTTGTCAAGTGCTGTAGCATCTGCGGGATATTCTTGTTTCAACAGATAATTCTTTATATCATGATACCAGGGTTTGCCATCGGTTTCTTCTTCAATCATTTGACAGTAAGCAGGCTCTGTCTTGCGTTCAATTTTGATAAGTGTGCCATCATTGACATCTCTAGTTTTCCACATCGAGGCCAGCATGGCTAAGGCGTCGGCGATGTGATTCTCTGCTCTTGGAACATGTTTAAAGGTGATTTCATCAAAATACTTGATCGTTTCAACGATATAAGCTCTGTAAGGGATCAGGTTTTCATGTCTTGTCTCCCATTCACCCATGACTTGGTAGATAACCAAAGCTGAGTCTCCACTGACTTCGAGATTTTTGATTTGGAGATCAATGGCTGCTTCGAGACCAAGGATACACGCTTCGTATTCAGCAATGTTGTTTGTACAATCAAAGTTTAGTCTGGCTGTAAACAGAGTGTAACCACCTTCAGGATTCATTAAGACTGCACCTACGCCATGTCCGCTATAATTGGAGGAACCGTCGAACATCATCTTCCACCAAATATCTGTCTGTTGACCTTTGTCAGAACTTGTTTCTTAACAATCTTTCACTAACATGATATCTTCATCCGGAAAATCAAACTTTAGAGGTTCATAATCTTCGACAGGTTGATCTGCGAGATATTCTGATAACACACTGCCCTTGATAGATTTCCGAGCCACATATTGAATATCATATTCTGATAGTAGCATATGCCACCGGGTGAGTCTTCCGGTTTGTGCAGGTTTCTCAAAGATGTACTTTATTGGATCCATTTTCGAGATCAACAAAGTGGTGTGACAAATCATATACTGCCTCAAACGCTTAGCAGCCCATGCTAAAGCACAACAAGTCTTTTCTAGGAGTGAGTATCTGCTTTCACAATCAGTAAATTTCTTGCTCAGATAATAAATGGCATGCTCCTTCCGTCCGGATTCGTCCTGCTGGCCCAGAACGCAACCCATTGAATTTTCAAGTACTGTCAAATACATAAAGAGAGGCTTTCCCGAAATAGGTGGTATCAAAATTGGAGGTTCTTGGAGATAACCTTTGATTTTATCGAACGCTGTTTGACAATCAGAATTCCATACAACTGTTTGATCCTTTCGTAACAACTTGAAGATCGGTTCACAGGTAGGGGTCATATTGGAAATGAACCTGGATATGTAATTTAACCTGCCAAGAAAACTTCTAACCTGATTTTTGGTCTGCGAATCTGGCATGTATTGAATGGCATGGACTTTGTCTGGATCCACTTCAATCCCCTTGTGGCTGACAATAAAACCGAGTAATTTTCCTGATCTGACTTCGAAAGTGCACTTTGCGGGATTCAATCTCAACTGATATTTCCGGAGTCTTTTGAATAACTTCAACAAATGTTCTAGATGGTCTTTTTCGTTTTGAGACTTGGCGATCATATCATCGACATATACTTCTATTTCTTTGTGCATCATGTCGTGGAACAAAGCCACCATAGCTCTTTGATAAGTTGCGCCTGCATTCTTTAGACCGAACAACATTACTTTATAACAATACGTCCCCCACGGAGTGATGAAGGTTGTTTTTTCCATGTCGTCAAGATCCATTTTGATTTGATTGTAACCAGAGAAACCGTCCATAAAGGAAAACACTGCAAACCGAGTTGTATTATCTACCAAAGTATCAATATGTGGTAAAGGGAAGTCGTCTTTCAAACTTGATTTGTTTAAATCTCGATAATCTACACACATCCTAACTTTTCCATCCTTCTTTGGTACAAGAACAATATTGGCTACCCATTCTGGATATTTGGAGACTGCGATAAATCCTGCATCAATCTGCTTTTTTACCTCATCTATGATTTTGAGAGCCATGTCGGGTCTGGTTCTTCTGAGTTTCTGTTTAACCGGCGGGCATTCAGGTCGGAGCGGTAGCTTGTGAACTACTATATCTGTGTCTAGTCCCGGCATATCTTGATACGACCACGCAAACATATCCACACATTCTCTTAGAAGTTCTTCTAACTGTTGTTTTACCTCTGCCCCAAGACTTTCCCCAATTTTGACCTCTTTCCTATCTTCTTCGGTACCAAGGTTGATAACTTCTACCTGTTCCTTATAGGGTTGAAGCTCTGCATCCTCTTTTTGGGCCAATCTTACCAGTTCATCAGGAATTTCACAGTCTTCATCCTCGTCTTCAGCTTGGTAAATTGGTGAATCAAGGTCAGGAGGAAATGCATGGTCACAGGATTCAATGGGGTTTTGAACATTGCTGCAGGTGGGAATGGCTTAATTTTATTAAAACACACAAAGATAAATGCAGCATACACAGAAGGAGAAAATTTACTTTGGTTTTATAAAATTGCCATTTTCTTTTAAAGTGAAAGCGAAAAAGCAGTAAAGGAAATGAAGAATTTAACAAAATAGTTCGTTTTCTCATTGATATCTTTGAAAGCATGGGGCCCTTACAAAACATTCCTATAGCCTTGGGCATGGCTATGGAGATTTTAAGACAACAACAAAACAACAAATTACTTTAACTCGGGAAAAACTACAGGAATTTCGATAGCCTCCAAGTTGTTCAGAGTAGCTTCGTCATGATACACTAGTTGTCCTATGTCTTCAATTTCAAGATCTTCTCCCACGGCGTTGATTTGAAAGCCGCCACTGATAAATATTTCTTGAATAGCCTTTGGCCGGCTGTTGTTACATTCTGATCCTTCATCTTGAGTTGGTTTGTAACCCAACCCTTGACGGTTCATCTTCGGCTTCACTTCAATGACTTCTCCCCATTCCGCGGGAGTACCTTCTTCCAGTGTAGCTTTGGCACTTTGAGCAGATGCGGAAGTTGGACCACTTTTTGCCACCGTCTCCTCTATCATCATTGTGTTTGCTATTTCTAGTGCTTGGAATGATGTCTCTAGCGCGTCCTCTTCTGCTTCAATGTACCGGAACGACGAAAGATTACTGACCATTAATTCCTCCTCACCATGAACAATTACTAGCTTATCATTTACCACAAACTTCATTCTTTGGTGCAGGGTAGAAGTTACTGCCCCTGCTTCATGGATCCAAGGACGTCCTAATAAACAATTGTAAGCCGGATTAATGTCCATCACTTGAAATACAATGTTGAACTCATGGGGTCCCACCAAAATTGGTAACTCTACTTCACCAATAACCGTTCTTCTCGAACCGTCGAAAGCTTTTACAATCAATGATGTTGGCTTCATCTCTGCCCCAGCATATGCTAATCTGGCGAGCGACCTTGCGGGCAGTACATTTAATGAGGATCCTGTGTCGACCAGTACTCGGGCCAGAGTGTCTTCTTGGCATTTGATAGAGATGTGCAGCGCACGGTTATGATTACATCTTTCTTTCGGCAATTCAGCATCACTGAAACTCAACATGTTGCATGCTGTGATGTTGGCCACTACCGAATCAAACTGACCGAGAGAAATATCTTTCGTTACATGGGTCTGTCTCAATACTTTTTGTAACGCTTCCCTGTGAGCTGGAGAATTTATCAAGAGTGACAAGATTGATATTTTTGATGGCGTCTGATGAAGCTGATCTATCACTTTGTAATCACTTCTTCGAATAATTCTCAAAAATTCCTCATCATTTCCTTCTTCTGTGCTTGGAATTTCTCTTTCTTTGGTTATTGTGGCGGGAGTAACTTCTTTTGGAATAGCTACTGATACTTTCGGCTGATAGATCCGACCGCTGCGGGTCATCTTGCTAGTGCCGACAATGTTGGTCACATCTTTCTGATTATCTGTCTGAAAAACCCTTCTTGATTCTTGGTCTACTACGGTTACGTCGTATTTCCATGGAACAACTCTTGTATTATCATAAGGAAATGGTCTCGGCTTTTGGATCACGATTGACCGAGGTTGACCGATAGCAGCTCTGTTGAAGACGGGCCTCGCACTTTTGTTGAATACTGGAACTTTCTCTCTTTTCCTGGACAGATCGAAAACTGGCTCAATCATAGAAACTTCTTCTTTCCTTACCTTACCACACACTTGCAATGTCCCCTCATTCATTAATCTTTGTACATCTTTCCGTATCACCTCACACCCACTGGAATTATCTGAACATTCTTCACAGTTATTATGAATACTTCCCAGTAGCCCTGCTTTTGACAACTTCTCATGTAATGTCTTCAGCGGCGTTCTGATTTTTGAAACATTATCAATTATCTTCTCCTCTGACTCTTCTATGGCATTAACCCCTCCGTGGTTTGGTAGTGGATTACTTTTAACATTGGGTGGTACATCATCAAAAGACAAGATTTTCTTCTCCATCAATTCTCTCACAAGATGTTTCAACGTAAAACACCCTTCTAGGTCGTGGCTAGCGGCACCTTCGTGAAAAGCACAGTGAGCATTTGGGTTGTAATGTGGAGATGTTTTATCTGGATTCAGTGGTCTTGTTGTTATCAAAACTTGGTGAACTAAAGAAGGGTATAATTTTGTGTATGTCATTGGTATTTGTGGAAGTGGAGGTTTTGTGGTTGGCCTCCGGTTTTGATAATTCTGTCTGGGTTGTTGAACTCTCTGCTGATGGTTTTGTTGATAGGGTAGAGCGTTGGGCGCTCGTTGATACCCTTGTTGATTAGGCTGATATGCGGGCGCTGGCTGCCCTGACTGATAACCTGGGACAGGATGGTTAAATGTTGGGGCTACAGCTGCCACATATTGTTGTTGGGCATACTGTACCGGATATATTGGTCGTTGTTGCTGAATTTGCTGAGCATAATTTGGTTGAACTTGCTGGAAAAACCCTTGTTGAGGCTGCTGGTAATGCTGATACGGTGGTCTTATGGCGCGACTTCTTCTTCCCATTACTGCATTTGTCTCGCCTTCTCTCTTTTTGTGAAAACCACTACTAACCTTCTTGACATTGCTGTTACTGGAACTGCTGGTACTGCTGGCTACCTTCCCACTCTTCATTCCCAACTCTACCCTTACTCCCACGGCTACGATATCAGAAAAACTTGCAGACACACTACTGATCATTTTTTCATAAAACTCTGGTCTTACTGTGTCAACAAACCAGTCTGCTAATTCTTTTTCATTCAGAGGAGGTTCCACCTGAGATGCCGTCTCTCTCCACCGTTGCGCGTACTCTTTAAACGATTCTGTACTTTTCTGTGACATGTTTAACAATTGTCTTCTATCCGGGGCCATATCCATGTTGTACTTATAGTGCTTCATAAAAGCGTCAGCCAGGTCTTGGAAATTGTGAATCCTCGATTGGTCCAAACTTAAATACCACTTGGCCGGAGCCCCTTTTAAACTATCTTAGAAACAGTGGATCATTAACTTGTCGTCTTCAACGTGCGCAGCCATTCTTCGATAATACATGATTAGATGTGTGCGAGGACAGGTTGCACCAGAATATTGATCGAAACTTGGAACTTTAAACTTGGGTGGAATCACCAATCCGGATACTAGACACATATCTCTGGCGTCAGTACCAAAGATATCGTTCCCTTCCATCGCCCGGACCTTTCTTCCTATAGTTTCAACACTTTCTTTTAACTTCTCATGTGACTCATTCTCCTCTTCATACCCCTCAAGACCTTCGTATACTGGTGGAGGATTGTGAAAGACAGGGCGTGCCTGAATCTGTACAGCAGCTGGAGTATATGTAGGAATTGCCTGAGGAACTTCCCCCCTAGGGAAACTGTCTGCTGAGTGACTCTTGGTGGAGGTACAAAGCCTGGAGGTAACCCATAGGTTGGCACATTTGCAATAGCAACAGCCGTCAGGATTGGATCTGCAGTGCTTTCAGAGACAATGGTGGCCTGAGTGTCCAACTGTGCGCGGATAGCTTGCAATGCTTCCATAATCTTCCCCATGCCTCCTCGGAGCTCTCCAAGTTCATTGTCGATTCTGTCCACATCTAAGTTCTGTTCTTCCATCCTTAAGCGAGCTTGGGCTCAGGTGTTGTATCGATGTTGAGGTCTCAGTGTGATTCTGTGGACAAGACAGAGGGATGAGACACGACTCAGGAACATGCATATGCAATTCTTATGAAATGCAGACATGCAAAATGAAGATTTTAAACATTCAAGGGAATAAAAGCTTTATTTGCAAATATTATAACAATAATAGGAAAAACAGACAAATCTTCATTGATAACATCTGGAGAGTTTACAACATCAAACGGGAAATGGAAATACAAGCTTCTACAAAATACGAAAAACAACAACAACAGATTCTAGATCCTTCGACTGGATGACCCTTCACCTCCCGGTTGATTCTTCCTTCCACTTTGATACACCACTTCTTGAAGTTCTTCTTTTTCTTGTATCGCCATAAAATACTTACTTCTCCACGTTTTCCCTTCTTTCTCAGCTTTTGCCAAAGCAGCTTTTAATTCTCCTACGAGAGTAGGCTTGGGCGAGTCAGGCTCAAAGCGAGTATAGAACATCTTCATTGCCGCTTCTCTTACCCATGATAGGTAAGATTCTGAAACAGTAGTGTCATGGGGGCCTAGGGAAGTTACTCCCCTTGTGTGGACATAACGCCAAGCGTACGCAATTCGAGCCCTATAAGCGGGATTCTTCCCTTCCTCCAAGTAAAAGCTTCTCAAAAAGTCTAGATCTGGTTCATCTTCCATGGGGTGCCCCAACTGTCGACGAGCCAGAATAGGATTATAGTTGATGCAACCATTGACGCTGATGAGCGGTACATTCGGGAAATCTCCACAGCTTTGGATCATGGCAATCCCTCCATACATAGGATCATACCACTTAATATCTGTTTGAGCAATAGCAGCTTTTTTGTCCATGAGAGTCCATTTTGCTTATCCCAGATGGCTGGAATTTCCGACAAGTGCGAAATAAACCATTTGTGCAGGAGAATGGTGCAACATTCAATTCGTCCAACCCCATAACGGTTTCTTCGGTGGAGGGTAAAGTAAGTGTCAGCCAGCAAGGTAGGTACAGGATTTTTGATCAAGAAAAGATTGATCGCATTCGCGTCCACAAAATCACTAGCAGTTGGGAACAGGAACAGTCCGTAAATAAGTAAAACCAGGATGGCCTCAAATGCTTCAGTATTTTTTGACAAGGCATAGCTCTGAGCTTTTTCATATAGGAACATAGCTGAAAATCCATATAACCCTCCCTTAGCACCCATATGAGATCGCACTTCGTCCAACTCCAAATACGCGGCCTCTGCAATTGCTCTTTCATTAGGAGTCCCCTCCCTTCCAAAAAATGGGCTAGGAGTAACGCCTACTCCCATCAGGGTGGAATACTCTTCCAAAGTTGGTAGCAATTGATAATCTGGAAACGTGAAACAATGATAGGTTGAATCATAAAATTGCACGAGTGCGGATAACATCTCTTCATACACTTGAACTTCCAGCAATGACAGCATGTTCCCATGTCTTTCTCTGAATACCTCGGGGTCTTCTACTAAACTTACCAGTTTCTTCAAGTTCTCCAATCTTGGTCTTCGGAACACAACCTCTTCTTTCTTTCCAGAATCCATCCTATAATATTTGCAAAACAATTTTTAGTTCCTTGAATGATTAATTAATGAAAATGCAAGTGCGAAGGTTTCATGGAACTCAGATCAAAACATCATTTCATTTCATTGATTTTCAAGATTGCATTACAAAACATCTAGTACATTTTACAAAAGTCCTAAATATAAGGTTGACAGTATTCTAAATAGAAGTCTTCTTTCGCTTTGAGTTTCTTGATTTCTTCTTCCATCTGAGTCTTCTCGAGGACGAGTTTGTCCACGACCAGTTTCCATGGAGTTGGCTGAGAGCTGGAAGAAGGTAAGCCTTCCTGTGTCTTCCTTTTCTTATAAGCAACCATTTCTTCATCTTTCACCTGTAGTTGTCTACGGAGTTCTTCATTCTCTTCCACGGCTACTTGGTACTTATATTTCCAGGCTACTTCAGTTTGTTGTGATTTCCTCAAAGCAACTTTTAACTTCTCCTCTTCAGACATGAAGATCATTGTGTGCTCTTCCTCTAAAGCCATGGGCTTCTGCTGAGAATAAGGCATCTTCAGCTGAATAGCTCTCTTTCGGACCCATTGGAGATAAGGCTCGAGAGAGATGCAATTAGGTTTCCCCAAGTCTTCCTTTCCTTTCTTGTGTACATGTCCCCAAGCTTTTAGAATTTCCCCCTTCAATTCTGATTCTCCTTTAAAGAAAATATTCTCCACATGAGCGCTGTTTGGTTTGTCCTTCAGAGGATATCAAGCTGACGACGAGCGAGAACAGGGTTATAACTAATTCCTCCACTTGTACCCAGAAGAGGTACGTTACCAAAGCTTCCACAACTGTCAATGATTTTTATCCCATCATAACTACGGCTGTACCAATCAATGTCAGAGTGAGTAAGAGCCATAACCTTCTGAGACCACCAACCTTCTTTCCAAAAAGCATGAGCCTTAGGTAAGTGAGAAATAAACCACTTATACAACAACGGGACACAACAGACAATCATTCCTCCTTTATGTAGATTTCTCAAGTGAACCGAATGATATGCGTCAGCTAGTAAAGTAGGCACAGGGTTTTTCTTCAAGAATATCTTGATGGCATTGAGATCCACAAAGTTATCAAAGCTTGGAAACAAGAAGATTCCATAGATGAGAAAGGCAAGAATAGCTTCGAATGTATCCATACTCAAGTGATCAGCATAATATTGTGCCTTTCCGACCAAGAACTCTGCAGTCAAACCAAAGACTCCTCCTTTAGTAACCATATTTTTCTGAATATCTACCAATCCCAGACGCGTTGCTTTAGCAATTTCTTCTTCCTTAGGGTCCTTCTCCATGATTGGAAAAGGAGAGTCTTCAAGAATAGGTAAACCAATCAAGCAAGAATATTCCTCAAGTGTAGGTACCAGCTGATAATCAGGGAAAGTGAAACAATGATAGAGTGGATCGTAAAACTAGAGGAGTGTGGAGAGAAGTCCCAGATCCATCTTTCTTTTTACCCTTAACAATGATAATAAGTTCCCGTACCTGTTCTTGAATCCTTCTATATCTGTTATCAAAGTGCTCAACCTTTCTATGTCAGCCAAGTTAGGACTTTTGTAAGTGTACTTCATGGTTTTCTTTTTTCCATTATCCATGATGATCCTATTGTTTAAAAACAAGGGATCTGAGTTCCATGAAACCTTTATGATATGATGTTCATGAATGCATGAATGCACAAACACAGGTAAGCACAAATTCACATATACACATGGATAAAAACAGATAAAGGTTTTGGTTTAGAGAATATGAGCAAGGAGTCAAGGTCTACCCTCCCCAAAGGTATGTACTAAGGTTCCCACAACTGCAGAACAAGGTTCTAAAAGAGTTCCCGGAGTCTTCGACCCATCTTTCGGATATTATCAATTTCCCAAATACTTGGTGGTTGATAATATTCTCAAGAGAGTCTCGTCCAAGTGCAGCATCGCGTATCAACTACTTTGGAATTACTTCCTTATAGTCATCGCACTACATCCTAATAAAGCCATAGTGGGGGAAAAGGTAATCTAAAGGTCCTCAGTATCACGGGCTCCTATGTAGAAAGTAGCATTGTTTTCACGAATACTCGATCAACAATACTAACTCTCAGAAGGGCCTCTACTGAGTGGTGATTTTCTCAAGTCAACTTGGTCGGGAATCAACTCCCTATAAGTCTCCTTGAATATACCACCGTCCTATCATAAGTACGCTTAAACACGGGTATAGTGTTGTCTCGCCATTCAAAGTCCCCAAGAACCAACAGAGCACATATGCACATATTTACAAGTATTCACAAATAAGCAAGTATTCAAACAAGATAGGCTAAACCCTCAAAACAAAAAGAAGTCCCCAGTGAAGTCGCCATTTCTGTTGCGGTGAAAATTTGATGTCAAGCTATTAATTAACTTGAACCTTGTTTCTTTTACAACCGATCTTTAATTTATCCAAAGAAAAGGTCTAAAGAAAGAAAACCCTTTTTCGCGATGTAAAACAGCGCTAAGAGATTCAGGGATCGGGGGTTAATTATATCTAGGGTAGGTATTAGCACCCTAAATATCTGTAGTACTCTACAGGAACCTTTTGTTTGATTGCTTGCTAAGTGTGAAATATGTTATGGTTAAGGGATAAGATAAAAATAAATAAAGTCCTAAGTGGTTTCCTAAGTTTGCTCGCAAATACATCGCATCTTCTGCCTACGTATCCTGACTAGGATAGAATCAGAGCAATCGTAGTACGCCTCACAAGGGAAAAGAACACTTGATGACGATCAAGGTTCAAATGGGAACAAACATGATAATGTTTGCGTGGAGTTTGACGAAACTCCCTGTTCTAAGTTGTAAAAAGGGGAAAGTAAGAGATCATGATGATGATTCTTACACAGAGTTGACGAACTCTTTCCTAGGGTTCTAGTTGAAGAACGCTCCTAGTACGGGTGGGTCTTTTAGACTTTAAGTGAAGTCTAAGGTTTCTATTCTAAGGTTGAAAATGACTTAACAAAGTCAAGGGTGTGATTGAATAAGTTATCCATGACATCGAGGGTCAAGTGGACAGACCTTCCTTTGGAGGGAGACTGGGGAAATAATCAGGTGAAAGCTAACGAGCTTCATCATTTGGGGAGAAAAGAAAATAAATGCTAAACAAGATAAAAATCAAGATAAAGCATATTCATGGTGACAACCAAGTACACAATGAGAGATGGTAAAAATGAAACATGAAGGTAACAGTTAACAGATGAAATAATCGACACTGTGACAACAGTTTGCATTTAATGAAAATCAACAGATAAAAATGGTAACAACCAAGAAATAAATCCTAGCATGTTAACTAACATGTATAGGCATGGATTCAAACAAGTGTCAAGAAAAATATTGAAAGGAACCACATAAACATTCATCTGCAATTACATGAACGATCGCGAAAACGCGCACACTTATACATAAACAAACTTAGTGATTAAATATGCAAACATGAAAAATAAAAACATGGCATGAAAGTACACATTAATACAAGCACATCGGAAAAAGAATGGACGAAAAACAATGAAAAACGAGTGAGATACGAATTTTCGAAGTTTACACTAAAAATCACAAAAATGGATAAAAGAGTTGCCCTCCTCAGGGGTCGAACTCAGGAACAAGGGGTGAAAGGCGCATGGTCATACCACTGGGGTGGCTATACATCCATTGATGAAGCCACCCCTAATGAATTATAAGGGTAACTTAACACTATGGTTGGGCAGGAAAACATAAACCGAGCATTTACGCTTTGTACCGTATCTCCCTAACCGCTTATCCTTTTTTCACAAACTTTATATGGATTTGGGGTAGAATCACACAAGGAATCTAATGGTGGTCTTAGTTTTTCCAAATTCTCATCCTACTGTAAAACCCGATAGTAGGTACCTTTTAAACTCAAAAATGCATTTCCACATGTGCAGCCTCAAACAACCATATTCAAACTATGTCAACTATGCATACACCTCAGATAAATGGTAATGAATGAATTTGAATCAATTTTGGGATTAAAACTAAACTGTTATGGAAAAGTTATGTGCAAGTTACAAAAAGTGACATGAGTGGTACATGGTTTGAAGCATTTCAGTTTTAGGGCAAGCATTGTCTACAACAAACTTTCATACATCTACAATTCAAGCTAATGAGTGAGTTTGTTCAAAGATTAGGGGGCTGTGCTGTCAGTGTAAAGCTTAGGTTGTCAAAATGCCTTTTTGGTGTGGGAAATGCATTTTCAGTGTGAGTTGGTGTTTCAAGCAGTTTCAGCCTCATGTGATCATGCAAACACATTATAATTGATGAGTATGAGATGTTACATCAAGCATTTTAGTGCAAAGCAAACTGATGCAAAAAATGATATGTGATATGTCACTTTGTGAAGAAATGAGCATTTGAAGAGTGAGATTTCATGACAGTATGTTCTAGTGCAAAATAATCATGCCAACATCTTAGAAATGGTTAATATGAAGTGTGTGTGGTGTGGTTTGAATGAAAAAGAAGTTTATGCAAAAGGTAGCACCTGAGTTGCATTGTGTGTTTGTGAAAAATGCATTTTGAGTGACAGATCTCATGCCAGCCAGTTTTTGGAGTAGAAACTTATGTCAACAGTTTTAGAATGATAATCAGGAGATGATCCAACATGAGTTTGTGTGAAAAACAGTTTGATGCAAAAAATGGCATTTGTGTAGTTTTTCATGATTTTAATATGCAAGTCAATGGTGGATTTGAGTATTAGGACCAGAACTGATAAAGTGAGCCTCTAGACATCTTTCAAACACATATACAAACATGTATGAGGGATCAAAAGCTATTTTGCAAAACTTGAATCAAAAGGGGTATGCTAGCTACTTTGACAGTAAATGAAAATCAAATATCAGTCCAAAGAAAACAACATTTTGCCATAACATGATGATGATGTGTGAACTCAAATCAACAGTTTCAAATCTAACTCCAACATACACATTCATTGCATAGGCTTGTATCCCATGGGGTGGTGGAAACTGGTTGTTTACAAATGTAGCAGTAGTGTTGCTTGAATTTTAATGACAACCATGAGAATCCACTTTTACACACAAACAAACTAAAGCTAACATATAGACAACTTCCAAATGTGATTCTAAACATGCTCAAATCATAAAAGCTGGCTTTCAATACTTATGATGAAAAGTGAATTTCTACTTTTGAATTTTGACAGTAGTGATGTAAATGCATTTTTAGTTTTATGTACATTCTGGCTAATTTGAACACATACATAACACCTACCTACGAAAACAAGTGTGTGTGTTTATGAATCAGAATCCATGACAGATTATGGTGATCAACAGTGGATTTCATGTATCATTTGTGTATTGACAGTGTGGCAACAAATGAATATGAGTTTCATGCACAAACTAAGCAAAGTAAACATACAGGCAGTTTTTAAATATGTATTGAAACATGTGTAAATGCTAAAATCAGTTTCTTAATGCTCTAGGCAAAAGATGATATTTCTACTGCTATGGTTTTACTTTTGGCACAGTGTAACAGCAGAGCAAGTTTTTGTCATTAATGCTGCCAACAAACTGATCTTTGACAGAGGTTTATCCAAGTTCATGGTTTTGATGAGTTACAAAGTGGAAATATGAGGTGACAAAATTAACACACCCTACACAGAATGCTAGCAGGCTGTTACCTACATGCAGCAAGTTGACAGACCAAAATAAACACAAATCCTTACCATAACAGTTTGGTCTCAAACAAGTTAGGTTCAATCATCAAAAAGCCCATTGTATCATGGTTCTTAGGCATATTGATCACTAGCAACAATATTCACATCAAAACACAACATTGCAACCATAAACCAAAGCATAGGCAACAACTCCAACATTCCAAAATTCTTTTGATAATAAGCTTAACAAATTCAAACATATAGCAATAGAGTTTGGCAAGCACAAAATTCAACACATATGATGGTACTCATGACAACCTCACCACTTCTCAAACACAAATATCATGGAAATCAACTAAGTGTTCATAATCTCAAAATGTACAAAAATGCTCAAAATGCAAAATCATGACAAAATGCTGTAAAAGTCAAGGTACACAAGTCACATACCTCTTGATGAATCTTTTAAACAAGCTAAAACAGTTGAGAAAACCAGAGACCTCTAATTCACTTCTTTGACTTTGAACCTTTCTTCAATTTTAAGTAACAATGCACTTATGATGCTAAATGAGAAAAAAATGAACCTCCAATAGTTTGTAATGGTCTTGACAGTAGAGAAACATCATTGGTGAAGTGTATGAGTGACTAGAATACCAAGAATGTGCTTAGAACAAGGTTTGGTGATTTTTGTAGCTTTGGTCAAAGTATGATAGGTGGAAATGTGACTTTTTGATTTATGAGGTTTCTTGATGTTTTAATGGATCATACACCTTCTATATGGTATTTAGAAGTTGTGTGGAGGGTGGTTGAGGTGTTTGAAAGGGTAGAAATGATTTTGAGCAAATTTCACTTCATGACCATTTTTGGTGTTTTCATGGATTTTGTGATTTTGGAGATTTGGTGCAAGATGAAGGAATTGTGATAACAGAGATTCTCTATGGTTTCTATCAGATCAATTGTGTGTGGAATGAGGTGAATGAGCCCTCCTTTTATAGGAAAAGAGATTGAGGTGCTTGCTAGGGACCTTTCTTCATCATGAAGCAAACTTGTGATATTTTGGAGCAAACCTTCAAGGGAGGGTTTTCATCATTGGTTCTGATACAAAGCTATTTTGTCAACATTTCCCAATGATTTTTGATGTTTGTATCAGGCTAGAAACCATAGGGAAGGGGCTGGTACAACCTTTCCACTTTACACCTCATGCTTGGAAGTGTAACTTGTCCACTTGCTCCACTTGCAAGGCAATGGACTCAAACCTTTGATTTTGGGCTATTTCTGCATAACTTTCTCTTGTTTCATGCTACACATATCTGATATATCACATACAACAAATTGGATCAAGAAAATTTGGCAAAATTAGTGAAATAAGTCATTCTTGAAAATTGGCCAATGTGGGACTATTATGTGAAACCCTTAACTTTGAACACATGTAACTTTCTGCTCATAACTCCTCTTGAGATGTTCTAGTACAATTTAGAAATCCCTCACATAGCTCTAAAACATTAATGTTTTCATGAGTTTCAATTTCTCAAAGTAACTTGGCCAAAAAGCCCTCGAAAGTTGCTAAAAATGAGCTTAAAAAGTGAAATTTTCCCAAGTCTTTTTCGCTTCTTGAAATGAATTTGACCATAACTCAAAATCTATGAATTTTCTGATCATGGACCACTTAGGGAATTTTGTAGGAATTGCCAAGAGCTTCCAAATGAGCTTTGAACCAACTCAATTGGATGTGTAGTTAAGGAGTTATGGTTTAGCCCTTTTCAAAACCCTAATTTCTCGATTTCTCGATTACTCCTTCATCCTTGATCCAATGGTCATGAAAATTGATATGCAAGTCCAATATGACATAAGGAACAACTTTGTTTTACAACTTGAAGTCCAATCCATAAAATTTGGAGAGTTGACTTTTCGGTCAACCGTACGATCGATAGGTGTCGACCGAGTTGCCTGTTGACATTCTGGACATCCTGAGACCTTGAAATTTCTTGGATGAACTTTAATAAGATACATGAACTTCATGGACCTCAATCCCACCATTACAACACCTTCCAACATCAAAGTTAAACCACAGTTGACTTTTACTAGTTAAAAACCCTAATCGGGGCCTCCGGACTGCACTGTTCTTGATTCTGAAATGATTTCTTCAAATTGGATTCTCATTTGACATTATGTAATATCCTTGACCTTGTTTCTTATTTGAATGAGCCCAAAACATTGACTAATCACAAACCCTGAAGTTTTGATTTTGACTGCACGAAACCCTGATTCATCTGCAATTTGACAAAGACAGACTTGCACTGGATTAAGGTTAGACAGTTCATGAGTATGCTCCTAAAATGATAATGAGAATCTAAGGGGTCAAAATTTGGGGTGCAACAACCCATTTTGGTTATGTTAAGCCTTTGTCTAAGTTGTGATGTTTTGGCCAAGAAGACGGATTCCTGTTTTATTTTAACCCCGAGGACAACTTCTCCAAATCTTAGAAGAGGAACTCTTATTTGAAAACATTAAAATCCTAACCGCTATCCATCATTGACATAAGTACATGAATATTTAAAATTGGTGATACGGTAATACGGTTACATTAAGAGAATTGTTAAGATGATTATTGTGGAGGAGGAAGAATATGCATCATTTTATTTATTGAATCAAGCAGACACTCTATTACTTTGGAACTTATCCATACAAAATACATGTTTCAAGACAAGCAAATAATTGGTACACGTTCACAGCATTTTGAAGAACACATCCTGACCCAAATATCATAATTACATTACAACAGTTATCTATTTCCAAAGCATCTAGGAGATGAAGTTGACGACATAAGACGGTGGCCTCGACTACCAATGCCCCGGAGTATTTTGTTCTAGAGGATGGTTTAACATTCTAGTCAGCTCTTAGTATGGAAGTGCCGCCCATTTCGAACCCGCCGAACCGATCTCCACCGTTGAAGCATAACATAAATAGCCAACAGGAGGACAACAGTCATCAGCAAAGAAGCTTATTTATTCTGCTCAGCTTTTGAATAGACCTTTGGCAACCAATTTCAGCTCCACCCGCAAATTGAGTCGCGAAAAGCTACGCCACAAAGAGAGTTCTGCCCATCCGTCCTGCGATCCTTAGCCGTCTTTACTGCGAACCCACTGAAAATGCAGAATCACACAACGACAGGTAAGCTCAAAGGATGATTTTGGCAAGTGTGGATAAATGTGTTTTCGGCACAGAATCAATTTTAAGACCAGGCGTTCCTCAAGGTGATCAATAATAATTTAACTAAAAGGAGTTAAAACTGAATATACTTATCTTTCCATCATGTCGTGACCTTGCTCATGATCTATCTCAAAGACGTATTCTACAAACAGCTCTCAAAGTCAATGTCCCACCATCTGTACGAAAACAGAGAATACAAATCATCCTCGACCAACAAGGAAATCCAACTCTGTTTGCTCCCGAACTAATTTGATTACATAAGTCGTGCCACAAGTGAAGCGCATAGCAAACGGTGACGCCTCCGCTGAGAAGTAAGTCACAGTTCATGGAAGTTCTGTTGAAGACGCTAAAGACTATCAGAATTCCAACCATAGTGTTAATGATCCCTAATGACATGCCCACTGGACCCGATTGCTAACTCCGGCTCTTAAAGTTCCTGCAATCAAGTAAAATTGTTGTCACAATCATGAGTGCCATGAGGAATAAGCGAGATTCGCAACGCAAATAAGGCCGTATAATGATAGATCCCAAAAGCATCCAGATTACTCATCAAGACTAATTGAAAGTTGCATTTTGCCATACCTGAAGAGCAGCACCTAATTTCAAAACTGATAACGATAATGCAGAGTCCAGGATTGAATCTAGGCGGTAAAAGCGGATTAAGACCGAAAGCAACTACCTTATTTTTCACGTTCTCTATTAGATACGTCCTCCACGGCTGCGACAGTGAGACCCAGTATTGAATGGTCCTTGGAAGCAAGCACCTGCGAACAAAGAAGAGATACTATTATTACAATTGACAAGAAAATCACCATAGTCCATCAAAACCTGTCCAAAATAAGTCTAAAGGAGGATGAGGCTTGCGAACAGGCAACCCAAGAGAAACGGTTGAGGACCTCCAATGAACACTCCACTCTCTTACAGCATGATTCCATACTTTCTTCAGATTCTTGCTCAGTCCTAACAACAAGAAACAGAGATAGTAAGCCAATGAATTTACGTAAAGGAATTTTCAAAATTGCTACCAACACTGACGCTTTGGGGCTCACCAGTTTCGCTACCGTATTTTCCCTGGGCTGCCAGTTTCCCTTTGGCCCAAACCTTCTGTTATCCACACCTACCATGTCATAAGTCCAGAGTTGGTAAGATCATCAGAGAATATCCACTTGAGGGGAAAAGATTCGATTCAGACCAAATCAAATCTTCAGATCATTAAAATACGACATTAATCAGATTGATACAAGAGATCACAATTTGGAATTTTTTCATTAACAGATTATTATTGCAATCAGACGAAAAGGGGGAGTTTTCAAACCTAGTTTATCCCAAATTTGAAAATCCAATCAACATTCAAGACAGCAATCAAAATTTAATCAGAACATTTTCAATTTGAAACCTATAAAAGAAGGCCTAAGAGATGAAGAGAAGTCAGACCGAAAATCACCACAGAACCTATGTTCGTTTAACCTAACAGGCTGAGAAGAAAAACACTTATCTCTCCTGCTGACAAAGCCGTCATGCACCGCTGCGAGCCCCACAGACGAAACACCCATTTTCGTCACCTCCGGCTGCTGTGAATCCACTCTGTCATCTCTAACGCCGCCGCTACCATCAACTTTCGGCAACTCTCTATCCTTATCCATGTCATTGATCTATTGATGCTTTTAGTTTGTTTTCAGGTTCAAAAGACGGTAAGAAATGGTGAATGAAGGAGGACGAAAGGTGGAGTTGAAGCGTAGGGAGGCGATTCCGGGCAAGGAGACTGAAAGTGATGAAGGGAACGAAAGGGGTCTAGGGTTTCTTTCTCTGCATTTCATTTTCGTCTTTGTATTTTCAGTTTGATTCCCCACGCACACACACCTGCCATACTCACCGCGTTTAATCACTCTAATCAGCATCTAACTTTTTTTAATTAATTGATTAACTAATCTTTTTTCTAAATAAATTAATAACTCTTTAATCAATCAAAATCAGTTTTTATTCTTTTTAACTATTTAGTCTTTAAATAATTCACCCTATTTAATTATTTATTTAATCCCAATTTAATCAACCTCATAATCTTTTTTTAATAACTAAAAGCAACCTTTTAAAAATCCTATTAATTCCTATTAATATATTTTGCTAACTTTCTCAACTTAATAACTTTTAAAATAAGTATTTATTCACTAATAAAAACTTTTATAAATAATTGCACCTCTTTGTCAAATTTATTTAATTAATAATGAAATCTTTAGTATTTAACTAACTTTTAGAAATAAATAATAACAAACACTTTTTTTATTCCATAATCAATATTAATTTAATAATAAAAATAATCACTTCACCTAAGTTTTTATAATGAATTAGATCATTGTAGCATTTTATGTAAAACCTTAGAATTTAATTCATATTTTAATCTCACAAAAAAAATCAACCCAGCTAAAATCAACTTCTCGTCTAAAATTAATCAACTAAAATTAATTCACATCGTAAAATGTAATCAGTCGAGCACGCTTACACTTCAATTCACAATTCACTCTCACACACTTCAGCGCTTTCATGCGTTTATGTATGTTTTATTTATTTGCCCTTTATCATTTCTGCAATTTATTTTACAGCAATTTACATTATCGCAACTTATATTCTCGCATCGCATCCTGTTCAAAGGAAGAACCTACACATGACTTAACACTTGTGTGTATTGCATATACATTTGCACCATTTTCCCCATGATCCTTGATCCCATTCAAGTCAATCTTTTAGGATAGATCCTACCCCATATGAAAGACCTTTGTCTTTTATTTTTACAACATAGGAAAACAAAACAATTCAACAATACTACTTAAACATTAGAGAAAGATGTTAATCATCTTAAGCGAGATAGAATCTCCACCCCACAACAATACAATCTCTTACACTTGTGGCGGTTAAATCTCTCTTAAAATGATAACTCATCTTTTCTCCTAAACTTAATCAATCGACTACCCTAAACCCGTAGGAACTTTGACCATAGTCAAAGAACTCCTCAAACCCTTTAAGGGAACTACAGATACTCTGATTCCACTCCCGTAAGGATATGTATGCATAAGATGCGATATCTTATCGAGTATACCTAGAAATAAACCCCTAGGTTTTTTATCCTTTAAGCAGATAAACCTTAGCAATGAACAAATATTAAAACAAGAGGTTCTTGTAGAGTACTACAGAAACTTAGGATGCTAACACCTTCCCTAAGTTTAACCAACCCCCGAACCTATAACTCTCTAGCTTACATTTGCATTGCACTGTGGGTATTTCGATCTTTATCCCTTCCTTTGGATAAATCAAAGTTCGGTTGCAAAATGAATTAAAGATTCAAACTAATCAATAGTTTGGTATCCAAATTTCACCGCGACAGAAATGGCGACTTCACTGGGGACTCCTTAGTGGGTTTCCCTAACTTGCTTTTATGTTTTATATATTTTCTTATACTTTCTTAATTGTATATTTGTTTGTTTGTTGCCTTTGGGTTGATACTCTTAAATGGTGAGACAAAGTCCTACACCCGGACTTGAGTGAACTTAAGATAGGATAGTGATATGTTCAAAGAGGCTTATAGGGGGTGGAATCCCGACCAAGCTGACTTGAAAATCACGCTCAATTGAGGCCCTCTCGAAAGTTGTATTATTGAACGAGTTCTTAATCGTGAAAACATGCACTATATTCGATGTTGGAGCCTATGATATTGAGGACCGTAGTTACCTTAACCCTACTTTGGCCTTTATTAGGATGTAGTGCAGGGCTATAAGGGGGTACCCCCTGAAATAGTGCTACGCGATGCTACACTCAAAAGAGGTTCTCTTGAGAATATTATTAACCACCGAGTACTTGGGAAGTCGATAATATCCGAAAGATGGGCTAATGACTTTGGGAACCTTATTAGAACCTTGTTCTGCAGGTACAATCATCCTTTAGTCCGTGTCCTTTGGGAATGGGTATACCCTTTGGCCCCATGCTCGTTGCAAACCTAGGGTCCCCCTTTGTTTGTTTATCTTTGTGCATCTATGTGCTTACTTGTGTTTGTTGCATTCATAAAGCATCATACCGCATTGGACTTCATGGGATTCACCTTTGTTTATGAACATTGTAGGGGACTATGGATCCCAACAGAAGACACACTTTGAAATACACTTTTAAAAGTCCTAAATTGGATGACCTAAAGAAGTTGGTAACCTTGATTGAAGACCAAGAGAAGTTCAAGAGCAAATATGGGAAGCTAATATCTTTATTGAGTCGCCAAGTAGACGAAGGACTTCTTTCCACTTTATTGCAGTTTTATGATCCGCTATATCACTTTTTTACGTTCTCAGATTTTCAACTATTACCTACATTGGAAGAGTACTCCTTTTTGGTTGGTCTACCTATCTTAGAAGAATCTCCCTTCCCTTTCTTGGAGAAGGACCCTGAGGAAAGAGATATTGCTAAGGCTCTTTATCTAAAGGTATCCGATGTTAAGGGAAACTTAATTAGTAAAGGTGGTATTTTTGGTTTGACTACGAAGTTCCTAATCAGTAAAGCTATGTTTTATGCCGATTATACGAACAAGACTCCATTCGAGGCAATCTTCACCTTACTTATTTATGGAGTGTTCCTGTTCCCGAGTTTTAAAGGGTTCGTCGACCTTAATGCGATTAAGATCTTTTTGAAGAACAACCTGATACCAAATCTTTTAGGGAATACTTATCATTCTGTGCATCTCCAAAACTTCTATGGTGGAGGAATGATCACCTGTTGTGTGCCCTTACTCTATTTTGCACCCCAAAATATGCTCAACCTTTTCTTACTTGGTTTATGTTTCATTGCATTAACATTTGCATAGTTATATCATCTGCATATCATGATATCATTCATATAGAAGGGGATCAAGTGTGATTCTTATCAAGAGAAGCCTAGCAAGAGGTCTTATTCAAGATTGAGAAGTTATCAAAGTCATCAGGAGGTGATTTGAGTGCCTAAGGGTTTAGATGCTTGCATGTGGATTTGCTCCTAACTTGAGGATCAATTGAAGACCATCAGAAGGATGTGAAGTGTTGAATATGAGAAGAGGGTGTGTATGGAGCTCATAGAATTCCTAGAGGGCCATGGGAGAGCTCAATCAAGTCATTGTGTCAAATGCAAGAGCCACAGTTGAGGTGCAAGCAATTAGGGTTTCATATGGGTCAATCCTAGGTCAACTGTGCAATTGAAGGGTATCAAAGCCTACTTTTAGGTCATGGAGTTCACGAAATGAAATGATGAGACATTTGTGGTGTTGTGCCAAGATCAAGTCAAGAAGAGTCAAGAGTGTGGGAAGTTGCTAAATTAGGGTTTCAGTGTAAAATCCCCTGTTTAGTGCCTAACTTCAAGACCACATAAGTCAAGATGCAAGTTTCAAATGGATCCTTGGCCAACATTAAACTTGTAAAGCATCTCAGTACCTTTAATTTGAGTACTAGTAGTCCTCCATTGTATCTATATAACTCAAGTTATGGTCCAGACAAGTTACAGGTCCTCCGATGTCTCTGAAATTTGTCTGTGAAAATCATCTGACTTCAAAGCTATTTTTGACCTAGAAGGAGGTTTCACCTGAACTTTTGGCCAACATGAAAGTTGTCCCTTATGATCTCATCTTTCCAAATTGTATTAGAAGTCATCCATCGGATTTGTAGAACTCAAGTTATGAGGTTTACAAGTTAGGGGTATTTTGGGAAAGTGAGATTATAGGCCATTTTCAATCATAGGTCAAAATCTCCAACTTGCACTTGTCAAATGGATTTTTTTTCAACATGGAACTTGTTCAAAATGTGGTTTTTAGGCTAACCAAGAAGTCATGATGAATTGATTTGGCTCATGTCAAGATTTGGTTTGAAATGGCTTAAAAAGGAAGATTTTAAAAGGATTCAAAGTTGAAAAATTCAAATTAATGGTTAAGTGACCAAAACATGTCAAGTAAATACTCATTTTGATTGGAAATATCATTTCAAACACAATGACATTGGTAGATTTTTATGTTGAGGCAGATTTTCATGAGTTACAATTTGGTTTCTTCATATGCAAGTTACATGACCAAACCACTCACCAAGGCATTTCAAGTGTTCCTTTTGGTCCCATTGCATTCACAAGACATTTTGCAATTAAAAAGGAAGATTCTAGAGCAATTTCCATGGCCAATTCACGACTGTCACATGGGAATTTTGAAGGGAAAACAGAAAATTGGAATTGCTGATTTGGGCTTGGATTGGACTCAAAAAGTCCATAGACACACTCTATATAAGTCATGTGATGATTTCATACTCATTTTGGTGCTCATTTCGTGGTAGAAGTAAAGAGAGAAAGTGAATTTGCAAGAAAGCAAGTGCAGATCGGGTTTTGAGTTCCAAGCCAATTCAGATCAAATTGAAGGTTTCTTCATCTTCCTCTTGCATCCTTGAGTGATTCTGGAAACTTTTGAAGGCTGAATCAAATTCTAGCTACCTCTGTTCATAGATCTACACCAGGTATGTAACCTTCAAATTTCTCACAATTCTAGGAAGATGTAGTTCATGTTCTGCATGTTGTTAGGATCTAGTTGAGACATAGATCGTTTCTGGATCAAAATTGAAGTAATTAGAGACAATTTAGGTTGAAGTGCAATTTCTGTTTGGACACGATTTAGCTTGATCTTAAGGTTTCAACACGATTTGGATAGATCAGATTAATGTATGAAGCATGAGGATCATTTTTATGCAATTAGATTATGATTTGGTGATGATCAATTTGGATGTGATCTCTGAAACTTGGATCGTGTTTTAAAACCTGATGAGAGTTAGATAATTTGGATAGGATATCTGAGATCCTTGTGAAATTCTGAGCATTTTGATGTAAGGTTTGATGAGTTTTGGTTGCCTGTGAGTACTTGCTCGCCGGAGAAGACAACTGGAAGTCTTCTCCAGCCACCTGAACAGTTCTCCCTCCATCAGAATATTTGAATTGGGACGATGATGGATTGCCGTTACATTAGGTCTTCAGACTTGACCTTGTATGCACAATCAGTGGCCACGATTGCTCCTCAGAAGCTGACTTTGACTTCATTTGAAACGCACCATTTCAATAATGCGCTGGCATGTTATGGAGCGATTGATCCCTTGACTTGGTCTCTTGATCCAACAGTCCACGTTTTATTCTGGCTTTTGTTTTATCTTATTTCATTTTTAATTCATTTTGATTTTATTTTAATGCATATTGATTCCAAAAATCATAATAAATTCATCTTTGATCAGAAAAATATTTTAAAAATATGTCCATGATCCTCTTTCAATTTGTGATTTTTTGGGACCAATAAATTGCATTTTCATGCATTTTTCAATTTAATTTGCATTTTTCTATTTTATGTTATTTTTGTTATTTTGCATAATTGTCGATCTGTTTTGTTGATTTTGGTTTGGTTTCTGAATTTGATTTTTGAATATGTTGTAGGTTAGATGTGCATGCTCCCTTAGGATTTTTATTAGATTTTTTTAACAATTGTAGGTTCTGTTTTAGGTGAGATGTTCAGAGCCTTCCCAACTTATGGTTTATCTTGACACAATTCAACTTAGGATTTATTTAGTGGACCTAGAAGTTGATTTAGGCTTTGATATTTGAACCCTAGAATGTTAAAACATGCATGTTCCCTTAGGAAAATTCTTAGATTTTTACAACTTATTTTTCTATTTTGGATAGATTTCACAAGTAGGTGTTGCTTTTGGTGTTCCCTCTTTGGTGCCTTGCCTTGTTTGATCTTTTTGGTGGCTTTGGAAGCTTGAAGAGCTTGATTTCCTTTTTGGAGGAGGTGCTGGACATCTTGTAGCTGTTGTGGATTAGCTTGTGGAGCTTAGTTTGAAGCTTTCTTTCTCTTTTAGGAGTTTTTTAAAAGCTTATAGGATTAGGGTTTTAGAAAGAGCCATTAGAACTAGTTCTTTTCCTTTCATAAAAAATAGAATGCATTGTTTGCTTCTATCCTCATCCTATGATGCAAAGTCCTCTTAAGGAAGCCCCATCTCTCCTTTGGAGGGATGAGTGGCATGCCTTAATGAGTAGAACTTTTGAGGATGCACTTTCCTTCCATGTTGGTTTCTGATGAATTCCTTTGGTTTTCATCAGGTTTTCTAGCATTGTAACTTGATCTCAATGATGATTTCTCTTCTTGTGGAGCTTGCTAGAGTTTGAAGATGAAGAATTGAAGAAGCTTGAATATAGGAGCTAGCTTGAAGATGAAGACTCTTTGCTGTCAACTTTGCTGTCAATTCAATTTTGCTGACCAGAGCTGCTGTTGAAGGTTGAAGTTGCTGTCTGTAGAAGATTGTTGCTGCTGCTTGGGCTGCTTCCTCTGTTTTCTTTTGCTGTATTATTTGTTTGCTTGTGTTGCTTACCTTTAGGTTTGAGGTGGAGCTTGTCTCCCCTTGCCTGTTGTTTTCTTAGGTTTGAGGTTGAGCCGGACTCCCTTGCCTCGCTTGTACTGTTGCATAGCATGCATTTTACTGTTTACTGTTTACTGCTTGCTTTCTTTTGCTGTTTTCCCCTAGGATCTCTGATTCCCTCTGTGCAAGAGGGAATTATGACAGAAATTAGGTTTCTAAACCATGCATGATAACATTAGGTAGATTCCCTTTCAACCATAGTTTTAGGGCATCTTTCTCTTCTCATCTCAAAACAATTCAAAAATACGGTAATAAGGTTAATTGAAGTCGTATGTTACGAGCCTTTAGCTATCTGGGAAAAGGTTGGTGGAGGGTCTCTCTCCAGTGATCTAGATGTTTAGTGTGGTACCCTTTGGGTGACATACGAAGCGTTCACTCCTGGGTCATAGTCTCTAGTGCGACGGAGATTGCGAACATCCTAAAAAAACAATTCTTTCGTAAAAAATTCAAACAAACATTCAAACTCTATTTTTGTCCTCTTGGACCCTTAATCTGGAAAACCCTTTCTTAAGGAGATAAAAAACTGTCAGACAAGCTTGTGTCTTCCGTAGCCCGAACTACGTTTGCTCTGATCTTTCATGCCGTATGAAAGTACGTAGGCACAAGATGCGATATCTTGGCGAGCAACCTTCCCCCATAACCCGTAGTTAGTCGAACTACGTTGACTCTGATTTCTCGTTCCAGACGGGAATACGTAGGCATAAAGTGCGATACTTTGCCGAGTCATTTTCTTTTCTTTTTAGACCAGACCTTTAGAGTAGATAGATAAACATACCCTAGATAGAAAACAAGCGTGGATCCCGTCGAGTACGACGGACATGAGGGGTGATAATACCTTCCCCTTGCGTAACTGACTCCCGAATCCAGGATTTGGTTGCGATGACCATTCCTTTCCCTCTTTGCGTTAGGTTTTCTCTGAGCGTTTCCTTTCCCTCTTCTGGGATAAATAACGCACGGTGGCGACTCTTCTGTCATGGCCGACGCCGATTTTCGCAGTAGCGACACTCTACAAGTGGTTTATTTCGCACTTGCCTAGGTCTAGTTCTTTTTTGAATCTCGATAGAGGTCAAGTGGTTTATCCTGTCTGGGGTTTTGTATGTATTTATCTTTCTGTCTTTACTTTCAGTACTATATATTATTGTTGTTATGTTGTGGGTAGAGGGTTAATTTGAGAGATAAGTCGGACCTGGGCTTGAGTGCACATAGACTTAGAAGTAGAAAGTAGTGGTTAGCCTGCCTACAAAATCTGCACTCAGACGAGATTCTCTTTAATGGCATCTTGCCTGGCCCTTTGGGCTCGACAGGTTGTTGGATTTGAGGGTTTTCGACTCTGGGAACCTATCATTTGGGATTCGGCTAAGTGAGGCCTCTTCAAGGGACGATGATGCCACACCTTCTGGGTATCATATCATCGCTCTTGAAAGTCTGTGACGCTGATGACCGCATAGGATGTCGTACCTCGTCTGCGAGTTAAGTACATACCTGTGAGGGGTAGGTGGGTCTTTTTGCAGGAAAACTCTGGCCTCGGAACACCTGGTTTGTCTCTGTCAGTGAGAATTGGTTATGAGGGTTCTTTTGTGGTTGGTTTGGTTTGAGGAGGAGATATGATGGTTCTTAAGCAGCAGTACAGCACAACACAGTTCCTCATCATTGCACTTGATCCCCTGTTTGCATATGCATCTGCATTTTCATGTTTGCATTTCATTAACGTGTATTTATGTTGCAGGTGTGCTTTTTCCCCTCAGATTCTAGTGTTCTTCTTGCCAGACATGGAGTCCATGAAGAGGAAAGTTGCTTACAGGTTGCCTTCTCCAGATATCAGTTCTTTGTTGCGGTTGATTGCTCTAGCAGATCAGAGAGTGAGGGCTGAGTTTAGAGAGTCTTATGGGAAACTGCTCAGTTTGGTGTGCAGATCTTCTGTGTTTGAGATGACTGGATTGTATACCTTGATGCAGTTTTACGAGCCTCGATTGAGATGCTTCTTGTTCCCTGATTTTATTTTGGCCCCTACTTTGGAGGAGTATTCTGATATGCTAGGAGTTCCTGTGTTAGATCAGATGCCTTTTATTCACGAGGATACTGAGCCTGAATTGGCTAAGGTTGCTGAGATTGTCAGTTTAGATGCTTCTGAGTTCCCCGGAGGTTTGGTCAAGCTGAATGGATATTATGGTTTTCATCTTTCTTGTTTGGTTGAGAAGGCTACACAGTGTGCGAAGGATGGATGTTGGATTGTCTTCAGTGTTATTCTGGCTGTTTGCATTTATGGGATTATCTTGTTCCCCAACTTGCCTGATTTTGTTGACTCAAATGCATTCTTTATTCTTGCTTCGAAGAATCCGGTGCCTACTCTCTTGGGTGACGTTTACCATTCTATTCACTATAAGAATGAGAAGCGTCGGGGAAAGAATGTTTCTTGCTGTGTACCTCTTTTGTACAGGTGGTTTCAGGGACATCTTCCTAAGACGGGACCTTTTGTTGATACTGCTGGTATTTTAGATTGGTCTTCCCGATTGATGGGATTGTGTGCTGAGAAAATTGTTTGGTTTGATCGGAACATGCTCGGGGTGGATATTATATATAGTTGCAGTGGCTTTCTGAACTTTCCTTTGATTGGACGGAAAGGTTGTATTAATTATAACCCTTCTCTGCTTGTGAGACAGTTTGGCTACGCTCCGAGGGACTCTCCGGTTGAAGACGAGATACAGGAATCTCTGTATCTCACGGGTTTATTAGATGGAGATGTTTTGGGCAGATTGAGGCATGCTTGGGGTAATATTCACAGAAGAGGAAAGACATTACTTGGCAAGAGCGACAATCGAGCTTATAATCCTTATCAGCTCTGGATCCATGAAAGAGTTGAAAAGTCTTTGATGCCATATCCTGCTATAGAGCCTTTATATCCTCCGGTGATTGAGGAACCTACTTCAAGAGAGATTGAGAAGTATAACAAGCTGCTGGCTAAAAAGGAAGAGTTGCAAAGAGCAAATGAAGAGTTAGAGAAAGAGATTTTCCAGCTTCGGCGTGAGAAGAGTGAGGCAACTTTCACTTTGAAGAAGCAGATTGAGATGATTAATAAGTTGGGTTCAGATTTGACTGAAGAGACCAGCAGGAGAGAGAAGGTGGGAGTAGCCTTGAATGGTGTTAGTAGTGTGCTTGCTACTAAGAAAGAGCTTCTGAACAAGGCTTATTCTCGACTTTCCAAATGGGAATTTTTGTGGAATGCCATGCTTAATAGCCGGAAGGAGCGTGAAGATGAGTTGAAGCTTTAGATTTCCTGGTTAGAGGAGCAGCTCAGCGCTAAGGATGCGAAGATTGCTGAAGAGGCATCTCTTTGACGTGACGCTGAGTTTAGAGTGAGCAACATGGTCAAAGAAATGAGGGGTTGTGAACTGAAGGCTGGCTTCAAGAGATGCAGGCTGGATGAGTGTTTTGGCAAGGGAGCCTGTGTAGAGGATTCCAAAAAGCTGAGATCCACTATTAGGCGACACGCATTACTGATCGGGAACTGCTCTCCAGACCAGGTCATCCGGAGACGTTGAGGCTATTGGGAGATGTCCGGGCGCGCCATCCGTCCTGATTTATCTTTGTTTTTCTCTTGTTGTATGTTATTCGTGCTTGTATTTTGACCATCGCCAGGCTTGTTGGCCGAGGTCTTTTCAATTGTATTCGGTTTTACCTTTGTACTCTGCCTCTTGGCATTTTTTTATGTATGAGGTTTCTGATTCTGTGCTTTCTTACTTGGGACTCCATTGTCGTTATGGCTTCTTCTCCGGAACTAGAATCGGGGGGAAATTAACCTGTTGCATATTTACATGTGTGCATTTGCATCTTCATATTGCATGGCAGGTACTTTTTGAGCTCGAATCTTTTTTCCTGCATCTTTCAGGTTATTTCAAGATTGACGAACAAAGAACTCACCGGTACGCTACAAGAAGCAACAGTAAGAAAATCATGGATCAGGTACAAGCTGAGATGCAGGAGATCAGGGATAGGTTGGCCCAATTCATGCAGGTTGTGGAGGTTGTGGCCAAGGGCCAGGAACATCTTCAAACTCTGGTGCAACCGCTGCTGGCGCGAGCGGCTGGTAATACTGAATATAACTCTGTTCGTGTTGAGACCCCTCGCAGGGAGGAAGTGATACCAAATGCTGGTGAGACTGGTACTGGCAATGGCAACGGCAACGCTGGTAACGGAAATGCTGATGGGAACGTGGAAACCAACAGGAATGTTGGTATCAATACTGGTTTCGGTGACAACAATCAGGGTTTTGGCTTTGGCAATCAGGATGGCAATTATGGCTTTAATAATCAGGGTTTCGGCAACGGAGGGTTTGGTGATAACAATCATGGCTACGGCAATGTTGGGTTTGGCAATGTGAATACCAATGGTGCTGGGATGGGTCCTTTCAATGCTAGTTTCGGACCAGGCGGGGCTAATCAAGGTTTTGGTAATAGAGGACGTGGTCCTAACTTTAATCAACAAGGATATGGTCGTAATGTTGCTTATGACGGGTATGGTAATGAGGGTCCGTACTGTGACAGAGATCGTCAGGAAGATGCCTTTTCTGGGCAAGGCATGGGTTTTAAAGGTCCCACTGATAATGATCGGAGGATTAAAATGCTGGAGGAACAGATAAGAGGTATAGCCAATCAAAATTCTACAGGTTTGGACATGGCCACCATGGGGCTGGTTCCTGGGCTGAGAGTGCCATTGAAGTTCAAAGCTCCTACTTTCGATAAATATAAAGGGGATACATGCCCACGGGTTCATGTGCATTCATATTACCGGAGGATGTCTGCTTACTCTGATGACGAGAAGATACTTATGCATTTTTTCCAAGATAGTTTGTCGGGACCATCATTGGAATGGTACATGGGACTAGAGCCTGCACAGACCGGAAGTTGGAAAGAGTTGGCGGATGCTTTCGTCAGACACTACCAATACAACAGTGACCTTGCGCCAAATAGGGTCCAACTTCAAAGTCTTTCTCAGAAGAACGGGGAGAGTTTCAAGGAGTATGCCCAGCGTTAGCATGATCTGGCGGCAAGGGTCCAACCACCTATGGTTGAAAGGGAATTGATTGATATTTTTGTTGGAACATTCTCTGGGATGTATTATGATAAATTGCTCAATTGCTCGATGGGTAGTTTCTCTGACATGATACTCGTGGGAGAACGGATTGAAAATGGCATTAAAATTGGTAAGATTGAAGCCGGTGAATCGACCTTAGCTGGAGGTGCAAAAAAGGTCTTTGGTGGTAGAAGACAAGGAGACGCCAGCGCAGTGTATGGTGGTCGAGGACGAGGTAGAGGTAGGAATCAGTATATTAAACAACAGGTTGCTAGTGTGACGATTCCTATACCTCAACAACGACAACAACCACAACTGTAGCAGCAACAACAAAAGCATAATCCTGCTCAGAGAAGGGTTCAGAATGGGAAGCCAAAGAGGGTATTTGATACACCTCCGTCAACGTATACAGAACTGCTTCAAACGCTGTTAGGTTTGAATCTGGTTGAGAAGAGAACGTTGGACCCACCCACAGGAGCGCTTCCTTACGGGTATGATGCTAGTAAGCATTGTGAATTTCATTCTGGGGAACCCGGACATGATATCGAGAGTTGTCATACTTTTAAACACAAAGTCCAAGATTTGATTGATAGTAAGGTCATTAACTTCAGTCATGATGGTCCCAATATTGTACAGCAACCAATGCCGAATCACGGAGCGAATGCTATTCTGACAGAAGAAGATTTGGATTTGGTTATGGACATAAATGATCTGAAGACGCCTTTAAGCTATGTTAAAAGCAGATTGTTAAAAGGAGGGGTCTTCCCTGGATGTGATGAGTACTGTTTGGAATGTTGGACCCGACCAGAGGGCTGTATTGATTTGAAGAGAGGTATTCAGGCCATGATTGATGAGGGAACTTTGCAATTTGACCGTACTGCTGTTGAGGCAAGATTTGAAAAGCAGGGTGAGGTCGTAACAGTTACTATTCCATGAAAGACTATTACGATATCAGCGCCCGCCAAGCGGCCAACTATCACGATAACGAAAGCAGGGCCCATTCCTTATGAAAGTACGAAAGCCATTCCGTGGAATTATGGGTTGGAAGCTTTTTGTAATGGGGAAAAGATTAAGGTGGATAGCCAGCCGGCAGGGGCAGTGGGCAATCTTATTGGAGCGGGAGGCATGACCCGCAGTGGTAGAATTTTCACTTCACCTGAAATCGAGGCTGAGAGGATTGCTAAAGGCAAAGCCAAAGTGAATGAAGGAGGACCTTCCCAGTCGAAAGAGAAATAAACATCAATCAAGGATGCAGAAGAGTTTATGAGGTTAATTCGCAAAAGCGACTATAAGATTGTGGAGCACTTGCAGCAGACGCCCTCCAAAATTTCAGTACTATCTGTGTTGCTTTGTTATGAGGCTCATCGGAATGCCTTGTTGAAAATCTTGGACACATCTTTTGTACCTCAGGAAGTATCTATTAATCAGCTTGAGGGGGTACTGGCGCATGTGAATGCCAGACACAGCCTGGGATTTACTGACTTTGATTTGACGCTTAGAGGCAGGGATCATAATATGGCTTGGCACATTTCAGTGGAATGTCGGGGCACTGTTATGTCGGACGTTCTTGTAGACACCGGATCATCTTTGAATGTGTTGCCTAAGAAGGCTATGATGAAGCTAGATATCCGAGGAATCATATGCACGCCAAGTGACTTGGTCGTGAGAGCTTTTGATGGGACCAGAAGGTCGGTGTTTGGGTCCATAACATTGCCACTCCAGGTCAGGCCAGAAGTGTTTGACATTGTGTTATACATCATGGACATACATCCAGCTTACAGTTGTTTACTTGGATGACCATGGATACATTCTGCAGGGGCTGTGACGTCCACGCTGCATCAGAAGCTTAAATACATGGTCGGGGACAGTGTTGTTACTATTTGCGGAGAGGAGGACATTCTGGTTAGTCATCTTTCGTCATTCAAGTACGCCGAAGTGGATGGGGAGATCCATGAGACACCATGCCAAGCCTTTGAAGGATTGCAGATTAAGGACAAGTCTCATGTCCCCAACAAAGGGCCAGAGGTGGCCATGTCTTCATACAAAGACGCTCAGGCAGTGGTTCAGGCCGGAGAAACCAAAGGATGGGGCCAAGTCTTGGAAATTCCCGTCAAGATGGACAAGTTTGGGTTGGGGTATTGCCCGACGTCGTCACCTTCCACATCAGGCGTGCCAAAGTTCAAAGGGCCAGTGGTGATCACTCCAGGTGGAGTCTGCTATGAAACGATTAATGCTGTTTCCGATGTTGAAGACAGAGATAGTGACTGCGATATGGACTCGTGGATCAAGCCCAACGTGCTAGGACAGAGCCTATGCAACTGGTCTATCCAAGAACTTGTCCAAGTGACTACAAAACAATAATGATTTGTTTTCTCGATTATTGTATAATCCTGTGTCCTACCCGGGGCATAGTGATTCTGTTTTCAGGGCTACCTGCTTATGTGTGTACTTTGTTTAATCATTAAATAAAGGCATTTTTCTCATGCAAATTTTGTGATCCTTGTTTTTCCTGTTTTTGCTTTAACAATAAAATGGCAACGTGGTTATGTGTTTTGTTTGCGTTATTTGAAGCATTTAACCATTCTCATTGCAGGATTCATATTTCAGACGACACCGATCACGAACTTCCTATGACTCGCTTCGACTTCAGGCACCCCATATTTCAAGCAGAAGAAGAGATTGTTGAGGATAATGACTTATCAGAAGAGATGACTCGACTTTTGAAACAAGAAGAGAGAATCATTCTGCCTCATCAGGAGGAAATTGAAATTATCAACGTGGGGTCCGAAGAGGTTGTCAGAAATATCCGGATAGGGGCTGCACTGCAAAGCGATATCAAGTAAAGTTTGATCGAGATGCTTCGAGAGTATAGTGATATCTTTGCTTGGTCTTACGAAGACATGCCTGGGTTGGATACTGATATGGTGGTTCACCGTTTGCCATTGCGTGAGGAATGTCCGCCGGTTAAGCAAAAACTCAGAAGAACTAGACCAGATATGGCTGTGAAAATTAAAGAGGAAGTTCAGAAACAGTGGGACGCTGGTTTTCTGGCTGTTACAACTTATCCCTCATGGGTCGCCAATATAGTACCTGTACCAAAGAAAGATGGTAAGGTGCGGATGTGCGTGGACTATCGAGATTTGAATAGGGCGAGCTGAAAAGACGACTTTTCGCTTCCTCATATTGATGTGTTGGTCGACAACACCGCTCAATTCTCCGTGTTTTCCTTCATGGATGGCTTTTCGGGCTATAATCAGATAAAGATGGCGCCAGAGGATATGGAGAAAACAACTTTTATTACCCCGTGGGAAACGTTCTGCTACAAAGTGATGCCCTTTGGTTTGAAGAACGCCGGGGCAACATATCAGCAAGCTATGACAACACTTTTTCATGACATGATACATAAAGAGATCGAAGTCTATGTTAACGATATGATTGCCAAATCCCAGACGGAGGAAGAGCATCTGGTCAATCTTTTGAAATTTTTCAAGAGGCTTAGGAAATTCAGGCTGAGGCTGAATCCTAACAAGTGCACCTTCGGGGTGAGATCTGGTAAGCTATTGGGGTTTATTGTTAGCGAAAAAGGAATTGAGGTTGATCCTGCTAAGATAAAAGCAATACAAGAAATGCTAACGCCGAAAACAGAAAAAGAGGTTCGTGGCTTCTTAGGGAGATTGAATTACATTGCTCGGTTCATATCTCATCTAACGGCCACGTGCGAGCCATTATTCAAGTTATTGAAAAAAGATCAGGTTGTGACCTGGAATGAAGATTGTCAAAAGGCGTTTGAGAAAATAAAAGAGTATTTGCAGGAACCTCCAATATTGATACCTCCAGTAGTCGGGAGACCATTGATTATGTATTTGACGGTTCTTGAGAACAGTATGGGTTGTGTTCTCAGTCAACATGACGAGACTGGGCGTAAAGAGCATGAGATTTATTACTTGAGTAAAAAGTTCACAGATTGTGAGTCCCGTTACTCAATGCTCGAAAAGACGTGTTGTGCACTTGCTTGGGCTGCCAAACGTCTGAGACAATACATGCTAAATCATACAACCATGCTGATTTCGAAGATGGATCCGATCAAATATGTGTTTGAAAAGCAAGCACTTTCTGGAAGGATTGCCCGATGGCAGATGGTACTGATAGAATACGATATTCAGTATGTTTCCCAAAAGGCTATTAAAGGTAGCGTTCTGTCAGAGTACCTAGCTGAGCAGCCAATTGATGATTACCAGCCGATGAGGTTTGATTTTCTTGACGAGGATATCATGTACTTAAAAATGAAGGACTGTGAAGAGCCGTTGCCTGACGAAGGTCTAGAGCTGGGTTCCAAATGGCAATTGATATTTGACGGTACCGTTAATTCATACGGAAGTGGAATAGGGGCAATCATCACTACTCCCCATGGGTCGCACATCCCATTCACTGCCAGATTGACCTTTCCAGTTACCAACAATGAGGCCGAATATGAAGCATGCATTATGGGGCTCGAAGAAGCTATTTATCTGAGAATTAAAAAATCTTGACGTGTACGGAGACTCTGCTCTAGTTGTGAACCAGATCAAGGGAGAGTGGGAGACTCGTCAGCCTAATCTGATACCTTATATGAATTATGCAAGGAGGTTGTTACCTTTCTTTGACAAGGTGGAATTGCACCATGTACCACAAGCAGAAAATCAGATGGCAGACGCTCTCGCGACGTTGTCTTCAATGTATAAAGTTAACTTCTGGAATGAGGCTCCCAGGATAGTTATTTCTCGCTTTGATAGGCCCGCTTTCATATTCGCCATTGAGGAAGATTCCGATGGCAAACCGTGGTATTATAATATCCAGAATTTCCTAAAGAACCAAGAGTATCTGGCTGGGGCATCCAGTCGTGATCAGAAGACTCTTAGGAGATTGACTGGCAATTTCTATTTGAATCCGGATGGTGTTTTGTACAAGAGAAACCATGACTTGGTGTTGTTGCGGTGTGTGGATGCGAAAGAGGCTAAGTTGCTCATGGAAGAGATCCACGAGGGTACATTTGGCACACATGCCGACGGACATGCAATGACGAGAAAGTTATTACGAGCAGGGTATTATTGGCTGACAATGGAAACAGATTGTTTCAAGTTTGCAAAGAAGTGTCATAAATGCCAGATTTATGCGGACAAGATTCATGTGCCTCCGAGCCCTCTTAATGTTATGTCATCACCTTGGCCTTTTTCCATGTGGGGAATTGATGTGATTGGCAAGATTGAGCCCACGACATCCAACGGACATCGTTTTATCTTGGTAGCTATTGATCACTTCACCAAATGGGTTGAAGCGGCATCGTATGCTAATGTTACCAAGCAGGTGGTAGCCAGATTTATCAAGAAGGATATTATCTGCAGATATGGAATCCCGGAGTGGATTATCACTGACAACGGTTCGAATTTGAATAACAAGATGATGAAGGAATTGTGCTAGAATTTCAAGGTTGAACATCGCAACTCTTCTCCTTATCGGCCCAAGATGAATGGTGCTATTGAAGCGACCAATAAAAACATAAAGAAGATCGTTCAGAAGATGGTTGTGACCTACAAAGACTGGCATGAGATGTTGCCTTTTGCTTTGCACAGTTATCATACGACGGTACGCACATTAACCGGGGAAACTCCTTTTTCACTGGTATATGGTATGGAGGTTGTCCTACCATTGGAGGTTGAGATTCCTTCTTTGAGGGTTTTACGCGATGTCCAAATTGATGAGGCGGAATGGGTAAAAGATAGACTGAATCAGCTCAGCTTAATAGATGAGAAGAGATTGGCTTCTCTAGCATATGGTCGGCTATATCAAAGTCGGATGAAGAAAGCTTATGATAAGAAGGTGTGCCCTCGAAGCTTTCAGACGGGAGATCTTGTGCTTAAAAAGATTCTCCCACCATAATCAGATCACAGGGGAAAATGGACTCCCAACTATGAGGGTCCATATGTCGTTAGAAAGGTTTTCTCTGGAGGAGCCTTATTGTTGTCCACCATGGATGGTGAGGATTTTACATCCCCTGTGAACTCGGACATAGTTAAAAAATACTTTGCTTAAAATGACCCGCCGGAAAGAAAAAGAATATCCAGGCAAAAATGGGGCATCCCGGCGAACCATAAAAAAAAGAATAAAAGGTTCCAACAAAAGTTAGGGATAAAATTGAAAAAAATGTACACCCGCGAAGTTTGAAAACCTGAAAAGGGAGACTTCGGCAAAAAAGGGTATCCCGGTGAATTGAAAACCCGCACAGGACGGTTCACGCAAAAGTTAGGGATTTGAAAAAGCAAATGACTGCGGTCCGAGTTTGATATTACGTTGCTTAGTGGTTTGGGAGTACCTGAGGGTCGTATATCCAAAACAATCTCTTCCGAAGATCAAGTATCGGGAAAGCGTCAGAGTCAGGCGAGTCATAGGAGGATCAGCTCATGGTGTTCGTCTGTACCATGTTGCTGACATTTATACCAATTTTCTTTGTGCTTCTGTAATATTTGTATTTGCTTGTGCGTGACTTCCTCTTTTCAGGAGTTGCATCTAGTGTACAAAATTTTGCCTATTTACAGGCTCGTTGTCAATAAAGTATGTTATTCAGTACTTGATGTTGGTTCTTTACTGTTTTGTTTATGAATTTATTCAGTACTTAATGCTTGTTCTTTACTGTTTTGTTTGTGAAAAACGCTGATGTTTTTGATGAACTTGCATGTACATAAACTTGCTGGCCCTTGCCAATAATCGCTAAAACTTTGAATTGACTGAACGAATGTCACGGATACTAACCGGGATAGATCTTGTTGTATAGATTTGTTCTGTCTCGTTTGTGTTTTGCAGGGTTCTCACCTTTGAAGCAAACAGTCAAGGAATTTGTGTTTCTCCAGCCAGAGTCCCGTGACCAAGTGATTGTGTCACTTCTCAGCAGATGGAAGTCACATCTTATCCCAGAGAGAGTTGCGATGGCACTTACCCCTACTGGATGTGGGGGTTGTCCTCCCCAGAAGAGTATCCCCAGGAAAGCTGCCAAGAGAGTATCCTCAGTGGATCTTGATGTCCCCAACAGAAGGTGCATTCCCAGCAATGAGTATTGTTGCGGTGAGAATCGTGATACCAAGCTATTGATTAACTTGAATCTTAAATTCTTAAATTCACAACCGGACTTTAATTTATCCAAAGAAAAGGTCTAAAGAAAGAAAAAACCTTTTACGCGATGTAACAACAACGCTAAGAGAGTCGGGGATCGGGGGTTGGTTATGCATAGGGTAGGTATTTCACATCCTAAACATCTGTAGTACTCTACAGGAACCTTTTGCTTGTTTGCATGCTAAGTTTGCTAAATGTTTGCTATGGATTGGGATTGGGTAAAAGGTGTAGGTTAAAACCTAAAGATAGTTTCTAAGCTTGCTCGCAAAGACATCGCGTCCTCTGCCTACGTATCCTAACTAGGATAGAATCAGAGCAATCGTAGTTCACCTCACTAGGGTTGAAGAACACTTGACTATGATCAAAGTTCAAAGGGGAACAAACATATCCATGCTTGTGTAGAGTTTCACAAAACTCTCTAGATCTATGTTGAACTCTCAAGAAAGGGAAGTAAGTAATCATATCCATGATTCTTACATAGAGTTAACCAAACTCTATTCTAAAGTTCTACATTGTGAGACCAATTGGTTCTATCCAGACCAAAAGGTGGAAGAAGGGGGAAGGTTGCTCGTCAAGATATCGCATCTTGTGCCTACGTATTCTCATTGTCCAATGAGAAATCAGAGCGGTCGTAGTTCGGGCACGAACTACAGAATAAGGATCAATTAGTTCTTTCCAGACCAAAAGAGGGAAGAAGGTTCTATCCAGACCTATGAGTTTAAATCCTATTGGTTCTATCCAGACCAAAAGGGGGAGAAGGTTCTATCCAGACCTATGATTTAAATCCTATTGGTTCTATCCAGACCAAAAAGGGGGAGAAGATTCTATCCAGACCTATGATTTAAATCCTATTGGTTCTATCCAGACCAAAAAGGGGGAGAAGGTTCTATCCAGACCTATGATTTAAATGAGCTATCTATGACCCAAGGGTCAATAGAGAGGCTTTCCTTTGGAAGGGAAAATAGGAGGCAACTTGGATGAGAACTAAAGAGTTCCATCACTTGGGGAAATAAACTTAACAAAGCAATAATCATTCAATCATGATGAATACAAGAGATATGGTTACAACCAAGAACAAGCAAGCGTATTACAATATCAAGCAATGATTTCAATCAAGATAAATGGTTACAACCAAAGCAAACATCAAGATGTTACAATATCAATGAGGGGATAAGTTCTTTCAAGACTTAATGAAAGGTAAAAACCAAAACATGTCTTAACAAAGACGGGGATATTTCCTAACAAAGATGTGGTCTTCCTAGGGCTTACAATATGACATGTATACTTACAAACATCAGGCCTAATCAAATAATGTCACAACAAATGTAAGTGAGAAGTTCAAAACTTCATGGGAGAAAACTTTCAAGTTTTAATGATGATTAAACACAAATGCTTACAAGAAAGAGTTTTAGTCAAACTCAAGTACACAAGGATGCTAACAAGGCAAAATCATAACTTTAAAATAAAACTCAAAAGAGAATGAAATTAGAGTTTTGAAATGAATAAATGAGAGATAGGAAGGTGAAAACCCTAAAAACATTCATGGTAGCATGTGAAATGCAAGTAGAAAGTTCACATTTATGAGTTTTAGGTTTACCTCTTGAAGCAAGCTTAAGCAATAAGAAAACCAGAGATATTGAGAGCTCTTACAAGGTCTTCAAATGTTCCTAGGTTGATGAATAAATGCTCCAAACAATCTCCAAGCAAGCTAGTGGACGAAATGCCTTGTAAATGAAGGAAAAACTCTAAAAAAGATTTCAAAGACCAACACACTCAAACCTTGTTACATAAGTGTGGAAGTGATTTGGATAGCTTCAATACATCATATTTGATGTGTTTGAAGTGTTTCTTAAGTTGGAAAAAGTTTGGAAATGGTTTTGGAAGGTGTTTTGCAAAAATAAATTTTGAGGGATTTTGGAGACTTAGTGAGATTTTGCAAGAATTTGGTGATTGTGTAAGGGAGAGAGTTCTAAATGGTTTCTATAATAGAACTAGTGTGTTTGTGATGTAGGAAGTGAGTTCTATTTATATCCAAAGGCCTTGGATCAAGGTATGGGCAAAAGTGAAGCAAATTGCCAATTTTAACCTTCCATCATGAAAATCTTTGAGTTTTCCAATGCAATCTTCATCTTTGTCTTTAAGCCACTCTACTAAGATATTATCCATACCCTATATATTTTTTCATCATGCTTGATAGGATAAGAGGTGACTTGTTGAATTAAAGTTGATGATTTGACAAGGGTAGCCACCTTTTTTCTCTTTCTTCACTATTCACTTTTGCAACTTGCATTAAATAATGATTTCCTTTGATCTTTGTACCATTTTCATGGGAATTGATGTAAAAATGTTCATTATCAATATAAACATCATAAATGAGGCTTAGTCTTTGATTAGCATCGATTTGGAGAGGTTTTGGAATAAAAAAACTCATGCTGACCTAGTTTTGCAAATGTGAGTTTTTGCCAACTTGTGGATCTTGGTTCTCTCTAACCAAGAAGAGTTATGGAACCCACTTGTACTTTTTAAAAATCCCCAATTAGGTAATACAATATTTATGTTTGTGTTAGGAACTCATTCCCCTTGAAACTAGGTCAAAAACCCTTGTGTGGTTAAGGAGTTATGGCTTTTGCCCTTTTCAAAACCTTAATTTCCAACTTTTGCAATTACTCCCTAACCCTTGATCCAATGGTCATGAAACTTCATGGGTAGGTGTAATATTTCATTAGGACCATTTTTGATTCCCATCTTGAGGTCAAATTCCTCATGAGTGAAGAGTTGACTTTTCGGTCAACCGTTCGATAAATCGGTGACTACCGAGTCGACTGTTCATGATCCGGATATTCTGTGGACTTGAAACTCTTTGTATGGACTTTACTAAGCCATAGGAACTTAATGGAACTTGATCCCTCCATTGTAACACTTTTTAAATCAAAAGTCAAACTACAGTTGACTTTTTCTAGTCGAAAACCCTAATCGGGTATCTTGAACTGCACTGTTCTCAATTCCCGGGTGACCAACTCAAATTGGATTCATACTTGATCCAATGGAGTATATTTGATGATGTGGAGACTTATTTTAAGTTGAATCATTCCAAAATATTGATTGATCAGACCATTGAAGCCTCGATTTTGACGGTACAGAACCCTGATTCATCTGCATCTTAATAAAGATAAACTTGAAATTGGTTAAGGTTAGTTAATCAAATGAATATGATCCTACAATGATGATGAGGATCTAAGGGGTCAAAATTTAGGGTGCAACAAGTATGTACACAATCAATCCCTAGCATGGGTAACTCCCTCAGAATATAACCAAGTCGTCTTTGGTTCAGAAGGATTATCCTCGCGCAGGACTGTTTTTCCTTCTCCCCAGCAGGTTGTTTTTCCTCCGACAGGATGAACATCATCCGCAGAGTTCGTAATTTCAAGCTTGTGAGCCATTCCCCAACAGGATGGTTATCCCCAGCGGAGTTGGTTTCACCTGTCCAGCATTTATTTTGTTGGAATATGTCTGTGATACCTGTTTATCCCTAGCGGATTTGGTTCTATCTTCAGCATTTATTTTGCTGAAGCGCCTCTTGGCATCTTTGCATTGTGCATATATCATCATATTTGCATCTACCCAAACGCGTAGCATTTCCATGCCGTATGGAGCATTACGCCATTGTCAAACATACGCATTTTGAAACATAAGCCAGGTTGGTTACCTCTTTGTTTTCAGGTGTTATTCCCTACAGAGGAGTGGGATTCTTGCTCGGAAGGATTTCTAGATATTCAAATTCTCAGCGTGAGATAGTTGATGATAACGTTCGTCCCGTCGCATGTTTCCCTAACAGAGTTGCTTGGTTAAGTTTCTCTTCGTCCCCATCGGAATTCTTCTCAGATTGTTGTTACGTCAGCGTTAAAAGATTCCATGGCTTAAACTTTTGGAGTTATCACTAGTGATTTCCCCAGTAGATGAAGGTGAGAAAATACTTAGAAGGGGGGTTGAATAAGTATGAAGATAAAAACTTAGAAATAAAAACTCAAGTATTTTATCCTGGTTCGTTGAACTCAACTACTCCAGTCCACCCTTCCTAGAGTGATTTGCCTTTCTCAATCAAGGACTTAATCCACTATTTAATCAACTGATTACAATAGTAAGCACTTAGAACAATTGTTCAAAGTCTTCTCAAGAACTACTGATCCTAACTGGATCTTCTTAAGGTTTTGTTACAATCAAATGTAATAACAAATACAAGTGTTTAAATTGCTTCTAATAAAGCTTTATCACAACTGTGATTTTTCACTTAAAGTTAAGAACAAAGAAATTAATTCTAGAAAGAATGTGAAAAGTATGAGAGCTTTGGATATTGATTTCTTTTCAAGTAAAACATCAACTGAAGAAGATGGTGGAAGACTTGCTTTTATAGGCAGCTTGATCCAAGAGAACTTCACGTTGAGAAGAGTGTACTAAAAGGTCTGAGCCTTTTTGTCTTCACATCAAGTAACCTTTCCTAGAAGAAGAAAGCATAGAGAAATCCTGTTTGTCTGTGTTCTTGTGTCTAGCATAAATAAGGAAAGAGTCGTTTGGATTATTCCAACGGGCATAATCTTTGAATTCTTCTTCATCAATTTTCAGCAAGAATCATCAGAGTCTAAATTGATCAGAGCCTTCTGATGTTGATCAGAGTTTTGCTGAATCAGAGTCTTTGCAGCAGGTGTGCTTTTAGCGTGTGTAGGTTCAGAGCATATTTGAGTCAGATCCTCAGTACTGGCAGCTTTAGTACTTTCAGAATCTTCTGTAGTAACTATGCTTGAAAACTCTTCATACAGAATTCTTCTTTGGTTCAAATGCTTCTGACTTGCTTCAGATTCTTCTAGAGCTTCTGCTTCAGATCCTTCTAGAGCTTCTGCTTCAGATCCTTCTGGAGGCTACGCTCAGGATCTTCTGTTCGCAGTATTCAGAATCTTCTAATGGATGCATCTGGCGCTTCACAGTCTAGCATATTTCTTATGTTCAGTTCTGATTTGCTTCTGGAGTGATAATTACTTTACTATCTGCAGTAAAAACTCTTAAGCAAATTTTAGAGTATATAATTCTTAATTACAAAATTTCATAATAGTTATCATCAAAACATAGAGATATTATTAAGAACCAATATGTGTTCTAACAATCTCCCCCTTTTTGATGATGACAAAAACATCAGAAATTTTGTTTTAATTGAAAATAGAATAAATATAACTCTCCCTGAGATGATGAATCTCCCCCTGAATTAAATATAAATAAGGAATAGAAACTTTCCTTTTTTCTTGAGTGTTTTTCAGAGTTAGAGCTTGATTGTTCTTTAACATTTGAGAGTCAGAGTGTCTTGCATATTTTAGAGTCAGAGTCTGATAATTGTCAAATAATATGAGAGTCTCAGAGTTTTTTTTACAGGGTGTACTTATCAAATGTTCTGTAATACTTAGATTTTATGTTAGATAAAATTTATATGTCTGAAGTTTCATTCTGGTGAAGTTTAATTAAACGGTTCAGATCTATATTTTCTCCCCCTTTTTTGTCATAAGCAAAAAGTAATAGTGTTGAAAAGACAAATAAAAGGAAACATTAAATGAGATAAATCATGTGGAGAAAACTTTGAAACAATCATTCATTCAATTCAGAGCAAAAGTACACACATCAGAAGATAGTCAAAGTACATATGCAAACATTAGATGCAAAACAATAGAAGAAAAAATAAACTAAGAGTGTTTTGAAAAAAGCATCTTCAACAGATCTGTGATCTCAGAAGATGACTGTTCTTGTTTTGTCATCCACTTAGCCATTGTTTCATTCTTTTGATTCTGTTGGGACATCCACTGAGTCATGTCTTCAGACTTCTTATCTTGTTTAGCCATCCATGACTTGAATTCTGATTGACCAGCTTCCAGAACTGCAATCTTATCTTCAAGATCTGGATGTTCTTTCTTGATCTCAGATGAAGAAGGTGGAACAGTTTCTGAAGCTTGAACAGAGTCAATATCCATAGGGGTATTGGAGCTAGGAGCAGTAGTGCCAGAAGGATGTTCTATCAGAGTCATAGCCAGGGGGTTGTCTTCAGATGCAGATTCAATATTCTCTTCTGATGATGAAGGAGCATCTGTAAGAAGCAGTGGTCCAGATCTCTTAACAGTCCAGAACAGACTTCTAGTAGCTTCAGCAAATCAGAGCTTCGCATCATCAGAACATACGTTCTTCAGATTTGATGCTACAGTGTTGAATCTGTTTATGAAGCCATTCCAAATAGCATCAGATTCCTTTGCATCCATTGTTGATGAACACTTCTTCTGTACAGAACCTAAATGCATTTGTATTTCTTGCAAAAAAACATGTAAATAAATGATCAACATTCAGTCTAGGTTTGGGGTGTAACAGAGTTTCCAAGGTTATTGGCTTGGGTTGGGAAGTAGGTGGAAATATGGATTTATGAATGGAGATCAGAGGAGGAGGGTAGTAGGGTATGAATGGAATATCAGATGATTTGTCAGGATTTGATCTGGATAAAGCATTCATCAGTTTTAGTTTTGCTTTAGTTTGATAGGAAACCACATCAAATGGTTTATCAGAGTAAGGTTTGAAAGCAGATTTAGCAGGTTTATCAGATTTTGCAGATATAGCAGAGGATGGTTTTGGATCTGATGAAGGTACTGCTGACATTGTTTTGATATATGTTTGAAGCACAGATGGTAAAGTGATGGTAAGTTTAGGTTTGAGAGGAGTGATAGTGTCAGAGGGTTCAATTCTGGTGTAGAAATTTTTCAAAGTGAAACCAGAAGGAAGTTTGTTAGAAGAGGATAGTTTGCATGAAGCAGAAGGTACATTCTCAGATGTTCTTGGCTTGGGTGCAGGGGTAGGATTGGGAATGGTAATTTCAGAAGATGGTTTAGGTGTTGGAATGAGATCTGGAATAATAATTTCAGAAGAAACAGGGGGTTCTGGTTGGTTTACTTCAGAATTTCTGTGAGAGGGGTATACCAGAAAATCTGGGTGTATATCAGATTCTGAGGAATTGGATGATGTGGTTGGAGTGTAAGAGGTAGAGGACACTTCAAAAACAGTTTTGAGAGGTGTAACATTTAGAACCTCTGCCTCAGGAATATGGGTTTCAGATGGGTTAGCTGTTTTTGATTGATTTTCAGAGGGTTTTGATGGTGGTGCTGATGTAGGTGGTTCAGATGTGGTTGATGGTGGATTTTCTGGCTGTGGTTGTTTTTCTGGTTGTTGTGTTTGTTGTGTTTCAGATTGTTTTTCTTGTGGTTGTTGTTGTTGTTCAGATGGCTTTTCTTTTTGTTGTTCAGATTGTTTTTCTTGTGGTTGTTGTTCAGATTGTTCTGTAGGTTTTTCTGTTTGAGGTTGTTCTGTAGGTTGTTTTTCTGATTGTTGTTGTTGTGGTATAGATTGTTTTGCTGATTTTTCTGGTTGTGGAGTCTGATTTTGTGGTTTTTTTGTTGTTGGTTTTGGTGCAGATGACTGTGTAGTAGAAGGTTTTATAGGTGAGATGGAAACAGGATTAGATGATTTTTGTGGAGATGGAACTGAAATATGAGGTGGAGCAGGAACAGATTGTTTTTGGGTAGAAGGTGGTTTTGGAATAGACTTAAATATTGAATCATTTATAACAATATTATTTACAGAAGATACAGAAGATTCGGTACCTTTAATCTTGATGCGTTTTGCAGGAACAGAAGGAGTGTCTCCAGATTCTTTCCTCTTTAGCAGCTTCTGAGGCTTCTCAACAACTTTGGGCTTCTTCTGAACAGGTGCAGCTTCTGCTTCTGATTGACTTCTTTTTCTTGTGATCTCTTCTCCTCCAACATGCAATGGTTCCCTTGCTCTTTTTATAATATCTGCAGGAATGGGCGTTCCATCTGCCTTGCAAGCATCAATATATCTCACTATTATTTCCCTTGGTTCTTCAGCATAGAACAAAGGGTAGTCATCTACTGGGATTCTCTTCTGACTGAGTTCAGAAATATTCAGCTTCTTGGGTGCAAAAGTGAGTTCCTCTACAATTTTTAGTCTCTAAAGACTCTTTGCATTCAGAGGTTTTCCAAGAATGAATTCAAGTTCATATGTGACTCCAGCAGCATATAGAGCAGTCACCAGTCCATTTTCTGTCAGAAAATCTTAAATTAACCTTCCAAATGGAATCCATGTTCTGATCTTCTGACCTTTTTCTTTCACAGATTCTCTGGAGGCATTTATATGATTCCATAAGTGCATAAACAGAATGTAGGGAAGATATACCTTAGTGCTCTGACTTAAGCAGTACATAAAGTAGAGTTGTTCATTGTTCACGTAATCTGGAGAGTTTGTAGACTTTCTGTGATGAATGCATCCCATGAAAATCTTTGCCCAGATCTTGTAGTCAGGCTTCAGATCTTTGAACTTATTAGAGGCCTGTCCAGCAGTCATCACTTCCTTATATACTTCATCCATATCTACACGCCCAGCTGGCAGATGAGATACTCCATCTGTCTCCTCATATCCAATGAGTTTCCTGATCAGATCTTCTGTGATGATTATCTCTTTACCCAGAACAGAAGACAAAATAAACTTAGGGTATACAGAAGCATGTATCCAGAATTCTTTTACTAGAAGGGGGTAGACTGGTCCAAAAAGTCTGTCAAAGTATTTTACCCATCCTTGAGCATCAATTGTGGAGCGAAACTCAAACCCATTTTCAGCCAGTGAATCAAATTCCACCATTGATTCACAGAGAACTTCCAGTTTGTCAAAAGGTGTTAGCAAGGTTATCTTTGGTGTCGTATATGGAGTCACACCCATATTTGCAGAAGTAACTGCAGCCATGGTTTATTGAAATTGTGCAGCAGTAGATGATGAAGTTGCCATTGAAGATGAGTTTGTCAAACGCTTAGGGTTTTTGTGAAGAGAGAAAAGAAGACAGAAATGCATAAACAATTGAGATGTGAAAAATGTGAAAGTGGTGAGAAGTGTGATATTTATACTAAACACTTAGGCATACAAACAGTCAGATAAAAGCACGTTCACACAAAGCATTTAATGAAAAGGAATAAAAATCATTTCAAGCATTAATTGATTCTGACAAATTGGGGGGAAAATCAAGATTTTCACTATTCAAACTTCACCTCAAACGTCTCTTCAGTAGTGTACACGCCACCTTTGCAGATTTAGAGTGACACGTGTTTGCTTGCATGTGCTTCTGAATTCTCTTGAGAAATCAAACGTTAACCAACGTTCAGATCCTCTGAGTATTGTTAGTTCAGAGTTTCACACAAAAAAAATATATAAGGAAATGAATAAGTAATCAGAAGAAATACTTCAGAGCATTAAACATTTTTGCATCTGTAAAATTTGCTTCTGACAAATATTATTCTGGAAAAAAATCCATACCAATATTTTTTAGAATAAATTTGAATCTATCTTCAACAAGGGGTTTTGTGAAAATATCTGCCCATTGATGATCTGTATCAACAAAGGCTAAATTTATAATTCCCTTTTGAACATAGTCTCTGATGAAATGATGCTTAATTTCTATATGTTTTGCCTTAGAATGTAAAATAGGGTTTTTAGACAAACATATAGCAGAAGTATTATCACAGAATATAGAAATGTTACTTTCAAATATCTAATAGTCTTCTAGCTGACTTTTCATCCAGAGCATCTGCGTGCTACATCCAGCAGCAGCAATATATTCTGCCTCTGTGGTTGAAAATGCAATTGTGGGTTACTTTTTGTTGTACCAAGAGATTAGATTTCTTCCTAGAAATTGACAACTTCCAGAAGTACTTTTTCTTTCCAATCTGTCTCCAGCGTAGTCAGCATCACAGAATCCAACTAATTTGAAATCATCAGATTTTCTGTAACACAAACCCACATTAGAAGTACCTTTCAGATACCTTAGAATCCTCTTGATAACTATCAAGTGTGATTCTCTAGGATCTGATTGGAATCTAGCACACAAGCATACACTGAACAATATGTCAGGTCTAGAAGCAGTTAAATAAAGAAGAGATCCTATCATACCTCTGTAGAGTTTCTGATCTACTTTCTTACTTACCTCTTCCTTGCCTAGTGAACTAGTTGGATGCATGGGAGTCTTTTCCAGCTTACTATCAGTCATGTTAAATTTCTTCAGAAGTTCTTTAACATATTTGGTCTGATGTATGTAAGTGCACTCTGGAGTTTGGTTGACTTGAATTCCCAGAAAGAATCTCAATTCTCCCATCATGATCATTTCAAATTTTGCCTACATACATTGAGCAAACTCCTTTCCCAGCATAGTATTGGTAGATCCAAATATGATATCATCCATATATATTTGACAAATTAGAAGATCTTTCTTAAATGATTTACAAAAGAGTGTTGTGTCCACTTTGCCTCTGATGAAATTTTTCTCTAGAAGAAAATTGCTCAATCTCTCATACCAAGCTCTGGGAGCTTGCTTTAAACCATACAGAGATTTCTTTAGTTTGAAAACATGATCTGGAAATTTTTCATTCTCAAAACCAGGAGGCTGGTGGACATAAAATTCTTCTTCTATAATACCATTTAGAAAGGCACTTTTAACATCCATCTGATACAGAGTGATGTTATTTTGTGCAGCAAATGAAATAAGAAGGCGTATAGATTCTAACCTTGCCACTGGAGCATAAGTTTCAGTATAATCAATACCTTCTTGTTGACTGTACCCTTGAGCAACAAGCCTTGCCTTATTTCTTTCAACTTCTCCTTTCTCATTAAGCTTATTTCTGAAGACCCATTTAGTTCCAATTATATTCAATCCTTTTGGTCTTTGAACTAAATCCCACACATCATTTCTGGTGAATTGATTTAACTCTTCTTGCATGGCAATAATCCAATCATTGTCTTGCAGAGCTTCATCTACAGAAGTTGGTTCAATTACTGACACCAGTCCAAATAATGATGCTTCAGATGATCTAAGAAAGGATCTTGTTCTGATAGGGTCATCCTTCTTTCCAATAATAACATTCTCTGGATGAGAAGCTTTGATTCTGGAAGATGATCCTCTAACAGTTGATTCTTCAGAAATGTTTAAATTGTTCATCTGAGAAGTTAAAGGAATTGCATCTGGCGTTGCTTCTGGTTCCTTCACTTGAGCTTTGTCTGCCTCTGAGCCTTCAGAGTCTGTGAAGACTACTTCTCTATCTGCAGAGTTTTCAGACTGCTTTGGCTTTTTACTGCCAAGCTTATCATCAAATCTAACATGAATAGATTCTTCCACAATCTGTGTCTCAGTGTTGTATACTCTGTAGCCTTTAGAGCGTTCAGAATATCCAAGCATGAAACACTTATGTGCTTTAGAATCAAACTTGTTCAGATTTTCTTTAGTATTTAACATATAGCAAATACATCCAAAAGGATGAAAATATGAAATGTTGGGCTTTCTGTTCTTCCACAGTTCATATGGAGTCTTCTCTAGAAGAGGTCTTACAGACACTCTGTTCTGAATGTAACAGGCTGTGTTGATTGCTTCTGCCCAAAAGTGTTTTGCCAGATTAGTCTCATTGATCATGGTTCTGGCCATTTCTTGCAGAGTTCTGTTTTTCCTCTCTACAACTCCATTTTGTTGTGGAGTTCTAGGACAGGAAAAATCATGAGCAATGCCATTTTCATTAAAATATTTTTCAAAATATTTATTTTCAAATTCACCACCATGATCACTTCTGACTTTTATAATTTTGAAATCTTTTTCATTCTGGACTTGTTTACAGAAGTCAAAGAACACAGAATGTGACTCATCCTTGTGTTTTAAGAACTTTACCCATGCCCATCTACTATAGTCATCAACAATGACTAATCCATACTTCTTGCCTCTGATGAATGCAGTTTTCACTGGTCCAAACAGATCAATATGAAGTAATTCTAGTGGTCTGGAAGTAGAAACAACATTTTTTTATTTAAAAGATGATTTTGAAAACTTCCCTTTTTGGCATGCTTCATAAAGAGCATCTGAGGTGAACTTCAGATTAGGAAGTCCTCTGACAAGATTAAGTTTATTAATCTGAGATATACGTCTCATATTAATATGCCCCAATCTTCTGTGCCAGACCCATTGCTCTTCATTAACAGACAAGAGGCATTTAACATTCTGAACCTTAAGTTCTGAAAGATTTATTTTATAAATGTTGTTTTTCCTCTTACCACTAAATAGGATAGAGCCATCTTTTTGACTAATAGCTTTACAACATTTTTGATTAAAAGTTATATCATAACCATTGTCACTTAATTGACTTATGGACAATAAGTTATGCTTTAACCCTTCAACAAGTAAAACATTAGTAATAGAGGGAAGTTTACCATTTCCAATGGTGCCAGATCCAATGATCTTCCCCTTCTGATTCCCTCCAAATTTCACATCACCTCCAGATCTAAGCTCCAGACTTTGGAACATAGACCTTTCTCCTGTCATGTGTCGCGAGCATCCAGATTCCAGGTACCATGATTGGCGTCCTGACCTTGCTGCTAAGAACATCTGCAACAGGAATTATTTTACTTTTAGGTACCCAGATCTTCTTGGGTCCTTTAGGGTTAGTTGTTCTGAAGGTTTGTCTAAACTTCTGTTTTTCAACATAAGGTTTATTCTGACTAGCCTCAGATTTAAACACATGAATATTCTTTTCAGAACGTGTTTGTTCAATATCATTCAAGTGACCAAATTTAAAGTGGGAATATAAAGGAGTTTTCTTGATGATAATTTTATCAACAGGTTTTGGATTTAAATCCTTTCCAAAGGAAGATTTATATCCAATTCCTTTTCTGTTATTTCTGCTAACTCCATAGATCATAGAAGCCATTTTGCTTCTGTCTATGCTTTTAGCAAGAAACTTCTGAAAGCTATAATCATATTTTTCCAAAATATTTTTGCATTCAGATTCAGTTTCAGAATCATGGTTTTGTTGAGCTAATTCAGAATCATTTTTCAATTTTAAATTCTTTTCATTTAGCTCAGCTACTTCTGATTTGAGAATATTATTCTCAGATACAAGATTGCTTTAACGCTTCTTGTATTTGAGCTTAATATTGTTATAGCTCTTCAGAACTTCTGATAACACTTTGATAAGTTCTTCTTTAGTGAGTTTAGCCATTATCTCTTCAGCGTCAGAGTAAGATTCAGATCCTGAAGTTCCTTCCTCCTGATGTTCTATGTCTGCCATCAAAGCTACATTGGCACATTCCTCTTCTGACTCAGGTTCAGATTCAGATGTATCTGAATCATCCCAGGTGGCCATTAGAACCTTTTTCTTCTTATCAAATTTTCTTTTAGGCTTTTCTTTCAGCACCTTTGGACATTCATTTTTGTAATGTCTAGGTTCTTTACATTCATAACAGATAACCTCCTTTTTGCCAGATCTTCTGTGTCCAGAAGACTCTTTTCTTTGGTCAGGCTTCCTGAAGTTTCTAAACTTCTTTCCTTTATGCTTCCAGAGTTTGTTTATTCTTCTGGACAACATGGATAGTTCATCTTCACCTTCATATGAGGATTCTTCAGAGCTTTCCTCTATTACCTGCAATGTTTTAGCAGATTTATTAGATTTTAAAGCAACTGATTTACCTTTCTTTTGAGGTTCATCTTCCTCAAGTTCAATTTCATGACTTCTTAGTGAACTGATTAGTTCCTCCAAGGAGATCTTGTTCAGATCTTTAGCCATTTTCAGCGCAGTCACCATAGGTCTCCATCTGGTAGGTAAGCTTCTAATGATCTTTTTCACATGATCAGCAGTAGAGTATCCTTTATCCAGAACCTTTAGTCCAGCTGTAAGTATTTGAAATCTGGAGAACATAGCTTCAACAGATTCAGAGTCTTCCATCTTGAAGGCTTCATACTTCTGGATTAGAGCCAGAGCCTTTGTTTCCTTGACTTGAGAGTTTCCCTCATGAGTCATCTTTAAGGATTCAAACATGTCAAATGCAGTTTCTCTATTTGTGATCTTTTCATACTCAGTGTGAGATATTGCATTTAACAATATTGTTTTGGCCTTGTGGTGATTTCTAAATTCCTTCTTTTGAGCATATGTCATAGATTTTCTATCTACTTTCTTGCCATTCCCATCAGTGGGATGAACATATCCATCTATGACCAAATCCCATAAATCAGCATCATATCCAAGGAAAAAAATTTCAATCTTGTCTTTCCAATAATCAAATTTCTCCCCATCAAACATAGGGGGTTTGGTGCTGATTCTGTCCCTTTCTTCATATTTGTTGTTAATGTTAGACATTGTATTATCAGTCATAGTAACAACCAAATATATATCAAAGTTTTTCTCACTGGATCTTTACTGTCACTGTGAAGTGGTAGCACACATAGAACCGGAGCTCTAATACCAACTGAAAGTGAGAAAATACTTAGAAGGGGAGTTGAATAAGTATGAAGATAAAAACTTAGAAATAAAAACTCAAGTATTTTTATCCTGGTTCGTTGAACTCAACTACTCCAGTCCATCCTTCCTAGAGTGATTTTTCTTTCTCAATAAAGGACTTAATCCACTATTTAATCAACTGATTGCAATAGTAAGCACTTAGAACAACTGTTCAAAGTCTTCTCAAGAACTACTGATCCTAATTGGATCTTCTTAAGGTTTTGTTACAATCAAATGTAATAACAAATACAAGTGTTTAAATTGCTTCTAATAAAGCTTTATCACAACTGTGATTTTTCACTTAAAGTTAAGAACAAAGAAATTAATTCTAGAAAGAATGTGAAAAGTATGAGAGCTTTGGATATTGATTTCTTTTCAAGTAAAACGTCAACTGAAGAAGATGGTGGAAGACTTGCTTTTATAGGAAGCTTGATCCAAGAGAACTTCACGTTGAGAAGAGTGTACTAAAAGGTCTGAGCCTTTTTGTCTTCACATCAAGTGACCTTTCCTAGAAGAAGAAAGCACAGAGAAATCCTTTTTGTCTGTGTTCTTGTGTCTAGCATAAATAAGGAAAGAGTCGTTTGGATTATTCCAACGGACATAATCTTTGAATTCTTCTTCATCAATTTTCAGCAAGAATCATCAGAGTCTAAATTGATCAGAGCCTTCTGATGTTGATCAGAGTTTTGCTGAATCAGAGTCTTTGCAGCAGGTGTGCTTTTAGCGTGTGTAGGTTCAGAGCATATTTGAGTCAGATCCTCAGTACTGGCAGCTTTAGTACTTTCAGAATCTTCTGTAGTAACTATGCTTGAAAACTCTTCATACAGAATTCTTCTTTGGTTCAGATGCTTCTGACTTGCTTCAGATTCTTCTGGAGCTTCTGCTTCAGATCCTTCTAGAGCTTCTGCTTCAGATCCTTCTGGAGGTTATGCTCAGGATCTTCTGTTGGCAGCATTCAGAATCTTCTAATGGATGCATCTGGCGTTTCAGAGTCTAGCATATTTCTTATGTTCAGTTCTGATTTGCTTCTGGAGTGATAATTACTTTACTATCTGCAGTAAAAACTCTTAAGCAAATTTTAGAGTATATAATTCTTAATTACAAAATTTCATAATAGTTATCATCAAAACATAGAGATATTATTAAGAACCAATATGTGTTCTAACAGTAGAGTTTTTCCCCACAAAGTTGTTTGGTTAAGTTTCTCGTATTCCCCAGCAAAGCATTCTTCAAACTGTCGTACAACGGTTTTGAAAATCTTGAAAGATTGTTACCCGTGATTGACGGAGTGGTTACCTGTGTTGACAGAGATCGTTATCCGTGTTGACGGAATTTTTACCTGTTGTTGCACCCCAAAATTTGACCAACCAATTGTCGCATTTGGCTTATGTTTTGACTCATTTGGCATTCTGCACTTACATACCGCATCCATTGCATTTTTGCAGTCAGATTGATTCTATCGGGATTACAGCCTCTCCTGACGCTTCAGGCATTTCCGGCCAGTTCGAATAAGCTGTTTTGAGAATTTGCGCCCGTCTCAGTGTTTTCAGCTCTCGCTGTTGTTTTTTAGGACATTTCGGTGTCTGGTTTTTACCGCTTATTTCACTATAATTGCGCATTTATTTTCTAATCGATTTAATTGGCTTCCCTGCATTTTTAGAATTTTCCCTTTTATTTTCTAGATTTTTAAATAGATTTTGATAGTTTTTAATAGATTTAATTGATTTTTCTAGATATTAAATAAGAATTTTTAATATTTTTTTATAGATTTAATAGTTTTTCTAGAATTTTAAATAGATAATTCTTTTTAATTAGTTAAATAGATATTTGTTTCTAGATATTAAGTAGATTTTAAAATGGTTTTTTAATAGAGTTAATTGAAGTTAATGTCTTTTAGAATTAATTCATAGAAGTTAATTAGGTTTTAATCTTTCTTTAATTAGGATTAATTAGGAGAAGTGATTAGTGTTTTAATTACTTAGTTTTAATTTCATTTTATAGTTAATGGAGTTCTAATGGAGTTTTAATCATCATTAACATAATTGATTATATCAGGTTTTTGATTAGTGTTAATTGTGATCAGAATTTAATTAGGTTAAGTGGAGTCTTAATCCATTAATTAGTGTTCATTTAATCAGAGCTAATGCACTTCAGTGGGCCAGGTGGCATGTTTTGGGGGCCCAGGTCCAAACCTCGCGCCATGTGTCATATATAAAGCTGCCACGTGTGGCACACTCAGCAACCACCACCTCATTCATCACTCACCACATCAACACGCCACCTCACTCTCCCTCAGGCCACGCGTCCTCCCCCAAACACTCCACCTGCCACGCGTCCCATTCACTGTCTCCCTCCCGCCGGCCATGCAAACCCCTGCGACCCCTCGCCGAAGAAATCAAACGCCACCGTAACCATCACCGGTAACCGTTTTTTCGCCGGAAAACTGCAAATCACCGATGAACATTCATCTTCCTCAGAATTCATCAACCAATCTCCAGAAACCGTTCAGAATCTTCACCGTTTCTTCATCCAATTCTCGCCGGAGACTGTGATTTTCCATCGGAAAACTCAAGATCTTCATCTTCTTCGTGAAGATCCTCAAGAACATTCATCCAGATCGTTCATCATTCAACAGACTTTTCCAGAAAGTCCTTCGAATGTTCATCGTTTTTGCTCAATGTTCAGCAAATCTGCGTCCAGATCTTCATACTTTTTCCAGGAAATTTCAAGAATCTTCAGTGAACTTCAGAGATTCATCAATCCTCGCGATCTTCGTCCAGATCCAGGATCTTCATCATCTTTGTTCCACTTTCATCACGTTCATCACGAACTCCCGATCTAGATCTTCAAACAACTCGTCCGTTCAAATTGTTTCCAGATCTCGTCATCTTCGTTTATCTAAACTTTGTAGGTGTTCATCAGACTTTCTTCGAAGATCTTCAAGCCAATTTTCCATTGTTCATCAATGTTTCCTCACAATTAATCACCGCTCTCCATCCAATCTTCGTCATCACCAGATTGTAACCGTTTCCTGAATCTTCCCACCTTCAAGAACATGCATCAATCTTCGCCCAGAAAACTTTCAAGATCTGCCATCAACATCAGATCAAAACTCCAACGCTCCTGTCAAATCTTCAGAGAACCACGAACAAGGACCTCCATCGTTCCATCACCTTCTTTGTTTCTTCACCATTTTTTTCTCTGTTTAAGTTAAGGTCAAGATTTACAGGTTGTGAGGTATTGAGACGGAAGCGATGAAAGAGTTGGAGATGATGGGAGATTTAACGAGTTGAGATGGTGAGATTGGACGGAGGTTGAGGAATTAACAGTGGGAGTGAGTAGGGAAGGCGAGTTTCACCGGCGGCGCATCTGAGGGAGAAGAGGGAAAGAAGCTAGGGTTTCAGATTGGTGTGAGAGAATGAGGAGAGGGAGGGTCACAGACTGGTTGTGCGCGTTGGGCCTAGGCCCAATGGATTATTGGATTGCACCTCCGTTCCCAGGCTTACACCCCCCGTCCCTTGTGTTTTTTTTTTGTTTTTTTTTGCTGAAGGATTCTCAGATTGGGCTGGGCCCAACGCATTTCTTGGCTCACACCCCTCATGTTGCAGCGCACCCCCCTTTTTGGCTTTTGTTTTTGTTTTTTTTATTTCTTGCTGAATTTTGTATTGTGGGCTTAGGGCCCAGTGGGTTTTTTTACTGCATTACACCCAGTTTGCAGTTTGTACCCCCCCTCCCTTTTGCAATTTATTTTTTCCCTTTGTATTGGATGAATGCTTGTAATAGCTTAGTTTTATTTTCCTATTTTCTTTTAGGAGATTATTTTTAGGGATTATAGTATTATGCATATTTTTTTAATATAGATTTAATATAGTTTTTTTTCTATTTTCCTTTTAGGATATTATAGATTTAGATAGAATTTAATATGCTATTTTCATATGCATTTTCTTTTATTTTCTTTAGAATATTTTTCTAGTAGAATTTAATTGTTAATTTTAGGAGTAGACTTTTATTTCCATTTGTTAGTGGATTTTTCTCCTTTTTTCTCTCCTATTTTCTTTTCTATCCGATTTTATTTTTGATTTTATTGTTTGGCTGGCCGTGTGACATGATTCAATTGGAGAATGATTGTCGATATCATCTCTCTATCTTGTCTTTGACACGGACATCAATGAGCTGCCTCTGAGAGTTCGATTTCTCGTATAAGTCGAACCATGACGGTCTAAGCGTCACATTGGTCTTGATTCGAGCGTCATCATCAAGGATCCAGAAAGGAGAAGATTGGAATGGAGCTTGCGCGCATGTCAGGAGCCAACGGAGCCGCTTCGTTCAACATCATCTTATTCAAGTCTTCAGGCAACCGTCGAGTGTTGTGAGTTGTATCGTTAGATACGTAGGAAATGACAGTTGAGGAGTTTCTTCTTAATCGTCTAGGATGTCTAGTATGGTACCCTTTGGGTGACATGCGACGCATTCACTCCTACGTATTAGGCTTGTGCGTGTGTGTCCCGAGGTCCTTCCCGTTAAGGCGTAAGCCTGCTTCCTCGTTGTTCTCTCCCTTGGCGATCGAAACCCTTTTCTCTCGCGTTCAGGCGATTGAGACCCCTTCTCTTGCCCCTGTGCAATTGACACTCGTTTTCCCGCCGAACTACGTTTGCTCTGATCTCTCGTGCCAGACGAGAGTACGTAGGCATAGGATGCGATATCCTAGCGAGCTACCTTTTTCCCTTTCCCCTGTTTTGCTGTAGTTAGCTGAACTACAGCTGCTCTAATTTATCGTATCCAGACGGGAATATGTAGGCATAGGATGCGATATCCTAGTGAGCACACTAATAACTAACTTCTCTGTTCTCTCGCTGCCGTGCGATCGAGACTTTCCCGCTGACGACTGATGTTTCCCTTTCTCTTGCCTGAGCGCAATCGAGACCAGACCGTAGTTCTAGTTCCCGTAGGTTTCCATACCTTTCAAACCCGACATACTACGTTCGTTCTACCGCAAACAGGTAACGCCTAAGTCTCCGTCGAGCGAGCAGCATGCACCTAACTGCTAGAATGCGCACGCTAGTATCGTCAATCTTTTCTCTCACTCCTGTGTGATCGAGAACACCCTGTCTAGCCGTAGTTAGCTTGAACTACGTAAGCTCTGATCTTTCATGTCGTGCGGAAGTACGTAGGCACGAGATGCGATATCTCGGCGAGCCAATTCCCCGTAGTTTCGTGAACTACGATGACTCTGACTTTCCCATTGCACGAGGGAATACGTAGGCATAGAGTGCGATGCTCTATCGAGTCAATTTCTTTCCGTTTAGCTTTAGCAACCGTAGATAGATTAATTTTTCACCCGTAGACAAACCAGCAAGCGTGGATCCCATCGAGTACGATGAACGTGAGGGGTGCTAATACCTTCCCCTTGCGTAACCGACTCCCGAACCCAGACAATGGTTGCGATGACCTTGTCTTATACCCTTTCGTCAGGTTTTTCTCGATTGTTTCCTTTCCCGCTCTGAAGGATAAATAACGAAAGATGGAGACTCTTCTGTTTAGCCGGCGCCGATTTTCGCAGTAGTGACAGCTGGCGACTCTGCTGGGGGCTTTATAGCTGCTGGGGACGTTTCCCATCCCCTATGCTGGGACCGTTTCCCATCCCTTATGCGAGTCAATCCTAGCGCTTGTTTTCTTGTCTTCGGGTGTTTATTTGTGTGCGTTGTATATTACTGTTGTATTTACATCTCCCGCACTTATTATTATCTGTTGCTATTGTGCTGTTGTGAGAGGGGAGCTCTGATGAGAGATAAGCCGGACCTGGGCTTGAGTGCACATAGACTTAGAAGTGGAGAGTAGTGGTTAGCCTGCTCGCTTTGCTCGCACCAACTAGCTATGAAATCTACGCTTGGACGAGATTCTCTTTGATGCTTCTTGCCTAGCCCTTTGGGCTCAGCAAGTCGTCTGACCCGAGGATTGTCGACTCTGAGGACCAATCATTTGGGATTCAACTAAGTGAGGCCGCTTCAAGAGATGATGATGCTACACCTTCTGGGTATCGTATCATCCCTCTTGAAAGTATGTGACGCTGATGACCGCATAGGATGCCGAACCTGTGTCAATTTAGGTCCATACCCGTGAGGGGGAGGGTTTTTGCAGGAAACTTGACTTCCAGCCTACCCGGTATTTTGGTTTTCTTTCGTCAGAGCAAACTTCTCCCGTCAGCAGCGCAGCAGCATTCAGAGCTTTGTGGGGGTTGTGATCCCGTGTTTGTTGCATTTTGTATTGCATTTCATGTGCATCTCATGCTTTCATGTCCGTATTCCGCTGGAACAAAGAGCTTACCAGTCTTTTGTTCAACTCGCAGTTGACTTCCCGACATTCGCGTTGGATTGAGTTAGTTTCTGGAAGGATCATGGACTCAGTAGAGCAGAATCAGTTTGTTACCAGGGCCGAGTTTGAACTGTTGAAGAACTAGGTGAGTCAGGTCATGGAAGCCATAACAGCTATGACTAGAGGAGAGAACAACATTCAGATGACTCTGGTGAATAATGTAGCCCAAAATATGCAGACTCCTGTCAGAGACAGAGATGCATCTTCTCTCCGTGACATAGACTATCAGCGTTTCACTTTCCCTGTGCCAGATCGTCAGAGGGCTGTTCCGAGGGTCAGTACTGAGAACCCTAGGGCTGTTGAGGATGCGAGGAGACTTCGACTGTTGGAAGATCAGGTGGCTGCCTTGATAAACAAGAATACTCTTGACCTGAATGCTGCGAGCATGTGTTTGGTGCCAGGCCTTATGTTGCCTCCGAAGTTCAAAATGCCCAATTTTGAAAAATACAAAGGGGATAGCTGTCTGAAGCTACATTTGGTTATGTTCTGCAGAATAATGACTTCACATATCACCAATGACAAGCTCATGATTCACTGTTTCCAAGATAGTTTGATCGGAGCATCTTTGGATTGGTACATGCAGTTGAAGAGTGATAGTATCAAATCATGGTCTGACTTAGCCAATGCCTTCGTGAAGCAGTACAACTACAACCTGGATATGGCTCCTAGTCGCATGCATTTGCAAGAATTATCTCAGGCGGATAATGAATCCTTTAGAGGGTATGCGTAGAGATGGAGAGAATTGGCTGCCAGTGTTCAACCACCGCTTGTGGATAGAGAAATGGTTGACCTTTTCGTGGACACTTTGAAGGGCCGTTACTATGACGCATTGTTCAGTTGTGGAAATGCAAGCTTTGCGGATTTGATAAGAGTAGGAGAACGTGTTGAAAGCGGAATCAAGAGCGGAAAGATTCAAGACATTCCTTATACTGCAGTTTATGAAGATGAATCAATTGTCACTTCTCAAGAAGAATGGGAGAAAGGAAGTGATGTTGTCTCAGAATCTCCCGTACCTCAGATTCAGTATCCTGACACTTCGAGTACTCAGAGTCAGCAACCTGTTGGGTCTATATGTCAGATATCTGTTACCCGTTAGAGTCAACAGTCGTATTATCGTCAGCCGTGTCAGCACGGCCGACGAAGACCAAAGAAACATGAAAGGCAGTTTACTCAGCTACCGATGTCGTATAGCTAATTGTTGCTGGATTTGGTCAAAAGGGGGCTGATAGTGCCGAAGGAGACCGATCCAATGATCTCGCCTTATCCCCCAGGTTTCGATGGCAACGCTCGCCGTGAGTACCATGTTGGGGCACAGGGGCATTCAATAGATGACTGTAAGGTGCTTCGAAGCCAAATTCAAGCCTTGATAGATTCTAACAGGATATCTGTCACGCCTCATGGTGTCGACCTTCCTTTATCCAGCCAAGTGGGTGAACCAGTTCAGGTTATGGGAGAGTTCATTGATAGCAGATGTTCAGAGGAGTATCAGGATGACTTCGACGAGTAATTCTGAAGAGGGTTGGCTCAGCAGTAAATCGAGATCGAGAAGCCCGGTTCCCAGCAACTGGAAGTCTGTGTTTTATCATGTCATTTCTTTGCATTTGTAGTTTCTTTTATGTTAAAAGCGCAAATTGTAGTCGTAAAACTTGTATTGTTTTCAATTGATATTGATAATGAAATGAGTATGCATGTTTTGATTCAGTCCATTCATGTTCACTAATAATGTTTTTACAGATATCCAACGCTTGGTTAAGCGGAACCTAGGGAGGATGACGAAGTTTAAAGACGTGCGAGCTTCCGATAAAGTATGCTTTTGAAAATAAAACCTGTTGATGATGTACATGCATTGTTTCAAATCCCTAAACACCGGTGATATAAGGAAGACAATCCCTTGTTAACCCCTTTGAACCTGGTAGTAGGAGTTTCTTTCGGAAAACGAAAAACCCTCAATCTTAACCCGGGGCAGGGTAGGTGTTAGCTAATTTGACCGAGCGTCCAAATTGCAGAAGGGAGTGTCCGTTCGAGGATTAGTCACACCTCTAGAGGTCGTGCCTAAAAAAAACCACAGTGGTTAAGCATCAGGAGTGAAACGGTCACATTATTCCCCAATGAGTCAGACAGCCAGTGTCACACGACTTGTTCGGAAAAAAAAACGAAAAGCAAAAAGAATCAAAAGTCAGCTAAGTCAAAACTTGAAAGCAAATGACTTAGGAAAAAAAAGAGGGCATCCCGCTGGACTTAATAATCAAAAGAAGCTCAAAGGAGCCAGTCCAGGCAAAAATTAGGGAAAGCAAAAAACTAGAAAGAGAAAGAAAAAACAAAAAGGATCACAAAAGAAAAATCCTCGAACAAAATACGAGTCGCGTGACCCCAAGTGTCAAAGAGGAAGAGTGAGTGGATGTCACTCCAAAAACTCATAGTTTCTCGAACTATCACTCCTATCCTTCAACTTCTGAGAAGTGAGCGCTAAGGTCGAATTAGCTAAACGTAGGATTAGAGAACATCAAGGAGAACGGGTGGGTGAAAATAAAGTTTGAGCCTTTATCCTTTCCTTCAAACCCATGAACCTGACCACGTTACAACCTTCAAAAGTCCTAATTGAAGCAGGTTTGTTTCGAAGGCATACATCGGTAAAGATCGCGTCGAAGCTGACTCCTAAAAGGGTTCTTCTTACCATGTTGGTACTGATGTTGATATTCTGATTAATGATTTGTGCATTACATGCCATAAACTGTTTTTCCTTTTCTAGTGAACAGATTGGATGTCAAAACTGTCATATGCATTGCATTAAGATATCTTTTGTGCAGAACAGTTGGTTTTACTTGCGAGTAAGCGCTTGACAGCAGGAAATTTCCTACAGTGGAAAGTCTGATCATGATAGAATGCAGAACACACAAATACTCCGTGAACTGGGGCAGGCTATAATCCCTAGTGATGTCGGCCATCCGAAGTCATTTATTCTGAAGCAGTCAGGTCGAGATTTGATGAATCTCTCGAGGACAACCAGTGTATCTCCCTGCAGATCAGCCTATTAGGGGCAGAGTCGTCGCAGACAGAGGCAGGCCACTCTAAGAAAAGCGCAGAAGTTGTTTCTTGCCTGAGGGGCATTTAATCCGAAGCATCTCTCTGAGGTTCAGAGTGCTGTGGCAGTTTATATCAGACCATCAAGGTATAGATTTTTAGGTTTCCATTCGAGGAATATACCCATAAAGATCCCACAGGCTGGGGCATATCAGAAGCGAAGGAAGTGTTCATCTCCATGTCATCATAGCTAATCAGAGCTACTAAAGTAGGGTTCAGCCAGTCTTCAAGTGTGAGACGAATGTCGGGAAGTCGTATTATCCCTTGACCATTCAATCAGAAACTGTGAATTCAGACAGGATGTTTTCCAGCGTCAATCGTACCTGACCCATCATGTATAGCCCAAGAGCCCAATCCTTATTGGCAATTTTCAGGAAGCCCAATTCTCATTGGCGAGCCATTCCTAAAGCCCAATCCATATTAGCAATCACTGTGAGGCCCATCCATGTTGGCGCATCAGTTTCCAAATCCAAGCTTCATTGGTATGTAGGAAGACTCCGTCTGTTTTCCCCAGCAAAAGTCCAATCTTCATTGGCACGTGTGAGCTATCCCCAGGGAAGTCCGATCATGCTTAGCACATTTGGTTACCCCCAGCGGAGTCGGGTTGCCTTTCCAATATTTATTTTGCTGGAATAATTCTGTGATATCCGGTTATCCCCAGCAGAGTTGGCTTTGTCTTCAGCATTTATTTTGCTGAAGTGGTTCCGTATCCAGTTTCTCCATCAGTGGAGTTGGCTTCACCTTTCCAGCCTTTATTTTGCTGGAATGGTTCTTCTGTGTACAGCTTTTCTCCAGCAGCCTGAGCCTGCATTTGCATCTTGCATATATCATCATATTTGCATTTCATCGTCAAATGCGTAGCATTCCATCTTTTATGGAGCATGTACACCATAGAAAAATTCAAACATACGCATATGCATATGAAGCATAAGCCAGTTTCTATCAGCCTTACGTGGCAACATGAAGTACTCTGTAATCAGTTCAGGGGCATTTATATAGCAGCTTTGATCAGACAGCTCTTTGGTATTTGATTCTCAGATCATACGATGGTTATGTTTTGTTTATTGATCATCTGATAAAGACAGATTGTTCTTCCCGTCAATTCCTATTGACGATGCATTTCCCCCAGCAGGAATTTTCTCCGTCTATCTTTAGACGTCATGAGTTCGATTATGATTTTTCTCCGTCTATCTTTAGACGTCGTGAATCATGAGTTCGAGTGATTTTTCTCTGTCTATCATTAGACGTCGTGAGTTCGAGTATGGTTCTCTTTCCGTCTATCTTTAGACGACGTGAAGTTTCAGGTGATTTTTCAGCGGGTTTCTTACTGTCAGTTCATATTGATGATGTGTCTCCCCAGCGAGTTTTCTCCGTCTATCATTAGACGTCATGAGTTTTGGGTATGGTGTTCTCTTCGTATATCTTAAGATGTTGAGAGGTTTCAAGGCGATCTTTCAGATATTGGCTTTCTTTCTGTTTATCGGATGAGATGACATTTCAAGAGAGGTTTTTCTGACTATTGATCCTTATTGACGTCGAGGCTCTTTGAAGAATGTTTGGCTTTCCTAGTTGTTGATCCTTATCGACGACATGGCTATTTGAAGGTGGTTTTCTTCCTGTCAATCCTTATTGATGATGTGGCCCCTTTGAGGATATTGCTCTTTCCATCAATTCCTGTAGACGAAAGGATTCTGAAATTTGATGGGTAGTGTTGAAGTTTATATGGCTTTCCTTCCGCTAGTTCTCACTGACGATGTGGCTCTTCGGATAAGGTTTTCCTCTCGTCTATCATTAGACGATGCGAGATTCAGACATTTTCCTCTCGTCTATCATTAGACGATATGAGATCAAGATTTTTTTTCTTTCTGTCTATCATTAGACAGTGTGAGCCTTTGGGATGGTGTCTTTCCGTCTATCAGTAGACGAGGTGAGTACGGATATTGTTCTCCTTCGGGATGATGTCTTTCCGTCTTTCTTTAGACGATGTGAGTATTTCTCTTCCTGTCTATCTTTAGACGACGTGAGAGGATCAAGTGCATATTGATCCAACCTTCGGGTTTGTTATCTGTGGCGTCACGCAGGTAATTGGTGCTAAAGTCAGGTTCTTTGTCTGATGATTGATCAGTTTGTTGCCATGACAACTGGATTCAGTTTTTTGTATATTTTTTCCCTAAGCAGTTGTGCAGTTTATTTCTGCAGGTTGGAAAATTTCTGGGTTTCTTTTGTATTCAACCGTCTTCTACCTTTGAATGTTTGAGAGTCGTTCGCTTCTCAACCCTTCAGGTCCAAGCCGTTTGAATAGGGGCAGCTGTTGCACCCCAAAATTTGACCAACCAATTGTCGCATTTGGCTTATGTTTCGACTCATTTTGCATTCTGCACTTACATAACGCATCCATTGCATTTTTGCAGTCAGATTGATTCTATCGGGATTACAGCCTCTCCTGACGCTTCAGGCATTTCCGGCCAGTTCGAATAAGCTGTTTTGAGAATTTGCGCCCGTCTCGGTGTTTTCAGCTCTCGCTGTTGTTTTTTAGGACATTTCGGTGTCCGGTTTTTACCGCTTATTTCGCTATAGTTGCACATTTGTTTTCTAATCGATTTAATTGGCTTCCCTGCATTTTTAGAATTTTCCCTTTTATTTTCTAGAGTTTTAAATAGATTTTGATAGTTTTTAATAGATTTAATTGATTTTTCTAGATATTAAATAGGAATTTTCAATATTTTTTTATAGATTTAATAGTTTTTCTAGAATTTTAAATAGATAATTATTTTTAATTAGTTAAATAGATATTTGTTTCTAGATATTAAGTAGATTTTAAAATGGTTTTTTAATAGAGTTAATTGAAGTTAATGTCTTTTAGAATTAATTCATAGAAGTTAATTAGGTTTTAATCTTTCTTTAATTAGGATTAATTAGGAGAAGTGATTAGTGTTTTAATTACTTAGCTTTAATTTCGTTTTATAGTTAATAGAGTTTTAATGGAGTTTTAATCATCATTAGCATAATTGATTATATCAGGTTTTTGATTGGTGTTAATTGTGATCAGAATTTAATTAGGTTAAGTGGAGTCTTAATCCATTAATTAGTGTTCATTTAATCAGAGCTAATGCACTTCAGTGGGCCAGGTGGCACGTTTTGGGGGCCCAGGTCCAAACCTCGCGCCATGTGTCATATATAAAGCTGCCACGCGTGGCACACTCAGCAACCACCACCTCATTCATCACTCACCACATCAACACGCCACCTCACTCTCCCTCAGGCCACGCGTCGTCCCCCAAACACTCCACCTGCCACGCGTCCCGTTCATCGTCTCCCTCCCGCCGGTCATGCAAACTCCGGCGACCCCTCGCCAGAGAAATCAAACGCCATCGTAACCATCACCGGTAACCATTTTTTCGCCGGAAAACTGCAAATCACCGATGAACATTCATCTTCCTTAGAATTCATCAACCAATCTCCAGAAACCGTTCAGAATCTTCACCTTTTCTTCATCCAATTCTCGCCGGAAACTGTGATTTTCCATCGGAAAACTCAAGATCTTCATCTTCTTCGTGAAGATCCTCAAGAACATTCATCCAGATCGTTTATCGTTCAACAGACTTTTCCAGAAAGTCCTTCGAATGTTCATCGTTTTCGCTCAATGTTCAGCAAATCTGCGTCCAGATCTTCATACTTTTTCCAGGAAATTTCAAGAATCTTCAGTGAACTTCAGAGATTCATCAATACTCACGATCTTCGTCCAGATCCAGGATCTTCATCATCTTCGTTCCACTTTCATCACGTTCATCACGAACTCCTGATCTAGATCTTCAAACAACTCGTCCGTTCAAATTGTTTCCAGATCTCGTCATCTTCGTTCATCTAAACTTCGTAGGTGTTCATCAGACTTTCTTCGAAGATCTTCAAGCCAATTTTCCATTGTTCATCAATGTTTCCTCACAATTCATCACCACTCTCCATCCAATCTTCGTCATCACCAGATTGTAACCGTTTCCAGAATCTTCCCACCTTCAAGAACATGCATCAATCTTCGCCCAGAAACCTTTCAAGATCTGCCATCAACATCAGATCAAAACTCCAACGCTCCTGTCAAATCTTCAGAGAACCACGAACAAGGACCTCCATCGTTCCATCACCTTCTTTGTTTCTTCACCATTTTTTTTTCTCTGTTTGAGTTAAGGTCAAGATTTACAGGTTGTGAGGTATTGAGACGGAAGCGATGAAAGAGTTGGAGATGATGGGAGATTTAACGAGTTGAGATGGTGAGATTGGACGGAGGTTGAGGAATGAACGGTGGGAGTGAGTAGGGAAGGCGAGTTTCACCGGCGGCGCATCTGAGGGAGAAGAGGGAAAGAAGCTAGGGTTTCAGATTGGTGTGAGAGAATGAGGAGAGGGAGGGTCACAGACTGGTTGTGCGCGTTGGGCCTAGGCCCAATGGATTATTGGATTGCACCTCCGTTCCCAGGCTTACACCCCCCCAGTCCCTTGTGTTTTTTTTGTTTTTTTTGGCTGAAGGATTCTCAGATTGGGCTGGGCCCAGCGCATTTCCTGGCTCACACCCCTCATGTTGCACCGTACCCCCCTTTTTGGCTTTTGTTTTTGTTTTTTTATTTCTTATTGAATTTTGTATTGTGGGCTTAGGGCCCAGTGGGTTTTTTTTACTGCATTACACCCAGTTTGCAGTTTGTACCCCCCTCCCTTTTGCAATTTATTTTTTCCCTTTGTATTGGATGAATGCTTGTAATAGCTTAGTTTTATTTTCCTATTTTCTTTTAGGAGATTATTTTTAGGGATTATAGTATTATGCATATTTTTTTAATATAGATTTAATATATTTTTTTTATATTTTCCTTTTAGGATATTATAGATTTAGATAGAATTTAATATGTTATTTTCATATGCATTTTATTTTATTTTCTTTAGAATATTTTTCTAGTAGAATTTAATTGTTAATTTTAGGAGTAGACTTTTATTTCCATTTGTTAGTGGATTTTTCTCCTTTTTTCTCTCCTATTTTCTTTTCTATCCGATTTTATTTTTGATTTCATTGTTTGGTTGGCCGTGTAACACGATTCAATTAGAGAATGATTGTCGATATCATTTCTCTATCTTGTCTTTGACACGGACATCAATGCGCTACCTCTAAGAGTTCGATTTCTCGTATAAGTCGAACCATGACGGTCTAAGCGTCACATTGGTCTTGATTCGAGCGTCATCATCAAGGATCCAGAAAGGAGAAGATTGGAATGGAGCTTGCGGGTATGTCAGGAGCCAACGGAGCCGCTTCGTTCAACATCATCTTATTCAAGTCTTCAGGCAACCGTCGAGTGTTGTGAGCTGTATCGTTAGATACGTAGGAAATGACAGTTGAGGAGTTTCTTCTCAATCGTCTAGGATGTCTAGTATGATACCCTTTGGGTGACATGCGACGCATTCACTCCTACGTATTAGGCTTGTGCGTGTGTGTCCTGAGGTCCTTCCCGTTTAGGCGTCAGCCTGCTTCCTCGTTGTTCTCGCCCTTGGCGATCGAAACCCTTTTCTCTCGCGTTCAGGCGATTGAGACCCCTTCTCTTGCCCCTGTGCAATTGAGACTCGTTTTCCCGCCGAACTACGTTTGCTCCGATCTCTCGTGCCAGATGAGAGTACGTAGGCATAGGATGCGATATCCTAGCGAGCTACCTTTTTCCCTTTCCCCTGTTTTGCTGTAGTTAGTTGAACTACAACTGCTCTGATTTCTCGTATCCAGACGGGAATATGTAGGCATAGGATGCGATATCCTAGCAAGCACACTAACAACAGACTTCTCTGTTCTCTCACTGCCGTGCGATCGAGACTTTCCCGCTGACGACTGATGTGGAAGTACGTAGGCACGAGATGCGATATCTCGGCGAGCCAATTCCCCGTAGTTTTGCGAACTACGATGACTCTGACTTTCCCATTGCACGAGGGAATATGTAGGCGTAGAGTGTGATGCTCTATCGAGTCAATTTCTTTCCGTTTAGCTTTAGCAGCCGTAGATAGATTGTTTTTTCACCCGTAGACAAACCAGCAAGCGTGGATCCCATCGAGTACGATGGACGTGAGGGGTGCTAATACCTTCCCCTTGCGTAACCGACTCCCGAACCCAGACAATGGTTGCGATGACCTTGTCTTATACCCTTTCGTCAGGTTTTTCCCGATCGTTTCCTTTCCTGCTCTGAAGGATAAATAACGAAAGGTGGTGACTCTTCTGTTTAGCCGGTGCCAATTTTTGCAGTAGCGACACCTGTGTTGACAGAGATTGTTATCCGTGTTGACGGAATTGTACCTGTGTTGACAGAGATTCTTACCTGTGATTGACGGAGTTGTTATCCGTGTTGACGGAGTTTGTTACCTGTGTTGACAGAGATTGTTACCCGTGTTGACGGAGATCCTTACCCATGTTGACGGGGATTTTACCTATTTTGACCCGTGTTGACGGAGAATCTGTGTTGACGGAATTTTTACCTGTGTTGACAGAGATTGTTATCCGTGTTGACGGAATTGTACCTGTGTTGACAGAGATCGTTACCCGTGATTGACGGAGTCGTTACCTATGTTGACAGAGGTCGTTACCTGTGTTGACAGTGATTGTTATCCGTGTTGACGGAATTGTTACCTGTGTTGACAGAGATTGTTACCTGTGATTGACGGAGTCGTTACTTGTGTTGACAGAGGTCATTACCTGTGTTGACAGTGATTATTACCCGTGATTGACGGAGTCGTTACCTGTGTTGACAGAGGTCGTTACCTGTGTTGATAGTGATTGTTATCCGTGTTGACGGAATTGTTACCTGTGTTGACAGTGATTGTTATCCGTGTTGACGGAATTGTTACCTGTGTTGACAATGATCGTTATCCGTGTTGATGGAATTGTTACCTATAATTGACAGAAATTGTTATTCGTGTTGACGAATTTGTCTAGTTGTAGACAGAGTTGTTTCTTGTAAAGTTCATTCGATGCCTGTGGCGTCACACAGGGGGTTGATGTTGAAATCAAAAGTTTATCATATGATTGATCAGTTGTTGTCGTAACAACTAGGTTCAGCGTAACGGATGTTGTTCCCCGAGCAGTTTTCGCAGCTTATCTCTGTGGTTGGCAAATTTCTGGGTTTCTCGGTATTCAACCGTCTTCTACCTCGATTGTTTGAAAGCCGTTCGCTCTTCACCCAGTCGGGTCTAAGCCGTTTGAATAGGGGCAGCTCTTGCACCCCAAAATTTGCTCAACCTTTTCTTACTTGGTTTATGTTTCATTGCATTAACATTTGCATAGTTATATCATCTGCATATCATGATATCATTCATATAGAAGGGGATCAAGTGTGATTCTTATCAAGAGAAGCCTAGCAAGAGGCTTATTCAAGATTGAGAAGTTATCAAAGTCATCAGGAGGTGATTTGAGTGCCTAAGGGTTTAGATGCTTGCATGTGGATTTGCTCCTAACTTGAGGATCAATTGAAGACCATCAGAAGGATGTGAAGTATTGAATATGAGAAAAGGATGTGTATGGAGCTCATAGAATTCCTAGAGGGCCATGGGAGAGCTCAATCAAGTCATTGTGTCAAATGCAAGAGCCACAGTTGAGGTGCAAGCAATTAGGGTTTCATCTGGGTCAATCCTAGGTCAACTGTGCAATTGAAGGGTATCAAAGCCTACTTTTAGGTCATGGAGTTCATGAAATGAAATGATGAGACATTTGTGGTGTTGTGCCAAGATCAAGTCAAGAAGAGTCAAGAGTGTGGGAAGTTGCTAAATTAGGGTTTCAGTGTAAAATCTCATGTTTAGTGCCTAACTTCAAGACCACATAAGTCAAGATGCAAGTTTCAAATGGATCTTTGGCCAACATGAAACTTGTAAATCATCTCAATACATTTAATTTGCGTACTAGTAGTCCTCCATTGGATCTATATAACTCAAGTTATGGTTCAGACAAGTTACAGGTCCTCAGATGTCTCTGGAATTTGTCTGTGAAAATCATCTGACTTCAAAGCTATTTTTGACCTAGAAGAAGGTTTCACCTGAACTTCTTGCCAACATGAAAGTTGTTCCTTATAATCTTAGCTTTCCAAATTGTATTAAAAGTCATCCATCTGATTTGTAGAACTCAAGTTATGAGGTTTACAAGTTAGGGGTATTTTGGGAAAGTGGGATTATAGGCCATTTTCAATCATAGGTCAAAATCTCCAACTTGCACTTGTCAAATGAATTTTTGTTCAACATGGAACTTGTTCAAAATGTGGTTTTTAGGCTAACCAAGAAGTCATGATGAATTGATTTGGCTCATGTCAAGATTTGGTTTGAAATAGCTTAAAAAGGAATATTTTAAAAGGATTCAAAGTTGAAAAATTCAAATTAATGGTTAAGTGACCAAAACATGTCAAGTAAATACTCATTTTTATTGGAAATATCATTTCAAACACAATGACATTGGTAGATTTTTGAGTTGAGGCAGATTTTCATGAGTTACAATTTGGTTTCTTCATATGCAAGTTACATGACCAAACCACTCACCAAGGCATTTCAAGTGTTCCTTTTGGTCCCATTGCATTCACAAGACATTTTGCAATTAAAAAGGAAGCTTCTAGAGCGATTTCCATGGCCAATTCACGACTGTCACATGGGAATTTTGAAGGGAAAACAGAAAATTGGAATTGCTGATTTGGGCTTGGATTGGACTCAAAAAAGCCCATAGACACACTCTATATAAGTCATGTGATGATTTCAGAATCATTTTGGTGCTCATTTTGTGGTAGAAGCAAAGAGAGAAAGTGAATTTGCAAGCAAGCAAGTGCAGATCGGGTTTTGAGTTCCAAGCCAATTCAGATCAAATTGAAGGTTTCTTCATCTTCCCCTTGCATCCTTGAGTGATTCTGGAAAATTTTGAAGGCTGAATCAAGTTCTAGCTACCTTTGTTCATAGATCTACACCAGGTATGTAACCTTCAAATTTCTCACAATTCTAGGAAGATGTAGTTCATGTTGTTAGGATCTAGTTGAGACATAGATTGTTTCTAGATCAAAATTAAAGCAATTAGAGAAAATTTAGGTTGAAGTGCAATTTCTGTTTGGACACGATTTAGCTTGATCTTAAGGTTTCAACACAATTTGGATAGATCAGGTTAATGTATGAAGCATGAGGATCATTTTTATGCAATTAGATTATGATTTGGTGATGATCAATTTGGATGTGATCTCTGAAACTTGGATCGTGTTTTAAAACCTGATGAGAGTTAGATAATTTGGATAGGATATCTGAGATCCTTGTGAAATTCTGAGCATTTTGATGTAAGGTTTGATGAGTTTTGGTTGCCTGTGAGTACTTGCTCGCTGGAGAAGACAACCGGAAGTCTTCTCTGGCCACCTGAACAGTTCTCCCTCCATCAGAATATTTGAATTGGGACGATGATGGATTGTCGTTAGATTAGGTCTTCAGACTTGACCTTGTATGCACAATCAGTGGCCACGATTGCTCCTCAGAAGCTGACTTTGACTTCATTTGAAACGCACTGTTTCAATAATGCGCTGGCATGTTGTGGAGCGCTTAATCCCTTGACTTGGTCTCTTGATCCAACAGTCCACGTTTTATTCTGGCTTTTGTTTTATCTTATTTCATTTTTAATTCATTTTAATTTTATTTTAATGCATATTGATTCCAAAGATTATAATAAATTCATCTTTGATCAGAAAAATATTTTTAAAATATGTCCATGCTCCTCTTTCAATTTGTGATTTTCTGGGATCAATAAATTGCATTTTCATGCATTTTTCAATTTAATTTGCATTTTTCTCTTTTATGTTATTTTTATTATTTTGCATAATTGCCTATCTATTTTGTTGATTTTGGTTTGATCATTTGGTTTGGTTTCTGAATTTGATTTTTGAGTATGTTGTAGGTTATATGTGCATGCTCTCTTAGGATTTTTATTAGATTTTTTTAACAATTGTAGGTTTTGTTTTAGGTGAGAAGTTTAGAGCCTTCCCAACTTATGGTTTATCTTGACACAATTCAACTTAGGATTTATTTAGTGGACCTAGAAGTTGATTTAGGCTTTGATATTTGAACCCTAGAATGTTAAAACATACACGTTCCCTTAGGAAAATTCTTATATTTTTACAACTTAGTTTTCTATTTTGGATAGATTTCACAAGTAGGTGTTGCTTTTGGTGTTCCCTCTTTGGTGCCTTGCCTTGTTTGATCTTGTTGGTGGCTTTGGAAGCTTGAAGAGCTTGATTTCCTTTTTGGAGGTGGTGCTGGACATCTTGTAGCTGCTGTGGATCTTAGTTTGGAGCTTTCTTTCTCTTTTAGGAGTTTTTTAGAAGCTTATAGGATTAAGGTTTTAGGAAGAGCCATTAGAACTAGTTCTTTTCTTTTCATAAAAAATAGAATGCATTGTTTGCTTCTATCCTCATCCTATGATGCAAAGTCCTCTTAAGGAAGCCCCATCTCTCCTTTGGAGGGATGAGTGGCATGCCTTAATGAGTATAACTTTTGAGGATGCACTTTCCTTCCATGTTGGTTTCTGATGAATTCCTTTGGTTTTCATCAGGTTTTCTAGCATTGTAACTTGATCTCAATGATGATTTCTCTTCTTGTGGAGCTTGATAGAGTTTGAAGATGAAGAACTGAAGAAGCTTGAAGATAGGAACTAGCTTGAAGATGAAGACTCTTTGCTGTCAACTTTGTTGTCAATTCAATTTTGCTGACCAGAGCTGCTGTTGAAGGTTGAAGTTGTTGTCTGTAGAAGATTGTTGTTGCTGCTTGGGATGCTTCCTCTGTTTTCTTTTGTTGTATTGTCTGTTTGCTTGTGTTGCTTACCTTTAGGTTTGAGGTGGAGCTTGTCTCCCCTTGCCTGTTGTTTTCTTAGGTTTGAGGTTGAGCCGGACTCCCTTGCCTCGCTTGTACTGTTGCATAGCATGCATTTTACTGTTTACTGTTTACTGCTTGCTTTCTTTTGCTGTTTTCCCCTAGGATCTCTAATTTCCTCTGTGCAAGAGGGAATTATGACAGACATTAGGTTTCTAAACCATGCATGATAACATTACGTAGATTCCCTTTCAACCATAGTTTTAGGGCGTCTTTCTCTTCTCATCTCAAAACAATTCAAAAATACAGTATTAAGGTTAATTGAAGTCGTATGTTACGAGCCTTTAGCTATCTGGGAAAAGGTTGGTGAAGGGTCTCTCTCCAGTGATCTGGATGTTTAGTGTGGTACCCTTTGGGTGACATACGAAGCGTTCACTCCTGGGTCATAGTCTCTAGTGCGACGAAGATTGCGAACATCCTAAAAAAACAATTCTTTCGTAAAAAATTCAAACAAACATTCAAACTCTGTTTTTGTCCTCTTGGACCCTTAATCTGGAAAACCCTTTCTTAAGGAGATAAAAAACTGTCAGACAAGCTTGTGTCTTCCGTAGCCCGAACTACGTTTGCTCTGATCTTTCATGCCGTATGAAAGTACGTAGGCACAAGATGCGATATCTTGGCGAGCAACCTTCCCCCATAACCAGTAGTTAGTCGAACTACGTTGACTCTGATTTCTCGTTCTAGACGGGAATACGTAGGCATAAAGTGCGATACTTTGCTGAGTCATTTTCTTTTCTTTTTAGACCAGACCTTTAGAGTAGATAGATAAACATACCCTAGATAGAAAACAAGCATGGATCCCGTCGAGTACGACGGACGTGAGGGGTGCTAATACATTCCCCTTGTGTAACCGAATCCTGAATCCAGGATTTGGTTGCGATGACCATTCCTTTACCTCTTTGCGTTAGGTTTTCTCTGAGCGTTTCCTTTCCCTCTTCTGGGATAAATAACGCACGGTGGCGACTCTTCTGTCATGGTCGGCGCCGATTTTCAGAGTAGCAACACTCTACAAGTGGTTTATTTCGCACTTGCCTAGGTCTAGTTCTTTTTTGAATCTCGATAGAGGGCTTTGGTCTCCGAGAGTTATGGCGTTGACCCACTCATACATTGTTTGGTACAACCGAGCGTATGATGGGACTTTAATTATCGATGGTTGTGGTGATTTTGCTAATGTACCGTTACTTAGTTTTAATGGAGGGATCAGTTACAATCCGGTCTTAGCTCGTCGACAGTTGGGATATCCGTTGAAGGAACCGCCTAAGAGTGTTCAAGTAGAGAGAATTTTCTTTAGGGATGACAAGAAACTTTGAGACAAGATTCTGGCTACATGGGATCATTTGCATAAGCAAGGGAAGAAAAGCCTTGGGAAACTTAATTGTGTGTCCTTGGAGCCCTACCTTCAGTGGGTCAAAGAGAGAGCAATCAAATTAAAGATGCCCTATTCCCGTCAAGATCCTATATCTCCGAGAAGAGAGCCCACTTATGTCTTTATGTCCGAAGCTGAGAAGTTAGAGGTCGCTTTGAGGAAGTCGCAGCATGAGTCAGAGTCATGGAAGAACAAGTATCAAGTAGTGGTTGCAGAAAATGATGAACTTCAGAAACAGAAGGATGAACTTCAGAAGCAGCTACAGTTGAAGAAGGAAGAATTACTCCCTTGCAAGAAGAGGAAAGCCATGGAGAATTTATTTTTCTCCGACCCACAATGTACTATTTGGAAGCTGATTGTGGACAACCTTATCCGTGAGAAGACCCAGTTGGAAGAGGAGCTCAAGCAGCGGAATTCAGAACTTCTTTAGGGCTTTCATTAGCTTCTATTTAGCTATTTATTTGGGACTTTTAAAAGCAATTATTTGTAATCCATTTCAAAATTAATAAAACGTTTTCTTTTACCGCAATGTTTATAAATAGTTGGGATCCCATGAAGTCCTATTCATCTTGCATTACATTCTTTTCTTTATTCACTTCAAGAAACTCAATTTCATTTCACAGGTATTGTAGCCATGGACTTCAAGAGAGAAGCATTGGAGTACACTTTTCAGAGTCTTAACATTGAAAGCTTAAGAGAACTAGCATATCTCATTGAGAACCGTCACGCTTTTGCAACAGAATATAGAGAATTCTTCCGTTTTCTCGAGCTCAAGATGAAAGAAGGGTTGTTGGAGACTCTTGTTCAGTTTTATGACCCGTTGTACTATTGTTTCACCTTTCCGGATTACCAGCTGATGCCGACCCTAGAAGAGTATTCTGATTTCTTGAAGATACCTGTGACGGCCCGACCTATATTCACTGGCCAGGAAGACATACCCAGTCACCAAGAAATTGCGAATGCTACTCATCTCAGCCTAGCAGATGTCCAAGCACACTTAACCACCAAGGAAGGAGTCCTTGGATTCCCAGCTAATTTCTTGATCGAAAAAGTCTGTTACCATGCTGAAAGAAAGGAGGTCCTTATCTTGGAAGCTACCTTTGCTTTGTTGGTTTATGGGATTTTCTGGTTCCCAAAGATTGATGATTTTGTTGATATGGATGCGATTAAATTGTTCATACTCAAGAATCCGATTCCCACCTTGCTAGCTGACACGTACCATTCAATCCACTCGAAGAATGCTGAAGGAGGAGGACATATCGTTTGTTGTACCGTTGTGCTGTACTCATGGTTCATCACTCGCCTAACTCGGCATCCGTCTATTTGGGATGAGGTAGAAACACCCCATTGGTCCGAGATAGTTATGGCCCTTACTCACTCAGATATTGTATGGTATGACCCTACTTATGGAGGTATATGTATGATTCCCAGCATCAGAGGATTCACCAACATACCGCTTATTGGGAGAGAAGGATGCATAAGTTACAACCCCGCTTTGGCCCGCAGACAATTTGGGCATCCTATGATCGAAATACCTGACCAAGCTCTGTTGGAAGGGATCTTTCTCAAGGAAGGAGAAGATCCAGACCTCAAGACCGTCATAATTTACGCATGGAGATACGTCAATAAGGAAGGGATGACTACTTTAGGATACCCCAACTGTGCTGTCTCTGAAGAATATCTACATTGGGTACGAGAAAGGGCTCTCGACCTCAAGATGTCGTTCCCTTTTCATGAACCTATGGTGCTGAATTTTCATGATCCCGATTGGTTTGATGTGAGTGAAGTAGGTCAGTTGAAGGCCGCCTTGGATGAGGCTCGGAAACTGAAGGCCGCATGGAGGAACAAGTTTTTCACCCTCAAGTTAGAGAAAGAGAAGTCCCAGAAGCTGCCAGAGATAGAATTCGCGAAGAAGAGAAAGGCGCGAGAGGATTTATTTTCCTCTCACACCTCTTCCAGAACTGACACCAAAGATGATCTTCCCTCAGCTGCTGTGGCTTGGAAAGAATGTGTCAATCGACTCATCAATGAGAAGGCCGAATTGCAAGAACGCGTCAGCCAGTTAGAAGGAGAACTTCGTGCACAGAAGGAGCATAGGGGGTAGATCTCCGAGTTCTCTTTTGCTTTTGGTTCAATGTAATAAACTCTTAAAAGAGTACTTTGCTTTGTAATGCCTCTCTAATATAAAATATAAAATAAAAGTAAGCTTTTATCCAACTTTATAATACCGAAAGAACAACTTGAGTTTCTTGAAGTTTCATCCTACATTATGCATAGCATCTAGCATTTTGGCATGTGCATGTGTCTCTTCTCCACTGCGTCCTCATCCGTCTTTCTGTCTTTTGTCTCGCCAACCGATGTCTCGACCATTTAACCAAGCTCGAAGTACGTGCTGAAGGATAGTAAAGAGAATAAAGATATGGATCGCATGACTGGCTTCAGAGTAAGGACTAATCCGACATTTGACTGTTCCTCCGACGACTTTGTTCAACAAGTGATTGTTCCTGTGCAACCGCAGCCTATGCAAGACAACCTGTTTGTTGATCTTCAGAATACTCATACCGAGAAGGAAGTGGACGATCCTAGAATTGCAGCAATTGAGAAATAATTTCGTGATCTCAAAGAACAAGTGAAGATGATGAAAAGAGCTAATGCATATGGCCTTGATGCTCATGACCTATGTTTAGTTCCAGGCGTAATTATCCCTCCCAAGTTCAAGATGCCTGTCTTCGAAGTATACAAGGGTGTCAGTTGTCCAAAATACCATTTGACGATGTTTTTTCGAAAAATGACTGCTTATGTTGACAACGACAAACTGATGATTCACTGATTTCAAGAAAGTGTATGTGGGGCATCCTTAATATGGTATATGAAGCTACAAAGTAACCACGTTCAGTCTTGGGAAGACCTAGTTGTTGCTTTGGTGAAGCAATACAATTACAATCTGGGTATAGCTCCAGATAATAAAGATGACAATGGACCTTTTAGAGAATTTATAGTTCCAGTACCTCATCCTCAACAACAATATGCAACGCCTACCCAGCGCAAACAACAACTACCTCCCAAGCAGAAGTTGGCCTCTCCAGATCAACCGCAGAATCGACGGTTTCGGAAACGGTTTCGTAATCAGAAGATATCTTTGGATATTTCGAGAAAAGGAATTCGTCAGTTTGACCCCATCCCTTTGAAGTACGTTGATTTGTTCCCGATCTTGATCCGCAAAGGTCACATCCAGACAAGAGCTCCACCTAAGATGCCCAAGAAACTTTCGTACTAGTACAAAGCTGATAGGTTTTGCCCATACCATCAAGGTGCTCCGGGGCACGATATCAAAAGTTGTTACGGTTTGAAGGCAGACGTTCAAAGGTTGGTTAAGGACGGAATCTTATCCTTCAGAGAGTCCAATCCTAACCTCATCACGGTTCGACCTCCGAGAACATGATCCGAGGTTATTTGGGAAACTCATATCAATATAGAGTCAGAAAGCATATCAGACGATTCAACGAGCCTCTCCATTCCAAGGCGTAATAAAACCCAAGAAAGGGACGTGTTTGGCTTTTCACTTTATTTTGCGTTTGTGTTTTCATTTCTTTGATTAAAAGCATATTTGGCATGTAAGAACTCGTTATTTTGAATAATTAATGCAATAAGGTGTTTGTCTTGAAGAAATCCATTCGTTTTCACTCGTAAAATGTTTTTCATAATTTATAATGTCAACTTTATCCAATTTTCTTTTCACTTTGGTGAATAATTGGGAGGAGGATGACGAAGTAAAACGTAAGGTCTCCTATTGTATGCTTTTGAATAAAAACCCTACTGATGATTTAAGGCATTGTTTCAAGCCTCCTAAACACCAAAAATAGTTAACCCCTATTCTAAACCTTGAGAGAGGATCTTTTTTTCCCCCAAACCAAAACCTCGTTTTAACCTGGGGCAGGGTATCATCAAGACTGAGCATCCTACAAAAATTGGGTGGGCACAAATATATTTTAGCCTTTTATTCCTTTGTTTTACAAATCAGAAACCAAACCCAGATACAACCCTCAAAAGTCCTAATTGAAGTAAGGTTTAGTTTGAAAGCGTACTTGATGAGATATCGTTTCCTGACTCCTATGAGCTACGCTCAATTTTGTTGGCATTATAAAATCAATTTATATCCTAACCAGTGATTTCGGTCACTAGTTATTGGGATACCTTTTTTTTTCAAAAAAAAAAAACAAACCTCAAGACAAACGTATGTTGCATTGATAAATTCAGAATTAACATTTCTGACTTGCTAATCTTGTTTGATATCTTAGAAAGATTACACATGAGCATCAATAATAAATTTATTCTGTTGGAACTTGAAGACTCTGCTGACCTGGGGCAAGTTTATTTCTGAGTGGTTTGTTCTAATGCAAATTTGACTTTCTAAACAACCATTTTTGAAGACTCAGTCTTAATACCGTCAATCAGGGCCAGTTACGTTGAGATTCGGCGAATCTCTCTAAGAGTTTGAAAACAGTGGGACGCCATGTTTTCTGTAAAATCCTCTTCGAAAACTCTTGATTCTCGTGAACCAGGTGAATTGGGGCATTTGAGGATTGACATGACGACATCAATACCGAATTTCATCAAAACTCTCCGATGAATCTTTTCAATGCAAAAACACCAGTGAACCTTCATAAACTTCACATTTCCAAAGAAGTAGACTCCTCAGTGGATCTTCTACAACACCAATCTTCTTCAGCGAAGCGGATGTTTGTTTCAACCCACTGAAGCTCAACTCTGACGTGTTCAACAACTAAGATGACCCAGGTTTCTCATTTGAAGAGGATATTTATTTTATCCCCTGGAAAACTTCAGTTTGGGTATTCCCATCTACAGTTCCAGCAAGAATCTCTCCAGTGAAATGAATGTTTATTTTACCCGTGAAGGTCCTCCAGTTATGAGAATGGTAATCTACTAGTAGATCCTTTTCCTTATCTTCAACAGGAGAACCTCTCAGACTTATCAAGATGTTACATCCCCAAGAGGAATGTTTTTTATTCCCCAGAGAAGTTTTGAAGCCTGAAGCAGGATTGTGATCCCATACTTGGTTCTCTACCTATCCCCCGTGGTGCTTCTACCTTTGAAGATTAGTCGAGATGTTTGTCCCGAGATGTTTATTTCATCTCCCCTTGCCTCTGTCCGTTTGTTTTGTCAACATAAGCATACGCATAGCATATAGATAGATAGCATGGCATGTGCATTTTGCTGCATCTCTTTGTGTTTGTTTTATTCTATCGCTTTGGCCGTGGTTACCCCCAGGCGTTTGGGCGTGTCTCATCCCTCCAAATAGAGTTGTCAACCCTAGGCAAAAAAAGCACAATGTTTCTACTTTCCCCATGAAGTTTGATCCTCGTGGAAGATGGTTATTCTAGTACATTCCATTTGAGTTCATACCTCAAGGGTCGCGTCTTTCTTGACATTTTCTCTTCGGCTACTTCCCGAATTGAATTTCGGTCCTTGGCAATCACATTGTGGATAATCTCCAACTTTCGGACTTGGATTAAGTGTGCATTTATTTTGCACTTTATTCCCCAGTGAAGAATATTTTCGAAGAATCATTATGAAGACAGACATTGCTCCAGCGATGATATCACAGGTTTTCTCAACCATCTACATTTGGACTATAAACAATCTCTTTATTTGAGCAACTCGTTTTGACTAAGATCTTATTCAAAACGATAATTGACAGTTTCTACAAGTCAGTTCATTCACCCTCAGTGGGTTCTTCAACATCATCAACTCGTCAAATGGCACCGCTTTGCAAATCCATCAGAGAAGTCCGCCAAAGACATTACAAGACACCTCTCTTTATTTGAGAATTTCCACCACAAATTTCAAATATTTTACAACTACAGTAAAGATGCTCCTCGGAAATGAGTTCCCCAGTGAGTTCATCACGCAAGTTTATTTCTATCAAGTGACATCTCCCCTGGGAAGTCGAGGAAGCTTTTCACATTAGTCTCTTTATCTAAGAGGACATATTTTACATATCAACCGGCCTACATCTCTTCTGAAGATCCCTGGTGAAGTCTTACAGCCTCTGCTACATTACAAATTACAATCTGCAAAGTTTTGCATCTACATCGACAACTACATCTACAAACTACAATGATTCTACAAACTATAAATCTACAATCCCCTGTGAAGATGCTCTCACGAGTTTTCATCATTTTAGGTAGAACTGAGACCCGTTCATGGTACCCAGACCATGAGGCGTGGGGAGGTTATTTTCAGAACTGAGACTCGTTCATGGTACCCAGACCATGAGGCGTGGGGAGGTTATTTTCAGAACTGAGACTCGTTCATGGTACCCAGACCATGAGGCATGGGGAGGTCTACACATTTTACTATTCCCAATTGGTTTACTCAATTAAGAAGCTGAATTGTGTCTCAATCAAGAAATTCATTTGGATTATTACCGACCACCATATTTTGGTAGTAAGTCTATCCTTCGATCACAAATTTCTCACTTGTTGCTTAAATCATCATGTTCTTGATGTATGTGTTACACTTTTATACGTTGGAGATTCCCCATTGCTGGTTGCCTCCTGTCCCCTTGGAGTCCCGTTGAGTCTGTTGCTCCTTAGTTTCTAGCGTGTTGTGTTCACTCCATCCCCTGTGACACCTTTTCCTCATAGGACCGTCTTGTCTTGCATTCTCATGTCGTTGCATATCATTTGCATTCGGTGGTTTCTTAGGGCCAAAAATTCGTGCAATGTTTGTATTTAAGTCTCTCATATCCTGTCGAGATGAGGATTTCAATCTCCATATCTTCGGATAGAAGAAACTTAAATAAGGGCATATGTCACACCCTAATTTTTGACTTTAAGATCCCACCTCCTTCGTGCATTTTCTTGCCTTATTTGACTTTATATTTCATATTTATGTTTTGCGACTAACTAATTTGCGCAGATGCAGTAATGTCTGGGTAGATAATTACACCGAAGCATCCTAGGGATGTGACTATCACATTTGGGTTTAGAGTTCACTTTTTTTAAAAGACCAAGCTTAATCCAAGAGGATCTTCCACGTGAATAAGTCTGCCAAATTCAATTCAAATTCAGAGTGTACCAACCGTTCCCAAGACTCAATTTGCAAGAACTCGATGAGGATAGACGTTAGCGTCAAGGAAATCTACTCCATGACAATTGAAAATGTTGCTACATCAACTTAATTTGGTTAAAGTTAACTTCACAAGTCAATCTCCTCACTTCACATTCAGATCCTATTAAGAAGCCAAAGGACCTCAAATTACGACAGTGTATAAGTCCTTAGGGCTCAAGGCCCGTTATACCCCAAGGCCCATTTTGGTTATGTCAAGCTTTGTCTAAGTTGTGATGTTTTGGCCAAGAAGACGGATTCCTGTTTTATTTTAACCCCGAGGACATCTTTTCCAAATCTTAGAAGAGGAACTCTTATTTGAAGACATTAAAATCCTAACCTCTATCCATCATTGACATAAGTACATGAATATTTGAAATTGGTGATACGGCAATACGGTTACATTAAGAGAATTGTTAAGATAATTATTGTGGAGGAGGAAGAATATGCATCATTTTATTTATTGAATCAAGCAGACACTCTATTACTTTGGAACTTATCCATACAAAATACATGTTTCAAGACAAGCAAATAATTGGTACACGTTCACAGCATTTTGAAGAACACATCCTGACCTAAATATCATAATTACATTACAGCAGTTATCTATTTCCAAAGCATCTAGGAGATGAAGTTGACGACATAAGACGGTGGCCTCGACTTCCAATGCCCCGGAGTATTTTGTTCTAGAGGATGGTTTAACATTCTAGTCAGCTCTTAGTATGGAAGTGTCGCCCATTTCGAACCCGCCAAACCGATCTCCGCCGTTGAAGCATAACATAAATAGCCAACAGGAGGACAACAGTCATCAGCAAAGAAGCTTATTTGTTCTGCTCAGCTTTTGAATAGTCCTTTGGCAACCAATTTCAGCTCCATCCGCAAATTGAGTCGCGAAAAGCTACGCCACAAAGAGAGTTCTACCCATCCGTCCTGTGATCCGTAGCCGTCTTTACTGCGAACCCACTGAAAATGCAGAATCACACAACGACAGGTAAGCTCAAAGGATGATTTTGGCAAGTGTGGATAAATGCGTTTTCGGCACATAATCAATTTTAAGACCAGGTGTTCCTCAAGGTGATCAATAAGAATTTAACTAAAAGGAGTTAAAACTGAATATACTTATCTTTCCATCATGTCGTGACCTTGCTCATGATCTATCTCAAAGACGTATTCTGCAAATAGCTCTCAAAGTCAAAGTCCCACCATCTGTACGAAAATGGAGAATACAAATCATCCTCGACCAACAAGGAAATCCAACTATGTTTGCTCTCGAACTAATTTGATTACATAAGTCATGCCACAAGTGAAGTGCATAGCAGACGGCGACGCCTCCGCTGAGAAGTAAGTTACAGTTCATGGAAGTTTTGTTGAAGACGCTAAAGACTATCAGAATTCCAACCATAGTGTTAATGATCCCTAATGACATGCCTACTGGACCCGATTGCTAACTCCGGCTCTTAAAGTTCCTGCAATCAAGTAAAACTGTTGTCACAATCATGAGTTCCATGAGGAATAAGCGAGATTCGCAATGCAAATAAGGTCGTATAACGATAGATCCCAAAAGCATCCAGATTACTCATCAAGACTAATTGAAAGTTGCATTTTGCCATACCTGAAGAGCAGCACCTAATTTCAAAACTGATAACGATAATGCAGAGTCCAGGATTGAATCTAGGTGGTAAAAGCAGATTAAGACCGAAAGCAACTACCTTGTTTTTCACGTTCTCTATTAGATACGTCCTCCACGGCTGCGACAGTGAGACCCAGTATTGAATGGTCCTAGGAAGCAAGCACCTGTGAACAAAAGAAGAGATACTATTATTACAATTGACAAGAAAATCACCATAGTCCATCAAAACCTGTCCAAAATAAGTCTAAAGGAGGATGAGGCTTGCGAACAGGCAACCCAAGAGAAACGGCTGAGGACCTCCAATGAACACTCCACCCAAGAGAAACGGCTCACCAGTTTCGCTACCGTATTTTCCCTGGGCTGCCAATTTCCCTTTGGCCCAAACCTTCTGTTACCCACACCTGTCAAGTCACAAGTACAGAGTTAGTAAGATCATCAGAGAATATCCACTTAAGGGGAAAAGATTCGATTCAGACCAAATCAAATCTTCAGATCATTAAAATATGACATTAATCAGATTGATACAAGAGATCACAATTTGGAATTTTTTCATTAAAAGATTATTATTGCAATCAGACGAAAAGGGGAAGTTTTCAAACCTAGTTTATCCCAAATTGGAAAATCCAATCAACATTCAAGACAGCAATCAAAATTTAATCAGAACATTTAAATTTGAAACCTATAAAAGAAGGCCTAAGAGATGAAGAGAAGTCGGACCGAAAATCACCATAGAACCTATGTTCGTTTAACCTAACAGGCTGAGAAGAAAAACACTTATCTCTCCTACTGACGAAGTCGTCGCGCACCGCTGCGAGTCCCACAGACGAAACACCCATTTTCGTCACCTCCGGATGCTGTGAATCCACTCCGTCATCTCTAACGCCGCCGCTACCATCAACTTTCGGTAACTCTCTATCCTTATCCATGTCATTGATCTATTGATGCTTTTAGTTTGTTTTCAGGTTCAAAAGACGGTAAGAAATGGTGAATGAAGGAGGACGAAAGGTGGAGTTGAAGCGTAGGGAGGCGATTCTGGGCAAGGAGACTGAGAGTGATGAAGGGAACGAAAGGGGCCTATGGTTTCTTTCTGTGCGTTTCATTTTCGTCTTTGTATTTACAGTTTGATTCCCCACGCACACACACCTGCCATACTCACCGCATTTAATCACTCTAATCAGCATCTAACTTTTTTCTAATTAATTGATTAACTAATCTTTTTTCTAAATAAATTAATAACTCTTTAATCAATCAAAATCAGTTTTTATTCTTTTTAACTATTTAGTCTTTAAATAATTCACCCTATTTAATTATTTATTTAATCCCAATTTAATCAACCTCATAATCTTTTTTTAATAACTAAAAGCAATCTTTTAAAAATCCTATTAATTCCTATTAATATATTTTGCTAACTTTCTCAACTTAATAACTTTTAAAATAAGTATTTATTCACTAATAAAAACTTTTATAAATAATTGCACCTCTTTGTCAAATTTATTTAATTAATAATGAAATCCTTAGTATTTAACTAACTTTTAGAAATAAATAATAACAAACACTTTTTTATTCCATAATCAATATTAATTTAATAATAAAAATAATCACTTCACCTAAGTTTTTATAATGAATTAGATCATTGTAGCATTTTATGTAAAACATTAGAATTTAATTCATATTTTAATCTCACAAAAAAAATCAACCCAGCTAAAATCAACTTCTAGTCTAAAATTAATCAACTAAAATCAATTCACATCGTAAAACGTAATCAATCGAGCATGCTTACACTTTGATTCACAATTCACTCTCACACACTTCAACGCTTTCATGCATTTATGTATGTTTTATTTATTTGCCCTTTATCATTTCTGCAATTTATTTTACAACAATTTACATTATCGCAACTTATATTCTCGCATCGCATCCTGTCCAAAGGAAGAACCTACACATGACTTAACACTTGTGTGTATTGCATATACATTTGCACCATTTTTCCCATGATCCTTGATCCCATTCAAGTCAATCTTTTAAGATAGATCCTACCCCATATGAAGAACCTTTGTCTTTTATTTTTACAACATAGGAAAACAAAACAATTCAACAATACTACTTAAACATTAGAGAAATATGTTAATCATCTTAAGCGAGATAGAATCTCCACCTCACAAAAATACAATCTCTTACACTTGTGGCGGTTAAATCTCTATTAAAATGATAACTCGTCTTTTCTCCTAAGCTCAATCAATCACTACCCTAAACCCGTAGGAACTTTGACCATAGTCAAAGAACTCCTCAAACCCTTTAGGGGAACTACAGATACTCTGATTCCACTCCCGTAAGGATGTGTAGGCATAAGATACGATATCTTATCGAGTATACTTAGAAATAAACCCCTAGGTCTTTTATTCTTTAAGCAGGTAAACCTTAGCAATGAACAAATATTAAAACAAGAGGTTCCTGTAGAGTACTACAGAAACTTAGGATGCTAACACCTTCCCTAAGTTTAACCAACCCCTGAACCTATAACTCTCTAGCTTGCATTTTCATTGCATTGTGGGTATTTCGATCTTTATCCCTTCCTTTGGACAAATCAAAGTTCGGTTGCAAAATGAATTAAAGATTCAAACTAATCAATAGTTTGGTATTCAAATTTCACCACTACAGAAATGGCGACTTCACTGGGGACTCCTTAGTGGGTTTCCCTAACTTGCTTTTATGTTTTATGTATTTTCTTATACTTGATTAATTGTATATTTGTTTGTTTGTTGCCTTTGGGTTGATACTCTTAAGTGGTGAGACAAAGTCCTACACTCGGACTTGAGTGAACTTAAGATAGGATAGTGATATGTTCAAAGAGGCTTATAGGGGTTGGAATCCCGACCAAGCTGACTTGAAAATCACACTCAATTGAGGTCCTCTCGAAAGTTGTATTGTTGAACGAGTTCTTAATCGTGAAAACATGCACTATATTCGATGTTGGAGCCTATGATATTGAGGACCGTAGTTAGCTTAACCCTACTTTGGCCTTTATTAGGATGTAGTGCAGGGCTATAAGGGGGTACCCCCCGAAATAGTGCTACGCGATGCTACACTCAAAAGAGGTTCTCTTGAGAATATTATTAACCACCAAGTACTTGGGAAGTCGATAATATCCGAAAGATGGGCTAATGACTTTGGGAACCTTATTAGAACCTTGTTCTGCAGGTACAATCATCCTTTAGTCTGTGTCCTTTGGGAATGGGTATACCCTTTGGCCCCATGCTCGTTGCAAACCTAGGGTCCCCCTTTGTTTGTTTATATTTGTGCATCTATGTGCTTACTTGTGTTTGTTGCATTCATAAAGCATCATACCGCATTGGACTTCATGGGATTCACCTTTGTTTATGAACATTGTAGGGCACTATGGATCCCAACAGAAGACACACTTTGAAATACACTTTTAAAAGTCCTAAATTTGATGACCTAAAGATGTTGGTAACCTTGATTGAAGACCAAGAGAAGTTCAAGAGCAAATATGGGAAGCTGATATCTTTATTGAGTCGCCAAGTAGACGAAGGACTTCTTTCCACTTTATTGCAGTTTTATGATCCGCTATATCACTGTTTTACGTTCTCAGATTTTCAACTATTTCCTACATTGGAAGAGTACTCCTTTTTGGTTGGTCTACCTATCTTAGAAGAACCTCCCTTCCCTTTCTTGGAGAAGGACCCTGAGGAAAGAGATATTGCTAAGGCTCTTTATCTAAAGGTATCCGATGTCAAGGGAAACTTAATTAGTAAAGGTGGTATGTTTGGTTTGACTACGAAGTTCCTAATTAGTAAAGCTATGTTTTATGCCGATTATACGAACAAGACTCCATTCGAGGCAATCTTCACCTTACTTATTTATGGAGTGTTCCTGTTCCCGAGTTTTGAACGGTTCGTCGACCTTAATGCGATTAAGATCTTTTTGAAGAACAACCCGGTACCAACTCTTTTAGGGAATACTTATCATTCTGTGCATCTCCGAAACTTCTATGGTGTAGGAATGATCACCTGTTGGATGCCCTTACTCTACAAATGGTTTATTTCGCACTTGCCTAGGTCTAGTTCTTTTTGAATCTCGATAGAGGGATTTGGTCTCTGAGAGTTACGGCGTTGACCCACTCATACATTGTTTGGTACAACCGAGCGTATGATGGGACTTTAATTATTGATGGTTGTGGTGATTTTGCTAATGTACTGTTACTCAGTTTTAATGGAGGGATCAGTTACAATCCGGTCTTAGCTCGTCGACAGTTGGGATATCCGTTGAAGGAACCACCTAAGAGTGTTCAAGTGGAGAGCTTTTTCTTTAGGGATGACAAGGAACTTCGAGACAAGATTCTGGTTGCATGGGATCATTTGCATAAGCAAGGGAAGAAAAGCCTTGGGAAACTTAATTGTGTGTCCTTAGAGCCCTACCTTCAGTGGGTCAAAGAGGGAGCAATCAAATTGAAGATGCCCTATTCTCGTCAAGATCCTATATCTCCGAGAAGAGAGCCCACTTATGTCTTTATGTCCAAAGCTGAGAAGTTAGAGGTTGCTTTGAGGAAGTCGCAGCATGAGTCAGAGTCATGGAAGAACAAGTATTGTAACACCCCCTTCTACACCCCAAATAAATGCATATAAAACAATTAAGCACATACAAATTATCAGAGTAAAAAGGTTTTATAATAAGGTATAAAAGAAGAATGCCACAATTGCACCAACGAAACTCTTTAACATTTTACTCCATAAAATATGTAACAATTTCGTAGTTTTAGAATTCACATTTCAACATTCAATTTGAGCGGAAAATAACATCATTTGATCAGTTCCAAAATATTAATTCAAATGCACATAAGTCATCCAGATTAATGCATCATATCAGTTAGATTACAAAACCGCATCAGCTGATACATCGCAATGTATCACAAAAGAATGACTATACTAGTCTAACTACCCGGTGTTACATATCAGAGCAGCCGACTCAAAAGAATGAATACTAACTTCACAAAAGGACTCCAGCATCCTAATCTGCAATGCCTCATAGAGCATTATAAAACAGCAGAAGGGTGAGAAATATAACCATAATAATCAAAGCATAAGATTATATATATCTATAGGTAGTCATATAACACATATTCACATTTCTCACCATACTTCATTCTCTTAGTCATATATATTTACCACACATATATAGACAAACCTGGATATTCACAAAGCATTTCCACATTATGCATACACTTACAATTTCCACAATCTCATCATTCACACATAAGCATCTCTTCATGCATATGTCATATATCAATGTGACTCAATAACTCAATGCAACTCATGCAATGCGGTACCGACTCTCGTTATCTTTTTTCGGTTTTTACATTAAACCGGGTCCACTCTTCTAGACCGATAACCCGTTATCTTTTTTCGGTTTTTACATTAAACCGGGTCCACTCTTCTAGACCGATAACCACAAAGGCCCGTCCTCTAAGCCTTCAAACCCACTCTTCTAGGTTTGGGACAAGCCACTAGTTTCCACGAAACTAACAGACATTGCCTCTTGACTAAATGATGCATGTACAATCAACCACAACAAATGCACTTAAGACCGACATCTTAATCTCATGCATTTACATAATTCATCTCTTCAAGAATTACACAATGATTGCACATACAGCATATATCACAACAATCAAGGTATTCACATCACAATACCAATCATACAATTACAAGTGATGCACACATATTCACAATGTTCTCATGCATACTCATCACATAATTGTATACACATCAAGCATTCACAAGTTCATTAAATAATACACACATAATCACCCATTATGTTCACATGTATTTATACTTGATGCAATTAACATTCAAATCACAATTCTAGGATTCACGCCCGTAGGCTACCCACAACACACATCATCACAATAGATCATATCTATATCATATCATAGAGGTATTGACCTCTGAGAGGCAACCAAACCATCTCCACATGAACAACACAGCAAAGGAAAAATGCTGTCACATTCGCCTCCATTCGCCTGGCGAACCCTCGCAGCGAACCTTCGCCTGGCCTTCGCCTGGCGAACTCTCTCAGCGAACACTCGCTAGGCTTCGCCTGGCGAGACTTCCCAGCGAGCCCAAGTCAGTAGCTACTGACTTCATTCGCCACCATTCGCCAGCACCTTCGCTGGGCGAACCCTCGCTACTCAACTTCGCCTGGCAAGCCCACCAGCGAAGTCCACTGGGACTCAAATATAATTTTTCGCCAACATTCGCTAGGCTTCGCCTGGCGAAGCTTCGCCTTCGCTCGCCTGGCGAGAGCCAGCGAACCTGCGCAGAACAGAACCCTATTCTGTTCCACCTCCACCATCCACCATCATCCAACTTCTCACACAACAAAATCAGTACAAACAGCATCAACACATGTTACCCAACTATTCTACGGCATTATTGCTCAGTTTCAACCGATTAAATCATCAATCTACCGATTATTCCAACTTTTGCCCTAATTGGAAAGTGATGAAAACTCTACCAAAACCCCAACCCAACATACATAACATCATACAATGATCAAATAGAAACATTTCTCACCCTTACCTCGATTAATCGGAGCTTTGATGTTGGTTCTTGATGATTTCCACTTTTCCTTTTCTTCTCTTCTCTTTCTCTCCTTTCTTCTTCTTTCCTCTTTCTTTCCAAATGTTTTCTATCTTTCTTTTCTTTTCTTTCTCTCTTATATATTTCCTTCATTTTCCTTCCTCTCCAATTCCTTCTTAATTCTCTATTAATCCCAATTAATAAAAATTAATTTCCAACATTGATAAAATCCCACTAAATAAATTAATTACTACAATTAATTATTTAATGAAATTTGGGCTGTTACAACTCTCCCCCACTTTAGGAATTTTCGTCCTCGAAAATGTTACCTGATTCAAACAGTTCTGGATAAGACTCCTTCATCCGACTCTCAAGCTCCCAAGTAACATCTCCACCAGCCGGTCCTCCCCAAGCGACCTTTACTAAAGCAATCTCTTTACCTCGAAGCTGCTTCAATTTCCGATCCTCAATCCGCATAGGTGATGCCTCAACAGTCAGGTTATCTTTCACCTGCACATCATCTATTTGGACTACATGAGACGGATCCGCAATGTATTTCCTCAACTGAGATACATGGAATACGTCATGAAGATTAGCAAGCGACGGTGGTAAAGCCACACGATAGGCCACTTCTCCTATCCTTTGCAAAATCTGATAAGGACCAATGAAACGCGGCGACAACTTGCGCGACTTCAGTGCCCTACCAACACCTGTCATCGGAGTGACTCGAAGAAACACATGATCTCCCTCTTGAAATTCAAGTGCCTTCCTCCTCTTGTCATAATAACTCTTCTGACGACTCTGAGTAATTCTCATCTTCTCTTGAATCATCTTGATCTTATCAGTAGTCTGTTGAACTAACTCGGGTCCAACAACAGAACTCTCTCCGGACTCGAACCAACACAATGGTGTCCTACACCTCCTACCATACAACGCCTCAAATGGTGCCATACCAATACTCGAATGGAAACTGTTGTTGTAGGTAAACTCAATCAAAGGCAAGTAGCTATCCCAAGCTCCTCCTTTTTCCAATACACAAGCTCTCAAAAGATCTTCAAGCGACTGAATCGTCCTCTCCGTCTGACCATCAGTCTGAGGATGATACGCTGAACTCAAACGCAACTTAGTACCCAAAGCACTCTGCAGGCTCTCCCAAAATCTCGAAGTAAACCGCGGATCTCTATCCGAAACAATACTCAGCGGAATACCATGCAGGCACACAATCCTTTCAATATACAACTTAGCCAACTTCTCCAAAGGGTAATCCATACGCATAGGAATAAAGTGAGCAGATTTAGTCAACCTATCCACGATAACCCAAACAGCCTCAAAATTACTCGGCGTCCTCGGCAAACCCGATACAAAATCCATGGAGATACTATCCCATTTCCACTCAGGAATAAACAACGGCTTCATCAAACCCGATGGCTTCTGATGCTCAATCTTCGACTTCTGGCAAGTCAAACAAGAATACACAAATTCCGCAATATCCTTCTTCATACTAGGCCACCAAAATACTTTCCTCAAATCCTGATACATCTTAGTAGCACCCGGATGAATACTCAATCCGCTACGATGTCCTTCCTCAAGGATGCTCTTCTTAAGCTCAACCATGTTCGGAACACAAACTCGATCCCGACATCTCACAATACCATTCTCATCAATCCGAAAATCACCACCTTGGCCTTGGTTGATTAAAGTCAACCGATCAACTAAGCTCAAATCCGATTTCTGTCCTTCTCGAATTTCGTCCAAAATACCACTCGTAAGCTTTAACATACCCAACTTAAATCCAAAAGAAGTTCTCTCACATACCAAACTCAAATCTCGAAATTGCTCGACCAATTCTAACTCTTTCACCATCAACGCCGACATATGCAATGATTTCCGACTCAATGCATCCGCTACAACATTCGCTTTACCCGGATGGTAATTCAAGCCAAAATCATAATCCTTCAAAAGTTCAAGCCATCTTCTTTGTCTCGCATTCAATTCCTTTTGATCAAAAAGATACCTCAAACTCTTGTGGTCACTAAACACTTCAAACCTCGCACCAAACAAATAATGCCTCCAAAGCTTCAACACGAACACAACGGCGGCCAACTCTAAGTCATGCGTCGGATAATTCTTCTCATGCACTTTGAGTTGCCTCGAAGCATAAGCCACAACTTGGTTATTCTGCATCAACACACCTCCTAAACCCATCAAAGAAGCATCACAATACACAACGAATGGTTCTTCTGGATTTGGCAGAATCAAAACAGGAGCTGTCGTCAACCTTCGCTTAAGTTCTTGAAAACTCGCTTCACACTTGGCGTCCCAAACAAAGGCTTGACCTTTCCTAGTCAACTGCGTCAACGGCAACGATAACTTAGCAAATCCTTCAATAAACTTCCGATAATAACCGGCTAAACCAAGAAAACTTCTGATCTCAAAAACTGACTTCGGAGTCTCCCATTGCGACACCGCTTCAACCTTCGACGGATCAACCGCAACACCACTACTAGAAATCACATGACCAAGGAAACTAACTTCCTTCAACCAAAATTCACACTTAGAAAGCTTCGCGAACAACTGCTTCTCTCTCAGCACAGATAACACAATCTTCAGATGCTCGGCATGCTCTCCTTCGCTCTTCGAATAAACCAAGATGTCGTCGATAAACACCACCACAAACTTATCCAAATAAGGATGGAAAATCCTATTCATGTACTCCATAAATACACCCGGTGCATTAGTCACACCAAATGGCATCACGGAATACTCATAGTGTCCATACCTCGTTCGGAAGGCCGTCTTCTGAATATCCTCAGCTTTCACACGGATCTGATGATACCCAGATCTCAAATCAATCTTGCTGAACACGCTTGCACCAACCAACTGATCCATCAGATCATCAATCCTTGGAAGTGGATACTTATTCTTAATAGTCACCTTGTTCAACTGTCTGTAATCCACACAGAGCCTCATAGAACCCTCTTTCTTCTTAACCAATAACACCGGTGCACCCCACGGTGACACGCTCGGACGAATAAACCTCTTTTCAAGCAAATCCTCAAGTTGACTCTTCAACTCTTTTAACTCTGAGGCCGACATACGATATGGAGCCATCGATATCGGACTAGTTCCAGGAATCAAATCTATCGAAAACTCCACTTCTCGCTCCGGCGGTAAATCCTTTATCTCATCAGGGAATACTTCCGGAAAATCTCTAACAATGGGCAAACCATCAATCCCTTCACTCTCACCAGTCCTCAAAGTTGCCATAAGCATAAATACCTTAGCCCCATCTTGCACCGATTCTTTCACTTGTTTCCTCGTCATAAACAATTCCCTTTCAACATCCGAGTCGGGAAAAATAACCGTTTTGTCAAAACAGTTAATATACACACGATTGAATTTTAACCAATTCATTCCAAGAATGACATCCAGTTGATCCAAATGAAGACACACTAAATCAATCCCAAAATCTCTACCGAAAATACTCAACGGGCAATTCAAGCAAACATACGGTGTAGTTACCGAACCCATAGCAGGAGTATCAATAACCATACCGCCACCAATCACAGACAACTCAAGATTTAACCTTCTAACACAATCCAAAGAAATAAAAGAATGCGTAGCTCCGGTATCAATTATAGCGATCAAAGGTGTACCATGAATGAAGCACGTACCTCGGATCAATCGATCGTCGCTAGCAGTCTCAGATCCAGATAGAGCGAACACTTTCCCGCTCCCTTGATTCTTCTTCGGCTTATCGCACCTGGTACTGATGTGCCCTCGCTCACCACAGTTATAGCAAGTAACACCCGCACCGCTTCTACATTCTAGAGCCTTGTGGCCTGGCTTGCCACACTTAAAACACTTCAGATCAACACTTTTGCACTCATGAGCACGATGCCCCGCTTCACCACAATTGTAACACCTAACTGGGGTAGAAACTCCCCCACTTGGCCTCTTGCCAAAACCAACCTTTTGTTTCCCCTTATCAGCAGGAGTCACGTAAGGTTTTCCTCTGAATTGTCTCTTTCCTTTCTTGTCACTTAGACTCTTGTAGTGGCTGGACCTAGCCCTACTGTCTTCGTCATAAATTCTGCTCTTGTTAACCAACTCAGAAAACCGTCTGATTTCCTGATATCCAATAGCTTGTCTAATCTCGGGTCTCAAACCGTTTACAAACTTGAGGCACTTAGACCTCTCAGCATTACCAGTATTATAGTGAGGAAAAAATTTGATCAACTCCTCAAATTTCGCCGCATACTCAGCAACCGTCGAATTACCTTGCTTCAACTCAAGAAATTCGATCTCTTTCTTCCCCCGCACATCCTCTGGAAAATACTTCTCCAGGAATGTTTCTCTAAACAAATCCCAAGTAATCACAATATCATCTTCCTCAAATCTTTGGCGAGTATTACCCCACCAATCTTCAGCTTCTTCTTCGAGCATATGAGTCCCAAACTGCACCTTCTGTGCATCCGAGCAATTCATAACTCGAAAAATCTTTTCCACGGCTTTCAACCAAATTTGTGCCTTGTCCGGTTCATGAGTTCCCTTGAAGACCGGAGGGTTATTCTTTTGGAATTTCCCTAAAGCACGGAATCCATCATCAGCATGATTCCTCTCATTCACATTGGCCAGAGGATTCTGCCCAATTGCCCCCGCCAATCTCGTCAATGCCTCCGCAATCGCTTCGTCGTTCCTTCCTGCAACCATCTTACTAATTCCAGCAACAGAACCACGTAAGAACAACCAATATTGATAATGCAACACACGCATATCAATAACACACAGGGAAAAACACTCTAACAACTTGGCCGGACGGACCAACCTGCTCTGATACCACTATTGTAACACCCCCTTCTACACCCCAAATAAATGCATATAAAACAATTAAGCACATACAAATTATCAGAGTAAAAAGGTTTTATAATAAGGTATAAAAGAAGAATGCCACAATTGCACCAACGAAACTCTTTAACATTTTACTCCATAAAATATGTAACAATTTCGTAGTTTTAGAATTCACATTTCAACATTCAATTTGAGCGGAAAATAACATCATTTGATCAGTTCCAAAATATTAATTCAAATGCACATAAGTCATCCAGATTAATGCATCATATCAGTTAGATTACAAAACCGCATCAGCTGATACATCGCAATGTATCACAAAAGAATGACTATACTAGTCTAACTACCCGGTGTTACATATCAGAGCAGCCGACTCAAAAGAATGAATACTAACTTCACAAAAGGACTCCAGCATCCTAATCTGCAATGCCTCATAGAGCATTATAAAACAGCAGAAGGGTGAGAAATATAACCATAATAATCAAAGCATAAGATTATATATATCTATAGGTAGTCATATAACACATATTCACATTTCTCACCATACTTCATTCTCTTAGTCATATATATTTACCACACATATATAGACAAACCTGGATATTCACAAAGCATTTCCACATTATGCATACACTTACAATTTCCACAATCTCATCATTCACACATAAGCATCTCTTCATGCATATGTCATATATCAATGTGACTCAATAACTCAATGCAACTCATGCAATGCGGTACCGACTCTCGTTATCTTTTTTCGGTTTTTACATTAAACCGGGTCCACTCTTCTAGACCGATAACCCGTTATCTTTTTTCGGTTTTTACATTAAACCGGGTCCACTCTTCTAGACCGATAACCACAAAGGCCCGTCCTCTAAGCCTTCAAACCCACTCTTCTAGGTTTGGGACAAGCCACTAGTTTCCACGAAACTAACAGACATTGCCTCTTGACTAAATGATGCATGTACAATCAACCACAACAAATGCACTTAAGACCGACATCTTAATCTCATGCATTTACATAATTCATCTCTTCAAGAATTACACAATGATTGCACATACAGCATATATCACAACAATCAAGGTATTCACATCACAATACCAATCATACAATTACAAGTGATGCACACATATTCACAATGTTCTCATGCATACTCATCACATAATTGTATACACATCAAGCATTCACAAGTTCATTAAATAATACACACATAATCACCCATTATGTTCACATGTATTTATACTTGATGCAATTAACATTCAAATCACAATTCTAGGATTCACGCCCGTAGGCTACCCACAACACACATCATCACAATAGATCATATCTATATCATATCATAGAGGTATTGACCTCTGAGAGGCAACCAAACCATCTCCACATGAACAACACAGCAAAGGAAAAATGCTGTCACATTCGCCTCCATTCGCCTGGCGAACCCTCGCAGCGAACCTTCGCCTGGCCTTCGCCTGGCGAACTCTCTCAGCGAACACTCGCTAGGCTTCGCCTGGCGAGACTTCCCAGCGAGCCCAAGTCAGTAGCTACTGACTTCATTCGCCACCATTCGCCAGCACCTTCGCTGGGCGAACCCTCGCTACTCAACTTCGCCTGGCAAGCCCACCAGCGAAGTCCACTGGGACTCAAATATAATTTTTCGCCAACATTCGCTAGGCTTCGCCTGGCGAAGCTTCGCCTTCGCTCGCCTGGCGAGAGCCAGCGAACCTGCGCAGAACAGAACCCTATTCTGTTCCACCTCCACCATCCACCATCATCCAACTTCTCACACAACAAAATCAGTACAAACAGCATCAACACATGTTACCCAACTATTCTACGGCATTATTGCTCAGTTTCAACCGATTAAATCATCAATCTACCGATTATTCCAACTTTTGCCCTAATTGGAAAGTGATGAAAACTCTACCAAAACCCCAACCCAACATACATAACATCATACAATGATCAAATAGAAACATTTCTCACCCTTACCTCGATTAATCGGAGCTTTGATGTTGGTTCTTGATGATTTCCACTTTTCCTTTTCTTCTCTTCTCTTTCTCTCCTTTCTTCTTCTTTCCTCTTTCTTTCCAAATGTTTTCTATCTTTCTTTTCTTTTCTTTCTCTCTTATATATTTCCTTCATTTTCCTTCCTCTCCAATTCCTTCTTAATTCTCTATTAATCCCAATTAATAAAAATTAATTTCCAACATTGATAAAATCCCACTAAATAAATTAATTACTACAATTAATTATTTAATGAAATTTGGGCTGTTACAACTCTCCCCCACTTTAGGAATTTTCGTCCTCGAAAATGTTACCTGATTCAAACAGTTCTGGATAAGACTCCTTCATCCGACTCTCAAGCTCCCAAGTAACATCTCCACCAGCCGGTCCTCCCCAAGCGACCTTTACTAAAGCAATCTCTTTACCTCGAAGCTGCTTCAATTTCCGATCCTCAATCCGCATAGGTGATGCCTCAACAGTCAGGTTATCTTTCACCTGCACATCATCTATTTGGACTACATGAGACGGATCCGCAATGTATTTCCTCAACTGAGATACATGGAATACGTCATGAAGATTAGCAAGCGACGGTGGTAAAGCCACACGATAGGCCACTTCTCCTATCCTTTGCAAAATCTGATAAGGACCAATGAAACGCGGCGACAACTTGCGCGACTTCAGTGCCCTACCAACACCTGTCATCGGAGTGACTCGAAGAAACACATGATCTCCCTCTTGAAATTCAAGTGCCTTCCTCCTCTTGTCATAATAACTCTTCTGACGACTCTGAGTAATTCTCATCTTCTCTTGAATCATCTTGATCTTATCAGTAGTCTGTTGAACTAACTCGGGTCCAACAACAGAACTCTCTCCGGACTCGAACCAACACAATGGTGTCCTACACCTCCTACCATACAACGCCTCAAATGGTGCCATACCAATACTCGAATGGAAACTGTTGTTGTAGGTAAACTCAATCAAAGGCAAGTAGCTATCCCAAGCTCCTCCTTTTTCCAATACACAAGCTCTCAAAAGATCTTCAAGCGACTGAATCGTCCTCTCCGTCTGACCATCAGTCTGAGGATGATACGCTGAACTCAAACGCAACTTAGTACCCAAAGCACTCTGCAGGCTCTCCCAAAATCTCGAAGTAAACCGCGGATCTCTATCCGAAACAATACTCAGCGGAATACCATGCAGGCACACAATCCTTTCAATATACAACTTAGCCAACTTCTTCAAAGGGTAATCCATACGCATAGGAATAAAGTGAGCAGATTTAGTCAACCTATCCACGATAACCCAAACAGCCTCAAAATTACTCGGCGTCCTCGGCAAACCCGATACAAAATCCATGGAGATACTATCCCATTTCCACTCAGGAATAAACAACGGCTTCATCAAACCCGATGGCTTCTGATGCTCAATCTTCGACTTCTGGCAAGTCAAACAAGAATACACAAATTCCGCAATATCCTTCTTCATACTAGGCCACCAAAATACTTTCCTCAAATCCTGATACATCTTAGTAGCACCCGGATGAATACTCAATCCGCTACGATGTCCTTCCTCAAGGATGCTCTTCTTAAGCTCAACCATGTTCGGAACACAAACTCGATCCCGACATCTCACAATACCATTCTCATCAATCCGAAAATCACCACCTTGGCCTTGGTTGATTAAAGTCAACCGATCAACTAAGCTCAAATCCGATTTCTGTCCTTCTCGAATTTCGTCCAAAATACCACTCGTAAGCTTTAACATACCCAACTTAAATCCAAAAGAAGTTCTCTCACATACCAAACTCAAATCTCGAAATTGCTCGACCAATTCTAACTCTTTCACCATCAACGCCGACATATGCAATGATTTCCGACTCAATGCATCCGCTACAACATTCGCTTTACCCGGATGGTAATTCAAGCCAAAATCATAATCCTTCAAAAGTTCAAGCCATCTTCTTTGTCTCGCATTCAATTCCTTTTGATCAAAAAGATACCTCAAACTCTTGTGGTCACTAAACACTTCAAACCTCGCACCAAACAAATAATGCCTCCAAAGCTTCAACACGAACACAACGGCGGCCAACTCTAAGTCATGCGTCGGATAATTCTTCTCATGCACTTTGAGTTGCCTCGAAGCATAAGCCACAACTTGGTTATTCTGCATCAACACACCTCCTAAACCCATCAAAGAAGCATCACAATACACAACGAATGGTTCTTCTGGATTTGGCAGAATCAAAACAGGAGCTGTCGTCAACCTTCGCTTAAGTTCTTGAAAACTCGCTTCACACTTGGCGTCCCAAACAAAGGCTTGACCTTTCCTAGTCAACTGCGTCAACGGCAACGATAACTTAGCAAATCCTTCAATAAACTTCCGATAATAACCGGCTAAACCAAGAAAACTTCTGATCTCAAAAACTGACTTCGGAGTCTCCCATTGCGACACCGCTTCAACCTTCGACGGATCAACCGCAACACCACTACTAGAAATCACATGACCAAGGAAACTAACTTCCTTCAACCAAAATTCACACTTAGAAAGCTTCGCGAACAACTGCTTCTCTCTCAGCACAGATAACACAATCTTCAGATGCTCGGCATGCTCTCCTTCGCTCTTCGAATAAACCAAGATGTCGTCGATAAACACCACCACAAACTTATCCAAATAAGGATGGAAAATCCTATTCATGTACTCCATAAATACACCCGGTGCATTAGTCACACCAAATGGCATCACGGAATACTCATAGTGTCTATACCTCGTTCGGAAGGCCGTCTTCTGAATATCCTCAGCTTTCACACGGATCTGATGATACCCAGATCTCAAATCAATCTTGCTGAACACGCTTGCACCAACCAACTGATCCATCAGATCATCAATCCTTGGAAGTGGATACTTATTCTTAATAGTCACCTTGTTCAACTGTCTGTAATCCACACAGAGCCTCATAGAACCCTCTTTCTTCTTAACCAATAACACCGGTGCACCCCACGGTGACACGCTCGGACGAATAAACCTCTTTTCAAGCAAATCCTCAAGTTGACTCTTCAACTCTTTTAACTCTGAGGCCGACATACGATATGGAGCCATCGATATCGGACTAGTTCCAGGAATCAAATCTATCGAAAACTCCACTTCTCGCTCCGGCGGTAAATCCTTTATCTCATCAGGGAATACTTCCGGAAAATCTCTAACAATGGGCAAACCATCAATCCCTTCACTCTCACCAGTCCTCAAAGTTGCCATAAGCATAAATACCTTAGCCCCATCTTGCACCGATTCTTTCACTTGTTTCCTCGTCATAAACAATTCCCTTTCAACATCCGAGTCGGGAAAAATAACCGTTTTGTCAAAACAGTTAATATACACACGATTGAATTTTAACCAATTCATTCCAAGAATGACATCCAGTTGATCCAAATGAAGACACACTAAATCAATCCCAAAATCTCTACCGAAAATACTCAACGGGCAATTCAAGCAAACATACGGTGTAGTTACCGAACCCATAGCAGGAGTATCAATAACCATACCGCCACCAATCACAGACAACTCAAGATTTAACCTTCTAACACAATCCAAAGAAATAAAAGAATGCGTAGCTCCGGTATCAATTATAGCGATCAAAGGTGTACCATGAATGAAGCACGTACCTCGGATCAATCGATCGTCGCTAGCAGTCTCAGATCCAGATAGAGCGAACACTTTCCCGCTCCCTTGATTCTTCTTCGGCTTATCGCACCTGGTACTGATGTGCCCTCGCTCACCACAGTTATAGCAAGTAACACCCGCACCGCTTCTACACTCTAGAGCCTTGTGGCCTGGCTTGCCACACTTAAAACACTTCAGATCAACACTTTTGCACTCCGGAGCACGATGCCCCGCTTCACCACAATTGTAACACCTAACTGGGGTAGAAACTCCCCCACTTGGCCTCTTGCCAAAACCAACCTTTTGTTTCCCCTTATCAGCAGGAGTCACGTAAGGTTTTCCTCTGAATTGTCCCTTTCCTTTCTTGTCACTTAGACTCTTGTAGTGGCTGGACCTAGCCCTACTGTCTTCGTCATAAATTCTGCTCTTGTTAACCAACTCAGAAAACCGTCTGATTTCCTGATATCCAATAGCTTGTCTAATCTCAGGTCTCAAACCGTTTACAAACTTGAGGCACTTAGACCTCTCAGCATTACCAGTATTATAGTGAGGACAAAATTTGATCAACTCCTCAAATTTCGCCGCATACTCAGCAACCGTCGAATTACCTTGCTTCAACTCAAGAAATTCGATCTCTTTCTTCCCCCGCACATCCTCTGGAAAATACTTCTCCAGGAAGGTTTCTCTAAACAAATCCCAAGTAATCACAATATCATCTTCCTCAAATCTTTGGCGAGTATTACCCCACCAATCTTCAGCTTCTTCTTCGAGCATATGAGTCCCAAACTGCACCTTCTGTGCATCCGAGCAATTCATAACTCGAAAAATATTTTCCACGGCTTTCAACCAAATTTGTGCCTTGTCCGGTTCATGAGTTCCCTTGAAGACCGGAGGGTTATTCTTTTGGAATTTCCCCAAAGCACGGAATCCATCATCAGCATGATTCCTCTCATTCACATTGGCCGGAGGATTCTGCCCAATTGCCCCCGCCAATCTCGTCAATGCCTCCGCAATCGCTTCGTCGTTCCTTCCTGCAACCATCTTACTAATTCCAGCAACAGAACCACGTAAGAACAACCAATATTGATAATGCAACACACGCATATCAATAACACACAGGGAAAAACACTCTAACAACTTGGCCGGACGGACCGACCTGCTCTGATACCACTATTGTAACACCCCCTTCTACACCCCAAATAAATGCATATAAAACAATTAAGCACATACAAATTATCAGAGTAAAAAGGTTTTATAATAAGGTATAAAAGAAGAATGCCACAATTGCACCAACGAAACTCTTTAACATTTTACTCCATAAAATATGTAACAATTTCGTAGTTTTAGAATTCACATTTCAACATTCAATTTGAGCGGAAAATAACATCATTTGATCAGTTCCAAAATATTAATTCAAATGCACATAAGTCATCCAGATTAATGCATCATATCAGTTAGATTACAAAACCGCATCAGCTGATACATCGCAATGTATCACAAAAGAATGACTATACTAGTCTAACTACCCGGTGTTACATATCAGAGCAGCCGACTCAAAAGAATGAATACTAACTTCACAAAAGGACTCCAGCATCCTAATCTGCAATGCCTCATAGAGCATTATAAAACAGCAGAAGGGTGAGAAATATAACCATAATAATCAAAGCATAAGATTATATATATCTATAGGTAGTCATATAACACATATTCACATTTCTCACCATACTTCATTCTCTTAGTCATATATATTTACCACACATATATAGACAAACCTGGATATTCACAAAGCATTTCCACATTATGCATACACTTACAATTTCCACAATCTCATCATTCACACATAAGCATCTCTTCATGCATATGTCATATATCAATGTGACTCAATAACTCAATGCAACTCATGCAATGCGGTACCGACTCTCGTTATCTTTTTTCGGTTTTTACATTAAACCGGGTCCACTCTTCTAGACCGATAACCCGTTATCTTTTTTCGGTTTTTACATTAAACCGGGTCCACTCTTCTAGACCGATAACCACAAAGGCCCGTCCTCTAAGCCTTCAAACCCACTCTTCTAGGTTTGGGACAAGCCACTAGTTTCCACGAAACTAACAGACATTGCCTCTTGACTAAATGATGCATGTACAATCAACCACAACAAATGCACTTAAGACCGACATCTTAATCTCATGCATTTACATAATTCATCTCTTCAAGAATTACACAATGATTGCACATACAGCATATATCACAACAATCAAGGTATTCACATCACAATACCAATCATACAATTACAAGTGATGCACACATATTCACAATGTTCTCATGCATACTCATCACATAATTGTATACACATCAAGCATTCACAAGTTCATTAAATAATACACACATAATCACCCATTATGTTCACATGTATTTATACTTGATGCAATTAACATTCAAATCACAATTCTAGGATTCACGCCCGTAGGCTACCCACAACACACATCATCACAATAGATCATATCTATATCATATCATAGAGGTATTGACCTCTGAGAGGCAACCAAACCATCTCCACATGAACAACACAGCAAAGGAAAAATGCTGTCACATTCGCCTCCATTCGCCTGGCGAACCCTCGCAGCGAACCTTCGCCTGGCCTTCGCCTGGCGAACTCTCTCAGCGAACACTCGCTAGGCTTCGCCTGGCGAGACTTCCCAGCAAGCCCAAGTCAGTAGCTACTGACTTCATTCGCCACCATTCGCCAGCACCTTCGTTGGGCGAACCCTCGCTACTCAACTTCGCCTGGCAAGCCCACCAGCGAAGTCCACTGGGACTCAAATATAATTATTCGCCAACATTCGCTAGGCTTCGCCTGGCGAAGCTTCGCCTTCGCTCGCCTGGCGAGAGCCAGCGAACCTGCGCAGAACAGAACCCTATTCTGTTCCACCTCCACCATCCACCATCATCCAACTTCTCACACAACAAAATCAGTACAAACAGCATCAACACATGTTACCCAACTATTCTACGGCATTATTGCTCAGTTTCAACCGATTAAATCATCAATCTACCGATTATTCCAACTTTTGCCCTAATTGGAAAGTGATAAAAACTCTACCAAAACCCCAACCCAACATACATAACATCATACAATGATCAAATAGAAACATTTCTCACCCTTACCTCGATTAATCGGAGCTTTGATGTTGGTTCTTGATGATTTCCACTTTTCCTTTTCTTCTCTTCTCTTTCTCTCCTTTCTTCTTCTTTCCTCTTTCTTTCCAAATGTTTTCTATCTTTCTTTTCTTTTCTTTCTCTCTTATATATTTCCTTCATTTTCCTTCCTCTCCAATTCCTTCTTAATTCTCTATTAATCCCAATTAATAAAAATTAATTTCCAACATTGATAAAATCCCACTAAATAAATTAATTACTACAATTAATTATTTAATGAAATTTGGGCTGTTACAAGTATCAAGTAGTGGTTGCAGAAAAGGATGAACTTCAGAAACAGAAGGATGAACTACAGAAGCAGCTACAGTTGAAGGATGAAGAATTACTCCCTTGCAAGAAGAGGAAAGCCATGGAGAATTTATTTTTCTCAGACCCACAATGTACTATTTGGAAGCTGATTGTGGACAACCTTATCCGTGAGAAGACCCAGTTAGAAGAGGAGCTCAAGCAGCGGAATTCAGAACTTCTTTAGGGCTTTCATTAGCTTCTATTTAGCTATTTATTTGGGACTTTTAAAAGCAATTATTTGTAATCCGTTTCAAAATCAATAAAACGTTTTCTTTTACCGCAATGTTTATAAATAGTTGGGATCACATGAAGTCCTATTCATCTTGCATTACATTCTTTTTTTATTCACTTCAAGAAACTCAATTTCATTTCACAGGTATTGTAACCATGGACTTCAAGAGAGAAGCATTGGAGTACACTTTTCAGAGTCCTAACATTGAAAGCTTAAGAGAACTAGCAGATCTCATCGAGAACCGTCACGCTTTTGCAACAGAATATGGAGAATTCTTCCGTTTTCTCGAGCTCAAGATGAAAGAAGGGTTGTTGGAGACTCTTGTTCAGTTTTATGACCCGTTTTACCATTGTTTCACCTTTCCAGATTACCAGCTGATGCCGATCCTGGAAGAGAATTCTGATTTCTTGAAGATACCTGTGACGGCCCGACCTATATTCACCAGCCAGGAAGACATACCCAGTCACCAAGAAATTATGAATGTTACTCATCTCAGCCTAACAGATGTCCAAGCACACTTAACCACCAAGGAAGGAGTCCTTGGATTCCCAGCTGATCTCTTGATCGAAAAAGTTAGTTACCATGCTAAAAGAAAGGAGGTCCTTATCTTGGAAGCTACCTTTGCTTTGTTGGTTTATGGGATTTTCTGGTTCCCAAAGATTGATGATTTTGTTGATATGGATGCGATTAAAATGTTCATACTCAAGAATCCGATTCCCACCTTACTAGCTGACACGTACCATTCAATCCACTCGAAGAATGCTGAAGGAGGAGGACATATCGTTTGTTGTACCGCTTTGCTGTACTCATGGTTCATCGCTCGTCTAACTCGGCATCCGTCTATTTGGGATGAGGTAGAAACACCCCATTGGTCTGAGATAGTTATGGCCCTTACTCACTCAGATATTGTGTGGTATGACCCTACTTATGGAGGTATATGTATGATTTCCAGCATCGGAGGATTCACCAACATACCGCTTATTGGGAGAGAAGGATGCATAAGTTACAACCCCGCTTTGGCCCGCAGAAAATTTGGGCATCCTATGATCGAAATACCTGACCAAGCTCTGTTGGAAGGGATCTTTCTCAAGGAAGAAGAAGATCAATACCTGAAGACCATCATAATTTACGCATGGAGATACGTCAATAAGGAAGGGATGACTGCTTTAGGATACCCCAATTGTGTTGTCTCTGAAGAATATCTACATTGGGTACGAGAAAGGGCTCTCGACCTCAAGATGCCGTTCCCTTTTCATGAACCTATGCTGCTGAATTTTCATGATCCCGATTGGTTTGATGTGAGTGAAGTAGATCAGTTGAAGGCCGCCTTGGATGAGGCTCGGAAACTGAAGGCCGCTTGGAGGAACAAGATTTTCACCCTCAAGGTAGTGAAAGAGAAGTCCCAAAAGCTGCCAGAGATAGAATTCGCGAAGAAGAGAAAGGCGCGAGAGGATTTATTTTCCTCTCACACCTTCCCTAAGTTTAACCAACCCCCGAACCTATAACTCTCTAGCTTGAATTTGCATTGCATTGTGGGTATTTCGATCTTTATCCCTTCCTTTGGACAAATCAAAGTTCGGTTGTAAAATGAATTAAAGATTCAAACTAATCAATAGTTTGGTATCCAAATTTCACCGTGACACTTGTGGTATGTGTAATTTTAAACTCTAAGCAAATAAAGTTTTACGAAGATAAAGCAAAGGCTGAAAGAGAAACATTAAAGAGATTCTTGAAAAAATGGTACTTTAAATAACATAAATACTTCGTAAACTTAACGTAAAAATGAAAAAGACAACTGGACGTATTCGTATATTTTGGAATGACAAAGTAAACTCTTTTCTCTCTAGTGTGGTACTCAAAGTATTTTTCTTCCAATACTGACAAAAGACGCCCCTTTATTCCTTAGAAAACCTTGCTTTATATAGACATAAAAGTAACTGCCAAAAGGCTTTAGGATGTGCTACGTCTCATCCCACGTCTCTGGAAAACTGCTTCCACGTTCCTCTTTTAAAAATGATTTCTCGCCAGGCCTTGGCTCCTCTCATCGAGAACACCCTTGTGGGTTTCCTTCTTTGGGTCGATCAACGCAGGGACCTGTCGACCCAACCACCTCATGGTGTCGATTCATGGCGTGATGCTTCCAAGTTTTGCTGCTGTCGACCCTTGGTTTTTATGCAAGGAGTTCGTCGGTCTTCACTCTTCCTTCCCCTAGCTTCTGTCGAGGTCGACGCTCCTGGTTGGCTAATTTTCAGCCAACACACTGATCCATTGAAACCTTAGAGGTCAGAGCCCACGTATGGAGTCAAATGTGATTCGTCCAGCTGGAGAGTGGAGAACAGCTGGGAGTACATAATGTTGACGGAGCTGCCTTGATCGACGAGGATTCATCGGGACATCAAAGTTCACCATTTTAGCCCTGACGAGGTGAGGGATGTTGGCGTTGGGTACTCCGCCAAGGAGCTCCTTACGGTAGAAGAAAATGGGGATAGACTCTCCCCTGATCTTATCGAGGGTAAAGTTTCGGTTTGAACTGCTGCTTATGAGGTGCTCGAATTTCCTCTTGATGGGTCCTACCGCCACTCTATTGAAACCTCCTCCGAAGATGACCATGGAGGATGGGAGTGTCTCCCACGGGCTGTGTGCGGAAAAATACGGAGGGGCGGTGAGTCCCCCGGGAACGCAGAAATCTTCAGGTCGTGAGATGCTCATGCAGACTGGTTTCTCGGGAGGAAGGTATTTCTTCCTCGATATTCTGGGCTTTTTGGGCGTCTGGTCGAGGAGCTTCCTTTTGCTTGGAGAACTGCTTCAGGTGCCTGTCCCTGATGAGTATTTCAATGGCATCCTTCAGGTGGATGCAGTATTTCGTCATATGGACATGGCTCTTGTGGAACCGGCAGTATTTGGACTTATCGGTATTAGGTTTGGTCAGTATCTGCTTTGGGAATCAGGCCCCTGTCTGGCGGAATTCTGAGTTGGCACACTCATTGAGAATATTTTTCCACGAGACTATCAGGGGGTGTATTTGTGGAACCTGCCGGAGGGCCCCATGTTGTCTCGGGTCTCGCGGGGACGGTCTTCTCGTTTTTTATCTCCTCGACGGGTTGTCGAGGGCTCATCGGTCATGTTTGGACGGGCATTCTCCCTATGACTGGACTCCCGGGCGAAGCTAGCAGGCTATTTCTCCTTGTACAGAATGTACGACTGAGCTCTGAGGAGGAAAGCATCCAGTGTTGTCGGGGGCTGGAGGCCTATAGCTTTAGCAAAGTCTATGCAGGGACAGAGCCCGCGTTCCAGCAGGAATCTCTTCATGTCATCAGCGGTAGAGACTTGGACGACCTTCTTATTGAACCTTTTAATGTAGGCTCACAGAGGTTCTTCCATGCCTTGAATGATGGCCTCGAGGGAGGCTTCGATCTTTGGATGTCGGTGAAAGGTCATGAAGTTTCTGGAGAAGAGTCTCCCCAGCTGCATCCATGAGGTGATGGATTCGTCCGGGAGTCCTTTGTACGAGGTCATGGCTTCTTTCCTGAGTGTGGTCGAGAATAACCTGCATTTGATGGCTCCCTAGATGTCGTGATAGTCGAGCAGCACATCAATGTTTTTGATGTGCTCGTCAGGGTCAGTTGTTCCATCGTATGTGCCTAAAGAAAGGGGTTTCTCTAGTTCCTTTAGGAGGCGCATGGCTGTGATTTCCTGGGACAACGAGCCGCGAGGCTCATCATTGCTACTGTTGTTGGTCCAGGAGGGGGATCGGGTGTCACGTTCAAAGGTGGGACGGTGGCCACGTCACGAAGGCGGGGTTTGTGCTTGGCCATTGGACCTGGGTGGCGAACATGGAGACTCTACCTGGTGCCCTCTTCGGATCCTCTTGGGCTACGGAGATTGCTGGTTCGTAGAAGAAATTTGGTCGCATTTGCAGATGGCTAAGGTCTCTGGCTCTGGAGGCGTTTGACGGTTCCTCTCACGCCGGGGAGGGGAACTCTGTCGTTGTTACCTCTCTTTCATCGGTGGAGGGGAACTTGGACGACGGGATTCTTCCAATGCTTCAATTCTTGTGTTGTGGTTGAGGATAAGGAGGTTGGTTTTGTTGAGAACCTCAAGGAGGGCTGCCATGGCCGGGTCGGCGTTGGGCGGAACTGGAATTGGCAGGTGCTGCGGGACAAGTGGGGCCTCTTCGTGGTCTGCACGAACAGGGGATGGAGAAGTTGTGGCTCCATCCCTTCGTCGAAGGGCGTCGCCATCATGAGAGGTGAATGCCCCTTCAACATCAATCTTGCTGACAGGGAGGAAAGCGGAGTTATGAGCATCAAGCTTATTGTCAAGGGCAGCCATGATCAGAAAGTTGAATAGTTGTTTTGATCTTGTGTTCTTATGAAGAGAGAAAAGACGTGGATAACAAGTTTCCCACAGACGATGCCATTGATCTTACCGAATGATCAGAATCTGAGATGGGCCAATGACAAATGTCTGTGATGCTGAGTGTGAAAGAGGAGAAGGGGGTGCACCTGCAAGGCACTCTGATGCTAAAGTAAGAAAACAAGCAAGAGAGCGAGCAAGTATAGAATATATGTGTTTCAAGGTGAGAAATTAGATACCTGACCCTCTCAAGTGAGAGGGTTGTTATAATGCCCCCAGCGCTTGGCCATTGGTCCTTATTTTCAGGGCGAGATAATTGTTTCTCAAAGAATAGGTAACTTCCAAAAATAGTCGTTGGGACGGGCAGACGTGCCCATAACTAGCCGTTGTGACGGGCAGAGGTACAGTTATGAGCACAAGCATATTGGCTGTTTCTAGATGGTGAAACCGTGCGTGACGGGCAGAAACTGATGGGGAGAGGTGTTGTGACCAAGGGTAAATTGGTCAGCTTCCCCTGTATGAGGGGCAGAAAGGTAAACTTTCCATCAAAGAAGTTGGAATTAGGCAATTGGGTTGTTTTGGGAGCAGAAGTGGATTGGGCCATGTCTAGCCATTGGGCCAATCCGGAACAAGTTTGGTTTGTGAAGAGACTTCTTATGGAGTGAAGCTTGGTATGTTGAAGCTTACTAGTGGTATTCTGAATAATATTCGAGAAGGTCAGAAATCTGATTTGAGTTTGGCTGATCGGTTGACTTTGATCAATCAAGGTCAACGTGGTGATTTTCAGATTGATGAAAATGGTATCATGAGATGTCGTGATAGAGTTTATGTTCTGGATATTAATGAGCTGAAAAAGAGTATTCTTGAAGAAGGTCATCATAGCGGATTGAGTATTCATCCAGGTGCTACTAAGATGAATCAAGATTTGAGGAAAGTATTTTGGTTGCCTTGTATGAAGAAGGATATCGCATAGTTTGTATATTCTTGTTTGACTTGTCAGAAGTCGAAGATTGATCATCAAAAACTGTCGGGTTTGATGCAACTGTTATCTATTCCTGAGTGGAAATGGAATAACATATTGATGGATTTTGTGACTGGTCTACCTAGAACGCCAGTAATTATGAAGTTATTTGGGTTATTTTGGATAGATTGAAGAAATCTTCTCACTTTATTCCAATACAAATGGATTACTCATTGGAGAGGTTAGTGAAGTCATACATTAAGAGGGTTATCAGTTTTCATGGTATTCCGTCTAGCATTGTGTCAGATAGAGATCTGAGGTTTACTTTGAGATTTTGGGAGAGTTTACAAAGTGCTTTGGGTAAGAAATTGCGTTTGAGTTCCGCTTATCATTCGCAGATATATGGTCGGACTAAGAGGATGATTCATTCACTTGAGGATCTTTTGAGATCTTATGTGTTGGAAAAGGGAAGAGCTTGGTGTTGCACCCCAAAATTTGCCCAATCTTTTCTTCTAGCTTGGCTTATGTTTCATAGCATCTTGCATTAGAATTTATGCATAGCATTGGTTCTAGACAAGGGATCAAGATGTTGTATCTACTTAAGAGAGAAGCTTCATGTTCAAAGTTCAAACAAGGATACATTTTCAAATCACCAAGTCTTCATTATCATCAGAGTTGGTCCCAAAGCTTCTTAAGGAGAGAAAGTAAGTGTTTGGTTATCACATCCTATCTTGAGGATGTTAGAGGCACATATGGATATATCCTTGGATGAAACATGGTTCAAGAGCTCAATGTACACCCTGGGGGTCCTCTATGGGGGTTATATGATTACACAAACCATTTGCAAGAATCTCAATCAATGGATAAGGTGTTAGGATTTTATCTGATCAATAAAAAGTCAATTGTGGATTTGAAAGAGCTCAAGCTTTGATTCTTGATCATTGAAGCCATGAGAAGTCATCCTAAGTTATCTCAAATTTCATGTTGAGTCTAGGTCAAGGAGATTCAAGAGTTCAAGAAGTTGCTAAATTAGGGTTTCAGACGATTCTAAGTGTAAAATCCCCTCTTTTGGTATCTAACTTCAAGGATACGTTTCACTATGGTACAAGCCCTATCTCATTTTCCATTAAACATGAGCCTTATTCCTCATCATTCTAGATTTCTTTTGAGTACAAGAACTCTTCCATTAGATTCACACATCTCAAGTTATGATGTCTAAAGTTGGTATCACAAAATGAAGAGAATTTAGAGGCACTCAAGGGTAACTCACATCTAAGGCATTTTTCACATGGAATCAAGTTCTTCCTCATTTTTTCAATAAACATGAGAGTTGTTCCTCACTGTCGTAGATTTACAAAAAGTGATAGAACTCATCATTCCCATGTGTGGAGCTCTAGTTATGATCATCCCAAGTCAAGGTTATTTTTGGAAACCTAGTTTTAGGTCATTCACTTCAAGGACCAAATTCATGGATTTCAATACCTCAAATCAAAATTCTTGCCACATGAGACTTGTTTGCTAAGACCTTAACTCCATCATAACCTTAAATTCCATGACCTTTTATGATTGGTGAGACAATTGAAACATTATGAGCATGAAAACATGGATTATGAATCTAATGTGGTTTTCTTGCATTTCAAGCTACTAAGTGAATTTGTTTTTGCTCTTTTGATACCATTTAATCATCATGTCATGACCATACCATTTTTTACCCAAAATGAGCAAGTATGAACTCACATTTTCAAGTCATTTTGAATTTTCATGCCTTATGAGGTAACCATTCAAAACATATGACAAACTCATTTCCAATCCTTCAAACCACTCATATTGATTCCCTCACCTCCCTTTGACCCAAAGGATTGACTTGAATGCATGAAAAAGCACCCAAACCCGTGTATACCTCACCTTGGCATTTTTGGCAAGTATTTGAAATCATAAGAAATACTCATCATGGGCCTACCAAAACACCACAAAGCCTTCATATATAAACCTTAAAGAAACCCTAACGTAATGAGAAGGGTGAGCAGCTGCAGAGAGAGTGAGTTTCATTCAAAAATTACTCAAGTTTTCCTGTCTTTGAATTGAATTTCTCTCTAGCTTTTCCTTTCATTACTTGCTTGATTCTCAATCACTGAAGCATAAGGAGGAGATTAGTGGCCTTGGTTTGAAGCTTGCACAATGTTTGAAGGACCAACGAAGTTGCTCCGTTAGGTAACTTTCTTCAAACTGAAACTCTCATTCTAAGCATGAAAACATGTCCATATTGGTTGCATCTGAAGCCCTACCATGTGTAGGAAATGTTTGATTACTTGTTGTGGTTGTTTGATCCATTTTCAGTTTGTGTGTTCAATTTTCGTGGCTTGTTTTCTCTATGATAGAGGAACCTTTTTAAGAAACCATTGGCATATTTGTGATCTACGTGAAAAACTCTTCAAAACCATGCCCAGCATTTTCATTTTTATCATGTTTTTCAGTCACCACCGGTGAAGCTCACCGGAGAAGACGACCGGAGCTAGGGCTCCAGCGTCTGAGGTCAAATGCTGAGGTGGCTGCGACTTAGAGTTTGACTTGCGTGCGTGTGCATTGACAATCTGAGGTGTCTTGCCACATTAATTAATGAAACGGTGTGTTTCATTCAATCTGAGGTTTGGTGTGGTCTGGGCTTAGCTTTTCTTGCTATCTACACACCCTTTTTTGGGGCACATTTGCGTGTTAACATGATTTCAGTTCAACCTGGTTTTGCTTCTGCACCCCTTCCACTCTTTTTCCATTTTATTTTATTTCTTTTCCTATTTTCATTTTAATTTTATTTTAAATAGTTTCAATCATTCTAAAAATCCATAAAAAATAGGTTATAATCAATTGATGTCTTGAGATAGTTTTCACTATTTTTATTTTATTTTTCATTTATTTTTATTATTTTTAATCAATTTAATTTGAGAAGTGGTTTTATGGTTTGTCTTTATGATTTGGACTTGATCTTTGACCTCATTTGAATACCCCCTTTGACCAATTTTCCTCTCACACTTGGGTGTTTGATTGAGTATTATTTGAGGGCTGGTTTAAGGTCTTGGTGATCATTTCTTGTTTGTTTTTCATTGGATTTTGTTTGACCCTCGATGCATGCTCGATAAGTTGAGTACCTTACCTTATTTGATACAATTGGTGATGCTTTGATGCAATTCTTGCCATGATATTTTGCACACTAATTTTGGATGAACTTAACTTGAGTTTGATATTTTATTTGGATTTTATTTGGACTTTTTTATATTTTTGGTTGATGCCTCAATACCTCATTGTTTTAACTATGTGTGTTAGTGCATATCTTGACCTAGTTTTGAGGGGTGGTCTTGTATGATCCCATGAGTGTTTGTTGAGTCTTGTTTGCTCTTGTTAACATGTTTGAGGTTCTGACTTGCATGATTAGATGTCTATTGAATGTGTGTTTCATCCTACATGCCTTGTATGATCATGTTTTCAACTTGTTTGTGACTTGTGAGATGTTTGCATGGACTTTGGTCCTCTAATTTGAGTGTGATCCTTCTTGACTTTGTTTGACACTTTGGTTTTGAACTTTATGCACATTATTTGGCTTTGCTTCTAACCTTGATGAATGGATACTTAATCTTGATGCTTTTGTGATATGTGTTTTACTTTGAGAATGATGTGAATACTTGAACCTTATTTGAGGAGTGTTTGGTTGTTTTCTTTTGATTGATCATGATGTGGTTGCTGCCCCACTCTTTTTCTACCCTCATTTATTTGATTGTGGTTCATTGTTTAGCATCATTCTTCTTAAGATGCTTGTGGCATTTGGTTGTGTGCGCTTGCCTTGTTTGCCTTTGTGTTCTAACTTCCATCTTGTTGGCATGTGTGTGTCATTGATGTATGTCTCTTTGTTTGCATGTTCATTATTTGCTTGTGTGTTTGTTTCTTTCATCCCTTTTCATCTTTCATGACTTCTTTAAATCTTTCTTTTTGTTTTCATTTGTGATTTATAGTGATGTGTTTACTTGTGCTTGCTCACATGATCCCTTAGGGTTCCTAGTCCCTCTGTTTAAGATGGGAGTAGGAGATACATTAGGCTTTCAATCCTTTGTATGATAACATTAGGTAGTACCCTTTCATCCCAACTTTAGGACCACTTTGCATGATAACATTAGGGTTCTCAGTTCCTTTTAGTGTCATTGTGTTTTCTCTTCTCATCTCAAACTTCTCTAAGACACTTAATAAAGGATGACAAGTGTTGTATGCTACGAGCCTTAAGTACATGAGAAATGATAAGTGGGGAGGTCTCTCTTCACATTGTCTAGAGTGTTTAGCATATGCTCTTTGGGCGATATGCGACGCATTCGCTCTTATGTCATAGTCTTTAGTGCAACATGAGTCTCAAACTAACTCAATTCACTTCTGCTAAAAATCACAAACAAAACTCAAAACTTTTCATCCTTCGGGATTGTTTCAAACTTCATATTCAGAAAGAGCGCGTTACCTTTCTGTTCTACCGCAAACAGGCATCGTCCCTAACTGCTGGGATGAAGATTTAACGTCACTCAAAAACATACTTACCCACCTTGCCCCGTAGTTACCCAAACTACATTTGCTCTGATTTCTCATACCAGATGAGGATACATAGGCACAAGATGACAATGTCTTGGCGAGCAACCTTCCCCCCATCACCCGTAGTTTCCTGAACTACGTTGACTCTAACTTTCCCATTGCACGAGGGAATACGTAGACATAGGGCGGTGATGTCCTATCGAGTCTGTTCTTTCCTTTCACCCTTGTTTAGCAGTAGCTTTTAGATAGTTTTCACCCATAGATTAGACAACAAGCATGGATCCCGTTGGGTACAACGGACGTGAGGGGTGCTCATACCTTCCCCTTGCGTAACCGACTCCCGAACCCAAGATTTGGTTGCGATGACCTTGTCTTTTCCCGTTCTCTTAAGTTTTCTTTGATCGTTTTCTTTCCCTCTCTTTGGGATAAATAACGTTCGGTGCTGACTCTTCTGTTTGTTTCCGTCAGCCCTTTTCCGCAGTTGCGACACTTGGGATAGCTACTTGCCTTTGATTGAGTTTACTTACAACAATAGTTTTCATTCGAGTATTGAAATGACACCGTTTGAGGCATTGTATGATAGGCAGTGTAGAACGCCATTATGTTGGTATGAATCGGGAGAGGGTGTTGTGGTTGGACCTGAGATAGTCCAACAGACTACGGATAAGATTAAGATGATTCAGGAGAAGATGAAGATTTCTCAGAGTCGTTAGAAGAGCTATCATGACAAAAGGAGGAAAGAACTTGAATTTCAAGAGGGAGATCATGTGTTTCTTTGAGTTACTCCGATAACTGGTGTTGGTAGAGCATTGAAGTCGCATAAGTTGGCGCCACTTTTTATTGGTCCATATTAGATTTTGCGGAGGATAAGAGAGGTAGCCTATCGGGTTGCTTTACCGTCGTCGCTTGTTAATCTCCATGACGTGTTCCATGTGTCTCAGTTGAGGAAATACATTGCGGACCCGTCTCATGTAGTCCAAGTAGATGATGTGTAGGTGAGAGATAACCTGACTGTGGAAAAATCACCTATGCAGATAGAGGATCGGGAGTTGAAGCAACTTCGAGGTAAAGAGATTGCTTTGGTAAAGATCGCTTGGGGAGGACCAGCTGGTGGAAACGTGACTTGGGAGCTTGAGAGTTAGACGAGGGAGTCTTATTCCGAGTTGTTCGTTTGAGGTAATTTTCGAGGGAGAAAATATTTTAAGTAGGGGAGAGTTGTAACACCCAATTTTAGTAATTATTTATTTAATTAAACTAATTGATTAATTGTGTGATTTTGTGTCTATTTGAATTAACTAATTTATGTGATTTATTTGAATTAATTAATTTATTTGAATTAATTGATTTATTTGAATTAATTAATTTATTTGAATTAATTAATTTATTTGAATTAATTTATTAACTTGATATATTTGAATTAGTTGATTTATTGAATTTATATGAAATATTTGATTTATATGAATTAACTGATTTATTAAATTTATATAAATTATTTGATTTATTTGAGTTGTTTGGATTAATTGGTTTATTGGACATATTTGAAACAATTGATTTAATTTGATTATTTAATTTATTTGATATATTCTATTTGGTAGAATAATATAGAATTGTTAGATTAATTAATTGGGTCTAATTGGGAGTGTGAATAGAAATGGGTTAGTAAGCCCATTAGAATTATTAGGTCTTGAGAAAATTGTGAGAGTTTGAGAAAAGGAGAAAGAGATAGAATAGAAAGATAGAAGTTGAAAAAGAATGCAAGAAGAAAGGAGTGAAGAAGAAGAGGAGAAGAGAAGAGGAACTCAAGAAATTCAAGAAAATCAAGGTAAGGGTGATTTTTCACTCATTTATTGAGATTATTTGATAACGATTAGTGGGTGGAAAAATGTTTAGGATAAAACGCCAAATTTTTTATGAAATTAGAAATTGTTAGGTTTTAATATTAAACTTTGAAATGGGTTGATTTTATTGTGTTTTAGAATTGATATTTAGTATAGTATCGAGACCTATTTAATATTTGAAGTAACCAATTTAGATTTAAAATATATATTTGAACAATAGCTCATTTAATTCTTGTTACCATATACATAATACTATAGCGTAGTGTTGTGAATCGGATACCTTTAAACAAAGTATAAACAGTTTTTTAGCAAGAAACACAAGGGTTAGAGTTAATAAAGAAGACAAGGTAAAACAACAAGGAACAATAAGGATTGGTGTAACACTCCAAATCTAAACTTGCGGATAACAGAAAAAAAAACAACAATTCATATAGCAAACAAAGCGCAGCAGCGCAAACATTGACTGCATGACGGTCGTCATGAGCCTGTGACGGTCGTCACACGGACAAAATTCTTCATATCAGAGATGTTACACTTCAACCTGACAAACAACAATCAATATGCAACAACTTGCAAATATCATACGTAGCACGAAATTGGATGAACAATCACCAATGCATAACTTAACCATTTAATCATAAAACAACTCGTCATTACTTCCGGTGGAAGTTCGATAAAGTATACAACATGTTCTCTTAAAAAAATTTAATAAAAACATCATAACAAGTTCAATCAACAATAACATCGACTAAAATAATAACAGCAATCGTCCATCCCCCCAAGAGTGCTACGTATCAGAGCGACCAACGACACCTTAACGGGAACTACGCTCTATTCCTGACTACCTGCAAGTTACCACCAGAGGAGGTAACATACAACGGAAAAGGGTGAGATATCAATAATATAACATAAAGCATGATAGAAAACATGTCGGAAACTCATCACAGCATTATAGGTTTCGAAATCATAAACATCATCGACAACAACTGCGAGTAATGCATATCTCACATAAACAACATTAACATACAACTAGCGTAATTATGCGACTTCATGCGACTCAACAATGCGACTCAATTGTGCACATGAATGTGGTACCATTTAGGAGCCAACACTCCAAAACTCGGGACAGGGCCAACACCCCGAACCCATCTAGGAGCCAACACTTCAAAACTCGGGACAGGGCCAACACCCCGAACCCATCTAGGAGCCAACACTCCAAATAACGCCAATACAGGCACAACTGTCGCCAATCCAGTCCAAATGCTATGCCATGAAATGCATCTATTATGGACTACAACACAACCATAGCAACCATATAACAAGGCATTACGCCTACAACCAGAATGTCCATAACAGAGCATCATAACATCATACCACTCATACAACCATCACTTTCTACCCGTTCACATACGGGAACAATAACAACATAATTTCAACATTTACGACTGTTCATGTAAAGGAACATTACAACATCGTACCAACAAATAGGAACTCAAAGTGTTCATACAAAACGGCTATTCCTATACAGGTATAACATCAACATCAGTTCAACAATTAATCTTTAACATGCGGCATTCAACAATTAAGGATTCAGCATCTTATCGTAATAACAACATTACGGCATTTTCTTACATAATTAATTACAAATCAATCACAACCAGGTAACTGTCCTTTTTGGCCAATTAGGGAAAACCATTAGAGCGTTGTACGAATAACCGTATAGCATATTCGTTCTACGTATTTTCCCATAAGGAAAACCTTAGAGCATCGCACTAATAACTATATAACACATTCATTCCTACATAGAAATCTGGTCCCATTAGGGAAACCTTTTCCTTAACATTTATCGATTAACGAAAGCTATACCTATGACTCGATTCCCCACATGAATTCGATCATACCCACAGTTATAGAATTGAACCCCACCCTTACCTTAGAATTAAGGTCAATTCCACGCTCTCCAGTTCCGCTTCCGCTCTACGGTGACTTTTCTGCAGAAATCCTCCAAATTCGCCGGTGGTTGATTCTTTGCTCTCAACTTTCCTCAATGCGTAACTTCTCTTTCCAGTCTTTCCTTTCCCCAAATGGTGTAATTGAGGGTAAAAGAGTCTACGGGAATATATTTTTGCTACCCACTCTCAGCCACGTCCAAATTATGCATTTAACTGAATTTCGTTACTATGACGGTCATGGCAAGTCCATGACGAGCGTCACGGTCGTGACGGTCGTGGCAAGTCCATGACGGTCATCATATCAGATAAATTCAATTTTTTTTCTAGATAGAACATCTCTTTAGCTTTCCAACGCTTCGAACGGGGATCAAATCCGAATTACGGATCAAGAGATATGATTTTTCGAAGTTTCCTAAAACCGCTACGGAATTTTACACTTTTTCCCGACAATTCGACCGATTCAATTTCCTTCCTTCGATCCAAACACATACTCAACCACGACTACGACGCAACGAGACATAGCAAAGTCATAATTGAATTTAATCAAAATAAAACGGGCGTTACAACTCTCCCCTACTTACGAGAATTTCGTCCTCGAAATTACCTTAATCAAACAGCTCGGGATAAGACTCCCGCATCTTGCTCTCTAGTTCCCACGTCAAGCTTTCGCCAACAGCTCCCAACCAGACCACTTTCACCAAAGCAATCTCTTTACCTTGTAACGTCTTCACCTCCCGATCATCAATTCTCACAGGCTTCGTCTCCACAGTAAGATTCTCATGTACTTGCACATCGTCCATGGGAATGACATGCGACAAATCTGAAATATACTTGCGGAGCTGTGACACATGAAATACATCGTGTAGATTCGATATATTTTGGCGGCAACGCCACTCGACATGCCACCTTTCCAACTCTGTCCAATATCTGATACGGACCAATGAAACGAGGAGTAAGCTTCTTAGATTTCAAAGCTCTACCAACACCGGTCACAGGCGTGACTCTCAAAAATACATGATCTCCAGCCTCAAATTCTAAATCCTTCCTACGCTTATCATGATAACTTTTCTGCCTACTCTGTGAAGCTTTCATCTTTTCTCGAATTAACTTCACCTTCTCGGTAGTCTCTCGAACAATCTCCGGTCCGAGTACCACACTCTCTCCCGATTCATACCAACACAACGGAGTCCTACACCGCCGACCATACAAAGCTTCGAATGGTGCCATTCCGATACTAGAGTGATAACTGTTATTATAAGTAAACTCTATCAACGGAAGGTATGTATCCCACGAACCACCTTCCTCAAGTATACATGCTCTCAGCAAATCTTCTAAAGACTGAATGGTCTGTTCAGTCTGACCATCTGTTTGAGGATGGTATGCTGAACTCAACCTCAACTTAGAACCCAAAGCCTCTTGCAGAATCTTCCAAAACTCAGAAGTAAATCGCAGATCTCTATCCGACACAATACACAACAGAACACCATGCAACTTAACAACCACTCTAACATAAATCTCTGCCAACTTCGATACTGGAAAAGTGATGTTAATAGGAATAAAGTGAGCTGACTTTGTAAGCCTATCAACAAACACCCAAATAGAATCACATCCTCTCAAAGTGTTCGGCAAACCCGTTACAAAGTCCATTGAAATGTTGTCCCATTTCCATTCTGGAATTTCTAACGGTTGCATCAACCTAGCAGGTTTCTGATGCTCAACTTTCGACTTCTGACAAGTCAAACACGCATACACAAAGCATGCTACATCACGCTTCATACCAGGCCACCAAAACAGATTCTTCAAATCATTATACATTTTCGTCGTTCCTAGATGAATACTCAACTTACTTCTGTGACTCTCTTCCAGAATTGCTTTCTTCATATCTGCATTATTAGGAATGCAAATACGACCACGAAATCTCAACACTCCTTGCGCATCCAACTGATAATCATTATCTTCCGCATGATCTACTCCAGGCATTAAATCCACCAACTTCACATCTAATTTCTGAGTTTCTCTAATGCTGTCCAGAAAATTATTATTAATCTTTAACATGCCCAACTTTACACTCTTCGGTGTTACTTCACAAACTAAACTCAGATCTCTGAATTGCTCAATCAACTCTAATTCTTTAGCCATCATTGCTGACATATGCAAAGTCTTGCGGCTTAAGGCATCAGCTACAACATTAGCTTTTCCCGGATAGTAATGTAACCCAAAATCATAATCCTTTAACAACTCTAGCCACCTTCGTTGCCTCATGTTCAGCTTTTTTCGGTCAAACAAGTATTTCAAACTCTTATGGTCGCTGAACACTTCGAATCTCGAGCCATACAGATAATGTCTCCAAATCTTCAGCACAAAAACAACGGTAGCAAGTTCTAAATCGTGTGTGGGATAATTCTTCTCATGGATTCTCAGCTGTCTTGAGGCATACGCAACTACTTTATTATTCTGCATGAGTACTCCTCCTAAACCAAACTTAGAAGCATCACAGTATACAACAAACAGTTCTTCTGCGTTAGGCAAGATCAACACCAGAGCAGACGTCAACCTTTTCTTTAACTCCGTAAAACCTGTTTCGCATTGAGCATCCCATACAAAAGTCTTCCCTTTACAAGTCAACTTAGTTAACGGAAGGGCCAACTTAGAAAAACCTTCAATAAACCTTCTATAATAACCAGCAAGTCCCAAAAAGCTTCTAATCTCCGTTGCCGACTTCGGAGTTTCCCATTTCAACACGGCATCAACCTTAGATGGATCTACGGCAATTCCATCACCTGATATAACATGACCCAAAAAGCTAACTTCCTCCAACCAAAAGTCACATTTCGACAGTTTCGCAAACAACTTCCTTTCTTTCAACACTTGCACTACTAATCTCAAGTGCTCAACATGCTCCTCCTTCGACTTCGAATAAATTAGGATATCATCAATGAATACTACCACGAACCGATCCAAATACTCATGGAAGATACGGTTCATGTATTCCATGAAAACTCCCGGCACATTAGTAACGCCAAAAGGCATTACCGTAAACTCATAGTGTCCATACCTGGTTCTGAATGCAGTTTTCTGAACATCGTCATCTTTTACCTTAATCTGGTGATACCCCGACCTCAAATCAATTTTACTAAACACTCGCGCTCCAACCAATTAATCCATCAAGTCATCAATTCTCGGAAGCGGGTATTTGTTCTTAATCGTAACTTTGTTCAGTTGCCGGTAGTCAATACACAACCTCATACTGCCATCCTTCTTCTTCACTAACAATACTGGAGCTCCCCACGGTGATACACTTGGTCTAACGAACTTCTTCTCAAGTAAGTCTTTCAACTGTTTCTTCAACTCTGTCAATTCAGATGCAGACATCCTGTACGGTGCCATAGACACAGGTCTGGTACCGGGTACAAGATCAATAGAAAATTCAATTTCCCGTTCCGGAGGAACTTCAGGAATTTCATCTGGAAACACCTCAGGGAAATCACAAACAACTTCCAATTCATCGATTATCGCTTGATTCTCAATGGATAATGATGCCACCAACGCAAACACCTGAGAATCTTCCAGCAATATCCACTTCATCTGTTTGGTAGTTACCCAACGCGCTCCCACCTCCTCAGAAGTAGAGAATCTCACCGACTTATCAAAGCAATTAATATGAACGCAGTTATACTCTAACCAGTTCATACCCAAAATTATGTTTATCCCACTTAGTGGCAAACAGACTAAGTCAACCAGGAAATCTCTATCAAACATCGACAGAGGACATTTCAAACACACAAGAGACGTAGTTACCGATCCCTTAGCTGGGGTCTCAACTACCATCTCTCCACTCATGTGTGACAACATAAGACCCAAACGTTCAACACAATCCGTAGCAATAAAGCAATGAGACACACCAGTGTCAATAATAGCAAGTAAAGGACTACCATTAATGAAACAAGTACCTTCAATCAATCTATCATCACTGGATGTCTGAGTCCCAGATAGCGCGAACACTCTTCCGCCATTTTGTTCCTTCTTAGGCTTCTGACACTTGTCTCGCAGATGTCCCTCTTCACCGCAGTTGAAACAAACCATTCCTTTGTGTTTGCACTCACCAATAGCGTGTCCCAACTCTCCGCAATGGTAACATTTCAATGATCCAGAATTACATACATTACTCTTGTGACCTGGCTTTCCGCACTTATAGCAAACAATACCAGCAGGAGCATCTCCCCTACTAGCTTTCCAGCCGTCAGCTACTTTCTGTTTCCCTTTGCCAGCTGGAGGGTCATAAGGCTTACCACGAATCTGCTGTGATTTGCCTCTCCTCTCACTCACCAACTTGTAATGAGCATTGCTATCCTCTTCATAAATCCTACAGCTTTCAACCAATGAATCAAAGACACAGATCTTCTGATACCCGATTGCTTTCTTGATTTCAGACTTCAATCTATTCTCAAACTTGATACATTTAGAGAATTCAGCAGTCTATGCGCTGTAGTGCGGGTAAAACTTAGCCAACTCCTTGAACTTCACCGCATACTCAGTAACAGATCTGTCTCCTTGCTTCAGTTCAAGAAATTCAATCTCTTTCTTACCACGGACATCTTCCGGGTAATACTTCTTCAGAAATTCCCTACGGAATACAGTCCAAGTAACTTCTTCACCTACAGCTTCCAACACTGGACGAGTCTCTAGCCATCAGTCATCAGCTTCGACTGCTAGCATATGAGTCCCATAACAGACCTTCTGTGCTGGAGTACAATCCATCACACAAAAGATTCGCTCCATTTCCTTTAACCACTCCAATGCACCATCAGGATCATGCTTACCCTTGAAGGTAGGCGGATTCTCCCGTTGAAACGTTGTCAAACTGCGAGAACCAGCATCTCCAGCAGGATTCGGCTGATGTTCCATAGCATTAGCTAAAGCTTGCAGAGTAGCAGCAATTGCAGCATCATTCCTCCCAGCCATTTCACTTAAGCTGCAACAACCAACAGTCAAATTTCATAATTAACGAGACTCTAGTGTTAGGCACGACGACTGACTCGACGACACTAGACAACTTGGCCGGACGGACCGACCTGCTCTGATACCACTAATATAACACCCCAAATCTAAACTTGCGGATAACAGAAAAAAACAACAACAATTCATATAGCAAACAAAACGCAGCAGCGCAAACATTGACTGCATGACGGTCGTCATGAGCCTGTGACGGTCGTCACACGGACAAAATTCTTCATATCAGAGATGTTACACTTCAACCTGACAGACAACAATCAATATGCAACAACTTGCAAATATCATACGTAGCACGAAATTAGATGAACAATCACCAATGCATAACTTAACCATTTAATCATAAAACAACTCGTCATTACTTCCGGTGGAAGTTCGATAAAGTATACAACATGTTCTCTTAAAACAATTTAATAAAAACATCGTAACAAGTTCAATCAACAATAACATCGACTAAAATAATAACAGCAATCGTCCATCCCCCCAAGAGTGCTACGTATCAGAGCGACCAACGACACCTTAACGGGAACAACGCTCTATTCCTGACTACCTGCAAGTTACCACCAGAGGAGGTAACATACAACGGAAAAGGGTGAGATATCAATAATATAACATAAAGCATGATAGAAAACATGCCGGAAACTCATCACAGCATTATAGGTTTCGAAATCATAAACATCATCGACAACAACTGCGAGTAATCCATATCTCACATAAACAACGTTAACATACAACTAGGGTAATTATGCGACTTCATGCGACTCAACAATGCGACTCAACTATGCACATGCATGTGGTACCATTTAGGAGCCAACACTCCAAAACTCGGGACAGGGCCAACACCCAGAACCCATCTAGGAGCCAACACTCCAAAAATCGGGACAGGGCCAACACCCTGAACCCATCTAGGAGCCAACACTCCAAATAACGCCAATACAGGCACAACCGTCGCCAATCCAGGCCAAATGTTATTCCATGAAATACATCTATTATGGACTACAACACACTCATAGCAACCATATAACAAGGCATTACGCCTACAACCAGAATGTCCATAACATAGCATCATAACATCATACCACTCATACAACCATCACTATCTACCCGTTCACATACGGGAACAATAACAACATAATTTCAACATTTACGACTGTTCATGTAAAGGAACATTACAACATCGTACCAACAAATAGGAACTCAAAGTGTTCATACAAAACGGCTATTCCTATACAGGTATAACATCAACATCAGTTCAACAATTAATCTTTAACATGCGGCATTCAACAATTAAGGATTCAGCATCTTATCGTAATAACAACATTACGGCATTTTCTTACATAATTAATTACAAATCAATCACAACCAGGTAACTGTCCTTTTTGGCCAATTAGGGAAAACCATTAGAGCATTGTACGAATAATCGTATAGCATATTCGTTCTACGTATTTGCCCATAAGGAAAACCTTAGAGCATCGCACTAATAACTACATAACACATTCATTCCTACATAGAAATCTGGTCCCATTAGGGAAACCTTTTCCTTAACATTTATCGATTAACGAAATCTATACCTATGACTCGATTCCCCACATGAATTCGATCATACCCACAGTTATAGAATTGAACCCCACCCTTACCTTAGAATTGAGGTCAATTCCACGCTCTCCGGTTCCGCTTCCGCTCTACGGTGACTTTTCTGCAGAAATCCTCCAAATTCGTCGGTGGTTGATTCTTTGCTCTCAACTTTCCTCAATGCGTAACTTCTCTTTCCAGTCTTTCCTTTCCCCAAATGGTGTAATTGAGGGTAAAAGAGTCTATGGGAATGTATTTTTGCTACCCACTCTCAGCCACGTCCAAATTCTGCATTTAACTGAATTTCGTTACTATGACGGTCATGGCAAGTCCATGACGAGCGTCACGGTCGTGACGGTCGTGGCAAGTCCATGACGGTCGACATATCAGAAAAATTCAATTTTTTTCTAGATAAAACATCTCTTTAGCTTTCCAACGCTTCAAACGAGGGTCAAATCCGACTTACGGATCAAGAGATATGATTTTTCGAAGTTTCCTAAAACCGCTACGGAATTTTACACTTTTTCCCGACAATTCGACCGATTCAATTTCCTTCCTTCGATCCAAACACATACTCAACTACGACTACGACGCAACGAGACATAGCAAAGTCATAATTGAATTTAATTAAAATAAAACGGGCGTTACAATTGGTTATTAAACTGCTATGCTTTCTTTTCTCTTAGAACAAGATTACAAGTATACAAAATAACAAAATAACCTCTCTCCCTTGAAATTAGGATTTTATCTTCCTATTTTTCCTTATTCCAAGATTGAGAAACTAGCATCCTATTTATAATAAAATAGCACATTAACCTAATAGGCTTTTTAACAATTACCCATTACAAGCCAACTTAGGGTACAAGCTAACTTAAACAATTGGGCTTACAAGTAAGGCCCAATTCAACATGCTAACAACCCTAGCAATATTGACTAATGCATGTTAGAACAGACTTCGGCCATTTTAGAGTTCGATCCAACATCTCACAAATCTCCACCTTGGATCTAACTCTATAACATCAAGAAACTAGCTTTCTTCATGCAGCTTTATTAACTGCATACAGTGAAAAAACTTGCAACTGGGCAACGTCTTGGTGATCATATCAGCAGCATTATAATCTGTCGAAACCTTCAGCACTTGGACTTCTCCATGCTCGATTACCCCTCTGATGAAATGCAGTCTCACATCAATGTGTTTGGTTCGCTCATGATAGGCTGAATTTTTCGACAGGTGTATTGCACTTTGACTATCACATTTAACAATGATAACTCGACCTTAAAGTTTTAGCTCTTTTGCAAAACCTTCAAGCCACAATGCTTCCTTCACAGCTTCAGTTACAGCAATATACTCTACTTCAGTGGTTGATAAGGCAACGACCTTATGAAGTGTTGCTTTCCAACTGATTGTTGTCCCAAACATAGTGAACACATATCCAGAGATAGATTTTCTGAAATCCATATAACCTCCATAATCAGAGTCGACATATCCTTCGATTTCTGCTTTACTATCTTCACCCAAGGCTCCACCATAAATTAGTACTCTATTCAAAGACCCATTTATGTACCTTAAAATCCACTTACAACTGGCTAACTTGGCTCCAGCAGGTTTCTTGATCAGTTCCCAGGTGTTGTTATCATGAAGAGATTTCATCTCATCATCCATGGCCTTCAACCATTCAGTCTTCTTTCGACTCCTCATAACTTCCTTATAGTCTCTAGGTTCTTCATTTATAACCTCACTAGCAGAGATTAAGGCATAAGCTATAATATCTGCATACCCAAGTCTCTGAGGTGGCTTGATGACTCTCCTCGACCTGTCTCTTGCTAGCAGGTAGTCATTATCAGTCTCCTTATCTTCGACAACATTTTATGCGTCTTATTCGACTTCATCTGGGGTAAGCAATTCAGCATCAACATGTTCCACCTCAATAGGAATCTCTCCCTGTTCCAGCTCTTTGTCAGCATCATCAGTTTTCTTGAAAGCCATCTCTGCTTCATTGAAAACTACATCTCGACTGGTGATACACCTCCTGTGACCTGGCTCTAGGCACCATAGCCTATAAGCTTTGACTCCTTCAGGGTATCCCATGAACATGCACTTTAGAGCTCTAGGTTCGACCTTGTCTTGCCTAATATGAGCATAGGCCACACAACCAAATACTATCAGTCTGTCGAGACTAGGTGGATGTCCCGACCAAACTTCTTCAGGTGTCTTCATTCCCAAGGCAGTCGAGGGACATCTATTTATCAGGTAAGCTTCTATCAAAACAGCTTCTGCCCAAAACACCTTCTTCAATCCAACACTAACCAACATGCATCTAACCCTTTCAAGGATTGTTCGACTGAATCTCTCAGCTAAGCCATTTTGTTGAGGAGTACCTGCTACAGTCTTATGCCTTGCAATCCCAGACTCAACACAGTAACTGTTGAACGCTTCGTTGCAGAATTCAAGGCCATTGTCGGTTCTCAACCTCTTAACCTTTCTACCAGTTTGACTTTCGACCAGAATCTTCCAACTTTTGAAATTCTCAAAAGTTTCATCCTTCGTCTTCTGAATGAATACCCATAGCTTTCTGGAATAGTCATCAATGATGGATAGAAAATACCTTGCACCTGAGTGTGAGGGATTCCTTGCAGGCCCCCAAAGATCAGCATGAATGTAATCCAGGGATCCATATGTTCTTTGCTTGCCTTTGTTAAACTTCGCCCTACAGGATTTACCAAATACACAAGATTCACAAAATTCCAACTTTTCGACTTTGTCACCTCCTAGCCGGTTCTGCTTCCCCAATTCGACCAGGCCTCTTTCGCTGACATGGCCCAATCTCATGTGCCATAATTTTGTCTTCGACATAGATTTTGTGGATGCAACATTTGTCGAACCACTTACAACCTCAGCCTCAAGGGTATACAAGCCTTGTTTCTTTATGCCTCTCAAGACTTCCTTCGACCCCTTCATGACTCTTAGGATACTTTTCTCTCCTTGAAAAATGTATCCTTTTCTGTCGAATTCACCAAGAGAAATCAAATTTCTCTTCAAGTCAGGTACGTACCTGACTTCAGTCAATAACCTTATTGACTCATCATGGAGCTTGAATCTCACAGATCCAATACCTACAATTTTGCAAGATTCGTTGTTTCCCAGCAGCACAGATCCACCATCTTGATCACATAGCTCCTCGAACAAACCTCTGTTTGGAGTCATGTGCCAAGTGCAACCTGAATCCATAATCCACTCTTTCCTCGAGTCGCCACTTGAAACCACAAGAACATCAGATGAGTCGAAGTCATCTTGAACAATGGTTGCATTGCCATTACCTCCATGATCTTTCAGGCGTTCAGGGCACACTTTTCTTATGTGACCCTCCTTCTTACAATGATAACATCGAATACTAGATGTTTTGCCACTATAAGACTTCTGTTGACTTTTACCTTTCTTCTTGTCGAACTTACCATCCTTTCGCAAGAATTTTCCCTTAACAGCCAAACCTTCGCCCACCGTCGAAGGTTTATGCTCCTTTCGTTTGTTCAAGTCCTTAGAATACAAGGCTGATTGAACTTCTTCAAAGGTCAGGGACTCCCTTCTATACAAGAGAGTTTCTTTGAAGTGAGCATGTATTCTGGACAAAGCACACAACAGCAACAGTGCTTGATCTTCATCATCGATCTTCACATCAATATTTTCAAGATCAAGAATCAGCTTGTTGAACATATCAAACTGCTCAGCTAACACTTTATCTTCACTCATCTTGAATGCATATAAAGCTTGCTTCAGGTAGAGTCGATTCACTAGAGATTTGGTCATGTACAAACTTTCAAGTTTCACCCATAATCCCGATGTTGTAGTCTCCTTTGATACCTGTCGAAGAACCTTATCACCAAGGTTCAACAATATTGCGTTGTGGGCTTTCTCGATCATGCACGTCTTTTCTTTTGCCGTTAACGCAGCGTCCATGGCTGCCTCACCCTTCAACGCTTCCAAACAACCCTGTTGAACCAATAGGGCTTTCATCTTCAAGCGCCACAGACCGAAGTCGCTCACTCCGGTGTACTTTTCAATCTCATACTTTGTTGAAGGCATCTTTTCCACGCTCACCGCACCAATTTGTTGTGAATCGGATACCTTTAAACAAAGTATAAACGGTTTCTTAGAAAGAAACACAAGGGCTAGGGTTAATAAAGAAGACAAGGTAAAACAACAAGGAACAACAAGGATTGGTTATTAAACTGCTATTCTTGCCTTTCTCTTAGAACAAGATTACAAGTATACAAAATAACAAAATAACCTCTCTCCCTTGAAATTAGGATTTTATCTTCCTATTTTTCCTTATTCCAAGATTG